>JAEQBH010002772.1:0-317817 GCA_016808115.1 Tetrastigma voinierianum
ATGGGCATTACTAAAAATTCATAATGTCCCTCGCAGGTTACGAAAGTTGTCTTGTCAGACATCCAGCGTCAGGGAGCGGATTGAATGTTATCACGGGACGAAGATCGGGCAGTGAGAGACTTTGGCCCCATGGTTCATCAATGATTCATCCACCACAAGGATAGGAAATTTATTAGGGGACTATAACTGTTAGAGCTTTATAGTGATCTGAGGAATCGCCACCCCATCCTTCTTGTAACTAACATAACAAAGGCTAGAAAAGGGCTAATAACTAGGTTGTATGTTTAGCGTGCAACATGTCTTTAACCGTAGTTCAATCTAGGTTTACAGTGATGCGAGTGATATCGATATGGCCGCACATTTATAGGTCACGGTTGTAGAGTGATAGCATGAGTCTAAGCTCGAACTAGTGGTAATGCCTTTGGGTCAAACAAATATATCGAGTGTACTATTACGGGAGGTGGAGAATGAGCCACGGGGTAATCGGGGGTTTCCTTGTTTACGAGGAAATAAAGTGCCTGACTCAATGAGATTACCTTCCGCATGTGGCCTTAAGCATGGCCTTGGTGATATCAAAGAGGCTACACAAACTCTAATCTCATACGGAATCACTACTACTTTTCGGAGTGTAAATCCACATGGTAAGACTTTTCCAATTCCACTGCGCTATGTCCAGTGGCTCGACCACTACACATACCGGGATTACATCTGCATTGCCTATCTGGGCGAGCGAGAAAAGGGAAATCCACACAACCTCTATGTTTTTATAACTTCAAAACAACTCCTTTCCAAATCCAACTATCATAATTGAAAGACTGGTATATGAGGACTCCAAAGCTATGAGTACCCACTTGTAGGATGTTGATTTCTCACCTAAATCTAGGCGGTAGGGGAGTATGAGAAGACTCTGTGATCAATTAACACCACATGAAACCCAGTGCTCTCTCGGCCTCTCTGTTTCTGAGTCTTTTGAGAAGTAGAGATGCCAGCTCTCTGAAAGTTTAAGGATGGTGTCGTTGCCTCCCAAAACTACTATAGTTGTTTAGCTAGGCCCCACTTCCTCGAGTTGCAGCTCTTTTGGCTTCTATATTTCCCATCATCTTCATCGTCCCTCTCTTAACAAATATACTTAACTCTTTGTTTTTGCATATATGCCCAGAAGAATTTTTCATCGCATTGATAACAAATTCCTTTATCAATTCTCTATGACTCTACTCGTAGAGGAATTTGTATGGGAGAGTCCATCTATGCCAGTTAGTGGGATTCTTGGTGTAGGTATAGGAGCTCTGGGTCCCGATACATGAGTCCTTTAAGATCGAAGGGAAATTTGATGTCATATTGGGGATGCTCTTAGAAATTAAATTTGATAGGATTCTTTTGTAGTCTGCAAGGTTGGGCTCCAACAAACTTTGGAACTGAAGCGAAAAATTTTCTGAGCCAGAGTGAAGAGATCCCGATAGTATTCCTTATGAGGCCTGGCTACATAACCAGAAAACTGTCGCGAGAAAGCCCATGGCCATTGGCTAATTCACATCTTGACAGATTAGGCAAACTCCTTGACTCTTCTAACCTCAGGGCATCACCATTCGGACTTGATTTCGGATATTAGACGCATGGCACCAAATTCTTTTCAAAGCACCCTCGACACTTGCTCTGGCCTCCTTTTTGCGACAGCGCCATCGCTTAGTCGTGAAATTCCCTACGCTCAAGCCCCTCTTGCTTTGGTGAAAGAAATTTCTCAGAGAGGATCGCTGGAGTCAGTTGAAAGCGTTCTAGCAGACCAGATTTTAAACTCTCACATTATTCCATTCTTCGATTATCCCTTTTCCCCCTTTGGAACCAGGCTAGGGCCTCCCATCTCAACAGGTCAACCATGTCCAATTGCTCTGCCAGGTGAGATGATGCAGGAAAAACTCGACCTAAAAAATCCACCCTCGAGTTATCGCTAAACATGTGTGGCATGTATCAATGCAGACCCCGAGTTTTCAAATCTAAGTGTTTCTCATCCCGCCTTGTCACAAGTGCTAGTTATTGGTCTCTCATGGAGTCTTCCCTAGGTAAGAGATTCTTGACTCGATTTTCCTTGTTTTTGGGTTAGGTACCGCTCCTGATCCCACACTTTGGTCAGCTTACTGAAAGGATTCGAGACATGAGGAAATGGGTTCTTTGAGTCTTAGATTTCTTAAATATTTATCTTTCCTAGTCTGACTAGGTCAGCTTGAATCTTTTCCATCTTTGTAATATTTTCATCTTCTCATATTGCTCCATTCTTGCTTCTCGAAGGACCCAACCATTGAGCTCCTCTGAAAGACTAGCCTGTTGTAGTTCACCATGCATTTGCCATCTTCTCCCCCATTGTATCCATTCCTTCCATTTTTCTTCGCATGCCATACCAGGCCTTAACCTCACTCTGATACCAGATTTTTATAACTCAAAAAATTTGATACCTAATTCACATTCCATTCCTTTTATATCACACCCCAAAACAAGATACAAGGTACTCTGCACACCATTTGCACATGCAAAGCTTCATTTTGGATCCACGTGTACATGCCTCATCTTTCTTATATGAAGTGAGGGGTGGGGGTTTTATCAAAGCCTCATTTCCTAAGAGCAGCCTATTCCAATTCCATAAATTACACACAAGAATCTGATCTGTACTCTAAGCCTTACCACAGACATTATCTGGTTTGCTGTTTCAGTGGCCCAAAAAAATGCAAGATTAAAGTTATATTTTCTTCTTCTCTTTGCTTGTGAAAGGCCTCTAACTAGTGAGGGTCTCATAATGTGAAGGAGAACCAATTGTCTGCTGCCTACTTTTGCAAGAAGATAAAATATCCCTCAAGACAGAACAACAGTACAGATCAAAAGGACATGGTGGACTATTTCTTCAAGCACAGCCAGACAAATGGCCTCTATTAGGAAACTGCCATCCCTTCTTTGTAATTTATCTAGAGTGAGGATATAATTACCTCCCAAACAAAAGCTAACAAGTAGGAACGACACTAAAGAATCCATTACCCTTGTTTGAATCAGGAAGGAAATGTCTGAATGAGGCACATTATAAAGCATATCTAACAAAAATGGTCTCCTTTACCCCTAGTTTTGTCCACTTCCAAACTAACTCTCCTCTTCAGCACTGTCAAGAAATTCCCCCTATGTCCAACTCCAATGGTTTGAAATTAACATGAAGCCTCAATTCAATTCCCTTCTTAATACATTTGTATGATCCATCTCAACCTGTGCCAATTTAGGCCGACTGTTAACTCATATGAAGCCAGGAAAGAGTGGCTTAAGGCAGAAGGAGTCCACTCTAGTCCAAACCAGATTCCTAGCCTCTACTAATTCCCCAGACACAGGTTTCTGGGCCCAGCCAGCTTTCTTTTAGAATCTCCTTCCCCAGCCCACCCCAAACAGCCACAGGCTCTCCAACCATGGTCCCTCAAGCCAAACTTAGCTGTCAATTGTTTCCAATTAAGCTTGTATCCCAAGCAAACCTCCAACCCCATTTCCCAATCAAAGACCTATTTAGCAGTCAGGGATTTCTAACCCCAACACCTTGCCCTTCCATCCATACACACTGTCTTAGCTCAAAATAATTCTATTGATGATCCATACTATATAGATAAATAAGGTTATCAAATTTGATTTATTCAATGGTAAGAGAATGTGTGGCCTGTATAAAAATACCAAGCTAAGTCGGCTCCAACAGGGTACTAAGGATAAATCCCATACACTAGTTAGCTTGAAAGGCTCAAGCTCCAAAAATGGCCTAAATCCTTTCCCCTTATTATTTGTATATTAATCTAGGATTATACATAAATAATAATCAAGTAAGTTCTAGAGCTTTTGAGATCTTGAAATTTGTTATTTCATATAAATTTTCTCTAAACAGCGACAATGACCAGAAAAGTTAGAACTTGTGCTTAAAATGTCAGAGTTTCTAACAATAAGGTAGTCAACAAGGTCAAACATAAATTTAAATAACATTTCCACATAATATAGAGGCAGTTCAGTCAGTGTTTATCATCTGCTGCAAACAGCAAATCTATAGACCAAAACTCACTCTTTTTTTCTTTTTTATTTTATTTTTGAAATCAAACTTTGGAAACTTAACAAAAACCTTAAAAAACAAAAAGCTAAAACAAGAAAACAAACCCAAGAGAGAAAGCTGAACAGGCAAACTGACAAACTTCCAAAATTTGGCACCAAAATACATGCAAAAAAAAAGACTTTCTAAGGATGATTAAGGCTGATCATCATGCTCCTTCAAATGCGTCTCTTGCGAACTATGGCTAGGATGATGGATTGGCTCCATATAGCGACATCACGATTAACAAAGGAAAACCAGGATTAGAGCTCGAGCCTGTCACCTGATTTGAAAACATATTCTTTAGAGCCGTTAAAAACATTGTGAGGTATTGGGGTGCAAGTCTTGACGGGCACAAATTGGTCCTGTCTTAGCGAGCTGCCAGTTGGTGAGGTCATTCCCTTTGGAAAGCGCTGCTCAGTTCCACCAGTAGACGATTTATCAGGCTAGATTATTCATGTTGCTCATTGCTGAAGTTGGTGGGCGGTGATTCCAGGGCGACGATTATGGTAATTATCTCCCCATTTTCTTGAGCAAAGGAGTTGATAAGGATGCAGACCCTCTTCTCTATCAGGTCACTTTCACACCCTTTTTGAAGACACAATTCCATATCATCTTCACATCCCATCATCGACTCAATGCTATGAAGTATATGATCTGCGGGATAAGATTTTCAAATCTGCCTCCAAGTTTTGCATGTATACCATTTGCACTAAACTTTTTGATTCAGCAGATACACTTCACGATTCTTTGTAGCCGTGCAATATCCTTACCCAGTTAGAAGGTCACAGATGGACCATGGCCACTCCAGATTAAACTTTCTAAACTTTGGTTATGGTTTTTTTGCCAGGGTGACATAGGTGACTCTGGAGGCGTGAAGTTAGGAATATCTTGGGATGGAAAAAGTTTATGAGCAAATAGGACAAGCCTTATAAAACTGGGCATTTGTATCTCGTCCAATCAGGTGCCTATGCTTAGTAACAACATATATAGTTGGCTACAGCAAACTGATTGCCTTACTCTGGCCCATTCCTTGGAAAAACTGTTTTTCTGTGGAGACGAAATCATGAACATGAATATGTAAAGCTCAAGGATAAGAGTCCTTGGACAAGGTCAGACCTTGAGTAATATGATAATCCATACTAGCTAATTTGAAAACCCTATTTGGCGTGATGATAATTTAACTAGGTTCATCATGTTCATTTCCACATGAATAATCCACATAGCTTGTAAGACATTGGGATTGCATTGGCGCCGTCAGTTTCAGATTGTCCAACAAAGCATTTGTTTAGTTTATGACACATCTCTTTTGAAACCTTCTAACTTTGGTGACATTTTAAATTTTGAACCAGTAAAACTCACCTATTCTGGCCCTTGATTTGAGATTTGTAGGTGATGTCTGTTTTTTTTAAATCAAAGTAATACATGAAACGATAATCTCAAAATGATTAATCATCCTTTTTCTGCATCAGGAAAACCATAACTACAAGCTTAGAGTTAAAATACATATAGTTGGTGATTCTGAATTCAAATTATCATTAATGAGTTCCAAAGCGTAGTCAGCAATGTAATTTTCTTTATGAATCCAACATTTTGGCGTTATTGAAACGTATATTATGGATTTTCTTTTAAAAACATTATTTTGGAAGCTCGGATTCATAGTAGGCATGCACAGGTTTCTCTTTTTTTCTTCATCATCTTTTCTAAGTATTACTTTTGCTAAGAAGTTGAGGATGAGATTGGGGATATTATTCACACCATCTTCAATATCTTATAGAGATGTTTTGGGTTATTTCCGATAACAAAACAATTCTAAAATGGTAACTTATTTCCCCAAAACATATATATATATATATACCATATATATATATATATATAAGAAAAATAAAAATGGGTTAAAATAACCATCAATTAGTAACACTATCTAACAAACAAAAATGACAATTTTAGAGGCAAAGAAATAACAACACATAAACATGATTTGGGAGATTCATTCTTCACAAACTACTATAAGGGGAAGCATCTTGAGGATCCTATTCAAATCAAAACAGGGCATGTCTGGCCTCAATTAATGTCAAATATTCTGTCACTCCACATGCTTCACTTATAACTCTGACCCCAATTTCAAAGGTTGTTTTTTCTTCTTTTCTTTTATCTAGTTACTTAGCAATAAATGAAGCTGAACAATACACTTTTACTTTGGCTGCTAAACAGTACTAGAAAACAAATCTATAATAATTCTCATATCAAGTATTTCTTAGCAACAAAGCAGGATATAGCAGCCGTGTTCTTGGACCAGAAACGCTGGGAAGGACCAATAAAGTAAGCTGAAACGATAACTTGCCGTAATTTTCACTGACACACTTTTCCTTCGATTTCTCTCAGCCAAATAATTAAAGAAAAATAAATTAAATAGAAAAGAGGAAGGCAGAAATACACTGATATGGAATTGGCGTGAGTGAAAGTGACACACTCTAGGGAGAATGGGGTGGGGCTTCTGGCAGTGTCAGAGCCTGACAGATTGAGTCAAAGCAGTAGCAGATGAAGATGGAGAAGTTTGATAGATGGAGTTTGGTTTCTTTCGATTAGGGATTTTTCATTACAAAAGGCATGAAAAATAAAGAATTTCATAATATTAGATATGAAATAATTTGTTTTCATAATTATTTTATTTTTATCTAATTAATAGTTTAAATATATTAAGGGGCTAGAATATAATATCAAATAAAGATTTTACATGTCATATAGAGTTTAAAAGGGGCATCTAGGAAAATAAACATATTTAATATTATTCAAAATTATATTATTTAAAATAAATTTAGTCTTCTTCAATATCAATAACCACAAAGTCCATTTGAAAAATGAACTTTCCCACTTTGATAAGCACATCTCAAGGAATACACCGAGGTTGAGTTGGGTTCTCTCTACCATGCAAGGTCATGGTTGTGAGTCGAATCCACGAACTTAGTCTCTTAATTCTGAACCACAAAGACATCAAGTTGATGCTAGCTCCAGAATCACACAGTACTTTTCCCATTTCGGAATTCCCTATTGTGCAAGGAATAGTGAAGGTGCCTAGATCTTGCATCTTCTCTAATAAGGACTTTTGGATAACTGCACTGCAGGTTGCTATTAGGCTCACTACTCCTTCTTCAATAATTTTTCTTTTTCTGCTCAAGATATCCTTCATGAATTTAGCATAGTAAGGCATTTGAGTCAATGCCTCACAAAGAAAAGGATGATAACCTCTCAAGCATTTTCTTGAACATGTTTAAGAATCTAAAATGTGCTCTTCTAGCAGTCTTTCTGACCTTTGAAGGAATGGGACTTGAAGCATAGAAAGCAAGCCTCTTCCTTCTTCTTTAGAACTCCCTCTCGGCTCTTTGCTTTTTTGTTACACATTTTGCACTTCTCTCTTCTTGACCACAGGCATCTGCCGATTCTCCCTCCAATTTCTTCTTTCTCTTCTCAGTTTTCCTGTTCTTCTTTCACGCCTTCTATCTAGCCATGAGTAACCACCATGCAGTCTTTTTGGATTCTTCTTGTGTCACTTAGGAAGGCATCCCTTGGGTTGATTGCATAGCTAAGTCATTGTCCTATATTTCAGTTCTTTAAAGGCATTAAGTATTGGCCGACACAGGTGTATTTGCTTGAAATGCTACTAGGTCGACAAATTCACGCTCATGGATATTCGACAACCTCTTATTTTCTCCTATGAAGTCGACATTGTTCTTAGAGAGAAGATCTCCTTGTTCATATTTTACCCTCGACTTTACTTCTTCTTTGTTGTTGTTATTTATTTGGAACCAGGTGAAACATAGTTTTGTTGAAAGTTCTGCCCAGGTCTTTGACCTTGTTGTGCTCCTCCTCCATAAGAAAAATTATCGTGGTTCCTGATTCTTTGGTAGGCAAGTAATGGGTTAGCCAGAAGTTGAGTTAGGCTTAAAATTATGTAACCTAATAGCATTGAAGGATAATGTGCCTCTCGATGATACGGGGACCCTCGCTTGGGCTAATCTCTTGATCTATTCATCCTCATTCATCATTTCACTTCATTTGTGGTGCATTCGTCTTTTGATTCCCATTTGCCTCATCAATGCATTTAAAATTTTGCCTGTGGCGATCATCAGATTCAACTCTACTCAAACCCTTCCCTTGATCTGCATCACGGACTTAGTGCTCCGCTAAACTCCTGGCATCGCGGCGCCAGAGCCTTCGTCCCTCGGATATTGCTAAGTCGGCCTTCCACGTGCCTTACTTACCCAGCTCGGCTTCGACTTGGACGAAAGGGCAGAGAGAACACTTGAAAGGAAGAAAGTTCTTTATAGAAGAAAGGCTCTTTACAATGCTTTTGGAAGCTCTCAACTTGGTGATACTTAAATGGTACTCATCATATAAACATCTTGGGAAGTGTATGAGACCTTTGAAGGTTCTACTACAGCTAGAGGAATTCTAAGAGTATTCTACTATGTACACATATTTACAGAATCTCTAGAAATCTGAGATAGTCTCTCTTCCATACTCTTCCCACCGCAGTGCTGAACCTCAACAATCTTCTAGACATATGTCTTTGTAGGGGTCTCAGTAGAACCTTACATATAAGCCCCATGAGGTGTTTGCTCTATGATCAGAGAGGGGCTTTCATGAGTAGAGAGTGTGACATTCTCCCCGCTGAAGTAGTGGCGATCCTCGTCGATTATCTTAACAAGACTAGCTCGTCATTTTGATTTTCTGAAGTGTTGGTGGTTCCAGTGACTCACTCTCTAAGTAGTCCACTGCTTGCTAAGTATTGGTGTAGAACAAAGTTATTCTTCCTCGGGACTCTGTCTGCCCTTTATTATGAGTCACTTTCCTTATGGGATGAATGCTCTTGTGGGTGCCACATGTGAAATTCTCGGCACTGAATCCTCCTTATCTTCATGATGAGGCTTTAGTTGACATGGAAGTGGAGGTGAATCTTTTGTAGCGGTAACTAGACATATGGGACCTGCCTGATCCCAGTGCTGGGAGGGGCCTTCATGCCCACCACAGAGTCTTTGATTCGCAGAGGACTTGGATTATTGTGTTATAGGCAGCAAGCGGCGCAAGTCTCGACCTGGAACTCTGCCCTTCTCTTTGCCATGTTATTCTTGTCTTCTTAGCGACCTTCACAGCGGCGCTATGTGCTGCTAGTGCCATCCCTTATGGTACTTTTGACCATTTGGACTTTTCTGTATCCACTGGGTTTAAGTGTGAGAGTCATCGATTCTTGCCTTGTGGCCCCATCTCGACGAACTCCTTTGGTTGCCTCACTCCTCACCTTAGTTGTATGAGAACTAAGCCACATCCCAGCTTTGCCCGGTCGGTGATTCTGGCACTCACAGAGTGCCTCAGTATAGCTCCCGATTCTTAGGCATTCACACAGTTACATGCTGTAAATCGAGGGGTGAAGCTAGTGAAGTGAAGCTGTGCCGTGCAGGCTTGAAGGAGCTCCATCCAGAAAGCTTCGAGTGAAGCGTGGTCGATCAGCGATGATGAACTGGTAACCCCGATACTTTACCGTTCTTGAGGAATAAGCTTGGTGATCTCTCTGCATGATCCTTGAGCTGCTTTGTGAAGTATGCGCTGAGAAACCGGAGTCCTTACCACTATGATAGATCCTTATCACTCGGACTTGGTGGTAGTGATGAAGTCCATAGTGGCCATCTCATTTACGCTCTGCTACTGGTGGTGTGGCTCCAACGCTGATCCCTATGTTGATGTTGCTCCACTTTGTCTTGTGCACCTGAGACAGAGTCCTCACAGCAAGTCTCCACGTCATCAAGTATCTGCGGCCCGATGGTGACGGACTCTGAAGAAGTAGTGCCCTCGTGCGTCGTTGCTGGATGACCCCGACCCGTTTAGGTCGCGGCCTCCTTGGTGAGATTCCTTCGATGCTCCCAGCCAGGCAAATGAAATTGATTCCTTTGTGTAAAGTAGATCGTCTTCTACCCAAGAAAGCCTGCCTTGTCTTTCCTTCGCGAGCCCGATGTGTTGGTGGGACTGCAGGCCCCTTTGGATGTGTTCAGACCTATTTGGATCACCATCTCTCCTTAGAAATTTGAAGCTGAGTCATGGATGCTAGCTCATGTGACAAGGCCGCCCGGCCACGTGATTGTTGTGCACCTGCCTTGCCCTCAGGCGTGTAGTCGAGCTCGGCCCGGGAGTCTGCACCGCCTTAGCATGCTTGGGGCTTAGCTTCCCGGGTACAGGAGGTAGCTAGTAGCAACATTGTCTATCTTCATGAAATTGCTGTCCCAGTAGAGATGGTGCCTCCAGTTTAAGTAAGCAATGGATGATGTATCATCTCCTTCTCTTGGACCATGTCCCAGCCTCTCAGGTATGCGTTGAACTGCGAAGCTCAAAAGCTATGGGCATTCTCTCTGCACAGGAACCACACTCCCAATAGCAAAGTCGGAGGCATCGGGTGTGTACTCAAATCTGGTGTAGTCGAATTAGCGCCAACACCGGCTCAGATATAGCCCTTCTTGAGTCTTGAGAGCTGCTCGCAGCCCCCTCATCCGTCCATGCCTTACTCTTCTTGAGAAGATGCATCGATGAGTACATCACCACATTGAAGTACCCCTTGATAGGCCGTAGATGGTAGTTAACTAGACCTAAGAAGACCTTAGTTGTGTGGCATCTTGATAGGGGATCCCATTCACGGATGGCTTTGATCTTGCTCTCATCATGAGTTGCCATGTGATCACGGGTATCTGGGAAGCCCACTTCTCTAGACGAAAAGACATTTCCTTCTTCACATATGGCTCATTACATCTTAATGGTTGGAACACCTTCCTTGAATGATCAACGCAGATCCTCCAAAGTGTTGCTATATATAACAATATCATCTAGATATACCACCACAGACTTATCTAGGGAAATGATTGAATATCTTGTTCATCAAAGTGCGGAATGTAACGAGTGCGTTAGTGGGACCAGGCACTAGGAACTCGCAGGAGCCATACCTGCGATTCACATGCGGCCGTCTTCGGCTCATCTGCGCCGGCTATCCCTTACTTGGTAGTACCTCGGCCTTAAGTCGACAGTGAAGTACCTCTGCAAGTTGATCAAATAAATCGACAATAAGAGGAATGGGATCCTTGTTCTTGATGCGTCACCTTGATGGCGCTCGATGTTACATCGCCAGTGACCCATCATGCTTATTTTTTGGAATAAGATCGGGCGCACCATAGGGAGCCTTGGGCGGTTGGATGAATCCGATCCAGTGACTCCTTCGGTTGTCTTCTCAGATTCCCTCACAACTCACAGGGCCATCCACATGGGACCCGTGGCGAGAGTTTTAGTCCGGCTCAACTCAATCTTGCCAGTCTTCTTCCCTCAGGTGGGGGCTTTTGGATAGCTAAGTGTATTATCATGAACTCATCTAGCACCTTCTTCGGCCATGGGCGCTAGGATCACTCCATGAGTCAATCAGGTCTTCTAACAGACCTTAAGTAAATCGCCTCATTCTTTTCAACCCTTCTCCGTTATGATGGCATAGAGTTTATTTGCTTTTGGTAATAGTGGGAACCATACATGGTGCCTCCTCTTCTAAGATAGCCATCGAACGTAGAAAAGGATGGGCACAGAGCTCTTACCTGGCGAAGGAAATCCATCCCGATCACTATCTTGAAGTCATCCATAGGTGCCCGCAGTGAAGCTAACACTTCCGCGGCGATCTTCATTGCACCACGAGCTACTCCTTATGATAAACGCGTGAGGATTAAACGCTGTGAGCTATAAAGCTCATGGATATACGGAGCTTGAGTTTTCTTGCCTCCTCGCTGAGACAAAGTTGTGTGCCTTTAATTGTCTATCGCATGGCCTTGGTGGACATCATTCACCTTGGCTCATGCATCAGTCCCTTGCTTTGGCTGCTCCTTAGCTTACTTGACCTTGAGGCATTCAGTGCGTTGACCCGTGAGCATCGTCCTCTTGTTCGATCTCCCTCGATCCAAAGGCATTGAGGCCTTCCTTGCAGGACATTCCACGTGCCCAGTGTGGTCCATCATAGGAAATCAGTGGTCTTTGGCGAAATCCCTCACCTTTGCCACTCTTACCCTCTTTGTTGGTAGGCGCATGATCCTTCCTTGGTATAGCTTTTGTATCATGTCTCCCCACTTTAGCATGGCTGCCATGAAAATGGCTTAGTGAGGCAGTCTCCTCTTCGAAATCGCTGGGTGACTCACTTTACTACATGGCGTGGCTAAGTCTTGGACACCATCTCCTCAACTCTTGCTCATTGACCTTGTAGGTTCTCATAAAGTTGAAGGTTTAGCCCCTCCCATTCATCGGGGCTTGAGCATTAAGGAGAGGGAGACTTCTTGACATTGTCCGAATCGGCCGTGGCAGGATGCAGTCTTCCTCGGGCCTATGTATCCCATCTTAGGTACAGATTGCTTCTTGATTTCTCCTCTTGAGTAGCCGTGTCTATGGTGCATGTCATTTTCTTCCATGAACCTTCCTACTTCACCATAGGTTGCGTGCTCGGTGAGGTGTCGATGGCGGTCGTGCGGCCAGTTTGCCTCGTGATTCAGTGTGCCTCAGAGGCCATCTCTCCATGTGCCTGAGAAGTTGTCAACTCCTTGGCATCCAGTTGCCCGGTGAATGTGTGGCGAAGCACGGCACCTCCACCCCATGGTGCCACGTGGTGGCCATAACTCGGTGGCAGGTGTTGTCTTGGGGAAGTAGCCTCTTGCCTTAAGCTCATCTCCATGCTTCGGTGGGACCTCCCACCCTTGAATCTAAGCTGGCAAGCATCTAGGACCCTCATAGACTCCTCATGCCACAGCACCAGGACAGCCAGGCCATGCATCCCCTCTGAGAATGGATGCATGAGATCCTTCACGATCTCCATGCTTTGCTCCTTGAGGTCCATCCCTCTTTTGTAGTGTAGCCATGGCGACCTCCAATAAGGTCATGACCAGTCAAGCTCATGAGAGGATCAGACATCATCTTTCCCTTCCCTTAGCGAGAGGGTCAAGGTCCTTGAACTTGCTTCGGCAGCTTCTTCTACATGAGATCTTGCCGTCATATCCTCGAGTGCTCCCACACGTCGCAATGTGGAGCTTAATACCAGTATCATGGACTTAGTCTTTCTCGTAAGCTCAGGTGCGCCTTAAACCAACTACGTCCCTCGGATATTGCTGAAATCCCATTCCACGTACCTTGCTAAACAGCTACCCGTGGCTTGGAGCCGAGAGAACTTGAGAGAACACTTGAGAAAGGAAGACTCTTACTATAGAAGAAGGCTCTTTGCAATGCTTTGGAGCTCTCAGCTTGGTGGTTTGCAAATGAAGTACCTCTCTTTATATACACATCTATGGAAGTGTGTGCTGACCTTTGAAGGTTCTCTACAAGCCTAGAGGGAATTCTAGAGTATTCTACTGTGCATATTTACAAGAGGTCTCTAGAATAGGATAGTCTCCTCTCTTCCATACTCTTCCACAGGTGTGGACTTCTCCAGGAGTACCTACAGGCCCTTCCACTCTTCTAGCAAGGGAGGTCTCTCAAGTCTCTAGAACCTTCTTACCTCCTATAAGCCCCCATAGAGTCATTTTGCTCTATATGATCAAGAGGGCTTTTTCCGTGGTGAGGGGTGTGACATGCATCTTGAGTCTCGGATGGAACTTTATAATTGCATTTGGCAAGATCTTCTATCGTTGCTTTGCCTCCTCGTATCTTCTCTTAAGCCCCTGACGGAGTTGCATCAATTATACCTTTGGGAGGTATAATTCTTATGATAAAATATCCATAAATTAGTTAGATCTGATTGTCGTGGGGCGTCTTTTCAATAGTCTTTTGTATCTTTCCCATTTATGGGAACTTTCATTCTCTCACTGCTTCAAAACTATAATTTCCCTCTCTCCTTTTAGAAGAGGCAAGAGGAAGAATTTGTCATGTAGGCCTCAATAACTCTTCCCAACTATTCAACGGTCGAAGGCAATACTTCGAACCAAGTTGTTGTCATCTTTAGAAAATGGAAAGCAGTTCTAGTTGGTCATACGGTCTCACCCCATTAACTTGATTGTATTTTTCCATCTCAGAGGCTTCCCATCTTTCGTTAGAAGTCTTCACTAGGATGCCCGATAAATTGGTCTTTGACCTTCCACATTGTGATTAGGTAGCTTAAGTTCAAAAATATAATATTAGATTTATTTTAAAGCTAATCATTTTGAATACAATATAAAAAATTATCCTTATTGGGACTCCAATCCCTCTGCTTTGCCACAACTCTTTAAAGAATATGTAAGTTTATCCAATAAATATAGTATTGAGAATATACCATGTTTTGTTGCAGCGGTAACAATTTTTAAAAACAAAAAGTAAATAAGCCAAGAAAATGTTTGTTTCCAAACAAAGTTCTTTAGAACACAAGATACTCTAAGCACCCAACATAGCCCTCTGGAATAAGCTACTTTAGACCTTATTAACTTTTTAAAATAAGAAAAGAATCTTTGTTACACTTGATCTTTACCTGCAAATAGGTCATTTGTGTAGTAATGTCTCAATATTAGTTTTTAAAAACAAGAATCAAATAATTTTGAAATATTTGTTTTTGAGCAAAGTTCTTTTAAAAAAAAAAAAAAAACTCAAAGCCTTTGATTGGCTTTCATATACAAATATAGTCTTCGATATTCAATTAAGGTGGCGTTTTTTTTTATTTAATGATGAATATAATTTTTGTTACGAATAGTATTTAGTAAATTAAGCATTTAGGTGTTTGCTTTTTCTAAAAAAAAATCAACTTTTAATTTTTATCCAAATTTTTTAAATAATATCTTAAAATACATATGATTTTATGTAATTAGCATGTGGAACATGTCATAGAATTTAAATTAGATCATAAAATATATTATTTTTATATTTGAATATTTAGTTTTTCCATAATAGAAAAACATTAAAAAATATTAAAAAAATCTAAAAAGCCAAATATTTTATTGTTTTCTATTCAGTCAAAAATTTTAAAAATTCAGTAATAAGTCATGAAAAAGTAAAAAAAAAAAAACACACAAACAACCCTAAAACAAATTACTTTGAGCAAAAGCCAAAAAGTTAAAAAACAAAAACAAAATTCACCTAAGTTTATCTCTATATATATCTTCATCATTTAACATAGCCCTTTAAGAATAAGCTATTTTTAAGCCTTAAGTAACCTCTTTTTTAAATCAAACCCTTAATTAACTTTTAAAAATAAGAAAAATCTACACATTACATGACCTTTACCATTCAATAAAGTTCTTGGGGGAATAAGTCACTCTAGGTCCTCAACTGACTTTCAAAACAAGCGATATCTTCATCACCCCTTCCTGATATCTTCATCATTGTGGCCCTTTACCCCATTTAACTGGAGTTTTTCGATTAAAATAGGTTTCCAAATTATAAAGTGGTTTTAGTCTAAAAATGTACCTGGTAGTATATCTGGGCCACATGGATCACAGTGAGGCAATTGTCGTTATAAATGATGATGAACCCCTTGATTTTTTGAAGCGATTATCATTGTCATGAAACGACTTCGCGCTGTTTATTTCTGCATTTGTTATGAATGAAGAAATTGTCTTTATTGAATTCAATTGACAACGGCATATGATGTAATTTACCCCAAAATTATTATTATTCTTTTGTACATCAACTTATTTAAAAATTATTAAAACGAAAATATTTACTATTAGATAAATTACATCAAGTAATGGATACATTGACTTGTTAAAATTATTGAAGCGAAAATATTCTTATGGGATAAATTCGTCAAGTAATGGATTCGAACAAATATTTGTAAATATTTTTAAATTTTAAATAGCAGAGCACTTGTCAAGAGTAGCGCTAAATCCCAGAATAAACCTACAAAATTTTATTTTAAAATATTTGTAAAGTTTTATTTTACACTAACAAGTTATCAGTCATGTATATTATCATTTAAAATACAAATATATAAAAAAGCTGTGCCACAAATGCTCCAATCATAGAAAATATCAGCGTATATCGATGAATCACAGATGGAGTCTTTATATTTCTCTTAAGAAGAAAGTATGCTTTATAATACACGGCTAGTTGATCTATAGGGTTCCATGCAATCTCAGCGGTGATGGGTAAAGGGCGATGGAGCCTAGTGGAGTAGGAGGTGATGAATGAAGTGCTCGTGTATCGTGGAGCATGAAGTCGCCTAGTTGGAAGTGCATCCAGCTCTACAATACAAAGATACGACCATGAGTGCCGTCGACGGGAGGCAATGTAGGGGATGATAAAGGGTGGGATGATAAGGTGATATCTACTGCCATGGAGGCTAGTTCTGGCGACACTGGAGATGGTAAAGATATGTAAGTATTTAGGGGTATAGAAGGTGACGTGTAAGTCTGTGGGAGTATAAAAGTATCGAGTGATGGGTAAGTATGGGGAAGGGGTATGGAAGTAGGCAATGTCGACTCAGGTGTACCACGACCTCCCTCACCATCTCAACCATAACCTTGCCCACCATCTCGATGCAGCGCCGCGATTGTGCTGACCTCGTAGGTCGACTCTCCTCTACCTCTCTACCTCAAATGAAGTTTGCATATGATTTGGAGTAGATGACAGGAGGAGGTCTAAATAATGTTATGTGAAATAGATGCCTCCTGATGGTAGTAGACGATCACGATGCTCCTCTTCGATACGGTGTAACCTTGATCTCGCAGTATGATCGTCGTATACCAAACCGGTGGTAGCCCCACGCAAGCGACTAGCTATGTCAACCATGATAGAGATCTAAAAGAACCAACCATATAAATTCCTGAGCTTTTGATTTTGAAATTTGAAAAACACTTTAGAAACACGAGTATAACTTGCAAAACCTAAGTAGTCTTGGGTGCATTGATAATGGAACCTCATATCATCCCCTACGAGGTGGTGGCAGGTGTCATAAGCGTTATGTAATATAATGATCTGCACGCATGGATGTGAGTCCATAATACCCACCATAGGAGGTGCAGTGATGATCCTGCCCCCTCGCGTATCCCATAAGGCAATGTATGGATCATGATACGTCACCTAATCTCTCTGAGTTAGTCCACGTGCATCCACTCTATGTAGTTGTTGCTCATAAGAGCACGATGGAGGTATCTCTCTTTATAAATGGCCCAGCCTGAGACTAAGCTACGGATGATGCCACTCAACAATCCCAAAACATATAAGCGGTGACATCGTTTTCTAGATCTCTATTCGGATGGCTTGGGGATGTCGGTAGGCTGGTTAACCCGGCCGGCGATATGGCTACCATAAAATCTACACATTTACACTTGATGTAAATAGCGTAGGGTTGCGTATGAATTGAAGAATTATTATAAACCATATACTTTTACATATATTACATGGTGAGTGCATTGCATCTAGGCAGTCTCGGTATGGGAGAATGCAATTTGGATGGGTTATGCACGGAGTGTAAGAAGGTACTCTTCACTACTGATGGAAGGGTTGGATATGGCTGGCGGGTGACCATCGTGGGCTGACCCCTCGGCTACATCTCCATCAACGACATCAAGGTCGTCATCATGTAAGGCATGAGCGAATGGAGGTGCTAGATATGTTATTGGTCGTCCAAAATCGAGTCGGCCCACGTGAAGTCTCTCCCAAGACCATAGCTAAATAAAAAATAAACAAAAAATAAGCAAACTAATGATGTGTTGTGTATATGAATGTGTATGTAATAAAATAAAGTACGGATACATGCTTGATGTTATCTATTTCTTATCCTTATAAACTGATCCAGGCGGCTTGGCGCAACTCAGTATGTCTTGTTTTAGTACTACACCACTCCCGTATAGCCCTGACTGCGTCGAATCCGTAGCGGTAGAAAGCATAGATGCACATGCACTCCCTTCTTGTCCACAACAAGCCAGGGGATCATCGGTAGCTAAGATAGAGCAGCGCTCGAAACATAAAGTGACTTCATCTGCGTCAGGTGTTGGGGTGGATAATTGGTCAACATGTACTTTGTGCTGGAATGAGGATCCTCTAGAGCATCCATGGGTGGGGTGACGCAAGCGCTCCCACACGACCACCCACGACTGAGCACACATGTCCGGTGATTCAGTGTGATATGGAGCCCAAGGATAATAGCAACATCCTATAAGGTGATCGTCATCTCTCCGACGGGTACATGAAACGTGTGTCTCGAACCACCATCTCTATCTGAGGTAGTGATAAGTGGCGTCGTTAGAACCTTTATTAAATACCTCGGACATGTTGGTTGTCATTTATCTCATATCTTCGACCTCCATCGTAGCAGAAGTGCCCTTAACTCAAGAGGATCGCCTCTAACCGATGTTGTGCTTGAGTGAATTCTCTAATTGTAGCCATATGCATTGAATTTGCGTTGTGTAATTATTTAAGCGGCTCACGCATACCAAAATTGTGAAGTTTATCTTTGAAGTGGGTCATAAAATTGCTTGCAAGATGACGCATGCAAATCCTGTGATAAGCAGATGATGCAGCCCAGCTAAGATGACGATCGCTCATTGTCATAATACCTAGATGTCTGTCAGATATAACACAAATCCCCGTCCGTTGAGTTACTCTGTTTAGTACATGCAAGAACCAGATGACTTCACCAATATTCTGGCAGCCTTCTATATTAGAAAATGTCAATGGAAACAATTGATTATTTAAAGTCACACCCAATAGCAATCAATAACGTGCCTTTATCTTTTCCTTATGCAAATGTGTACCATCAATACTCGATATGGGACCGACAATGTTGAGCCCTTGATGGATGGCTTGAATGACCAGAAAATGTGTTGAAATATCTCAGTGTTTGGCATATTACTATCAAATGTTTTTTAAATTACAACACATACGAGATTTGCTTACTCTAAGGCCAAGAACAAACATGGCAGCTCTGTATATGATTGAAAAAAGTCACCAAATAACTGTCTAAGTGCTTTATGCTTTCCATCCAACGCCTTTTTGTATGAGATTTCATATCCCTATTTCTCCATCCCACTTGCTTGAATAGCAACTACGATAATGTAGTTGTGTCTTAACATAATTCCCTTGATGAGCAACAACCCAGAAGTTTAGTCACGATTTGAGGATGGATTGGAGTTAAGCGAGTTGACACAAGTATGTTGCTATGTTTGTTGATATGATAAACAAGTGTCTTTCACAAGCATGGCACGCAACTTCCATGGACATTGACATTCTTCGGCCTTCTTACATCTTAAAACTAGCAATTTTTTTGAGGATGCAACAATCACAAACTCTTATGTGCTTTAATTGAGTAAATTTTTACAACCTCTTACAAATTAGATTTGGAATTAAAAACTTGGTCAGCTATAAATTCTCACTTAAATATCGGGTGCTATATTTACCCATGGAATCCGATCACTTGAAATAGCATTACCAAAGTTTGGAACATGTTGGTGAGGTGATGGTGGTAAATGATAATGAGCAGGATGACTCATCCGGTTCCTCAACATCTGGGTTATTTGATACATCACAAGATGCTACATGCGTAGAGACATATCTCCCTTGCTCAATCTCCAAAACTTGGTTGAAAGTATAGAAGGATGATACATGTCCATCAACTTGCACATCTAAGTCTCCATTAGATTCATCATCAACATTTTCATCAGATTCAAGATTAGTTTCGTCATATTCGCAGTCTTCATCATTTGTATATACTCCACATCTGTCGATTATCAGGTAGTGGACCTCTACTAGGCCTGACGCAGTGGAATTCTCTGTATTATAATTTTTTGGGAACCATTAAATGCGTATAGCCACCGAGATTGATTAACTTGTAGTTTTGGCACCGAGCGATCTCGATAAACAATTCAATTTCCTCCATGCCAGTTGTATTAACCATGTTAAACATTCGGTACACCTCTTGTCGTATATTGGAAAAGTTTAGGAACCTAATTTCACTTTTAGGGATACTTTACAATTGAGGACTAATTTGAACCTTTGTTTGTTCAGTAGTTATCATGATTATATCATATCCTTGACTATTCAAATGTACCAAATCAAGCTGGTACATCGAGAGCCTGTGTGACTTTTTTCTCGACATATTTGACATCTGTTTTAGTCCTCAGTAGATTCCCATTGTAATAACATATCACAGGAATAGTGGAAACAGACATAATTGACCTATACAAAATGGTCCCAATAAATTAAATAATATGAGAGGTCATTATCCATATCATTTAAACTACATTCATGGATGCTACAATCAATATGGTCATATTTTATCATTAACCAAAATCGTAAAAGTTTATATCCTAGAAAATCCAACCCTTCCTTCACTGGCATTATCACGAGGATCTTTCCTTTGCTTATTATAACATTCATTAAAGATTTTAGGATCATGTGACCAAAGAAATAGGAGAACTATTTTCCTTACTTCTCTATTTGAATGAAGGAATAACCATCCACCACCTTCCTATTAAAGATCAAACAATCACTTCTTAGTATGTCTTATCAGCAACTAAGATACATCATACACGATGTATCAGGTGCACCCTTCAACATTCAAAGAAACTTTAGGCAGCAAAGTAAAACCAATAGCAAGTTGGGTTAAGGTATCCATAGAGCTGCGAACTTGGAGGATACTATCATAGCCACTTCCTACCTATCTAGTTTAACACAGTGTCTTTGATTTGAGGGGTTTTTAGGTTGAAACCAATTTAGTTACATACAAGACTTTTGAAAAAAAATCTATTATATATATTCTTGAAGCGATCTCGAAAATTCGAAATTGCCAAAATAAAATGCATCGAAAGGAAAGAGGAATTATCAATGTTTTTTTTCTTTTGTTTTTTTTTTTTTTATAGGAAAACTAGCAAAATATATTGATAGAAAAAGGGATAACCCAAAGTACACAGGAAGTATACTAAAGCTCCAAAGAGCCCAAAAACAAAATATTACCATAATATAAACCTTAATCCAATTACTTATTACTTGCATGTTTTAGAAGGCATAATATAGAACTTTGGTTTGAATCCTTTTGGATGCAATAGGAAAATCATTTTCAAAAAAATTACCAAGGGGAATGGGGGCGGCCTTTACTGGCTTCGTCGGTTCTTCACCCATCCTTTTACCTCGCTTGACAAGGGCACAAAAAAACCATATTGTTGTATTTTGATTATATTATAAATAAATAATAATCAACAAAAAAATTATTAACATAGAGGACAAAATTATAACAGTTTAAGACAACCCAACATTTAATAAAAAAAGATGTGACCTAAAATACAGCTACCAAACAAGGCCTTACGCACATAAAAAACAGCTACCAAACAAGGGCTTATGCACATAAAAAACTACTACCAAACAAGGCCTTATGCACCTAGAATACGGTTACCAAACAAGGCCTTATGCACCTAAAAAACAACTACCAAACAAGGTCTTATGCACCCAAAAAAACAGCTACCAAACAAAGCCTTATGCACCTAAAATATAGCTACCAAACAAACAAGGCCTTATGCACCTAAAAAACAAGCTACCAAACAAGGCCTTATGCACCTAAAATACAGCTACCAAACAAACAAGGCTTTATGCACCTAAAAAACAACTACCAAACGCAGCCTTATGCACCTAAAAAACAGCTACCAAATAAGGCCTTATGCACCTAAATAACAGCTACCAAACAAGGCCTTATGCATTCCATGTTTGTTTCTCAATAAAATACAAGTTTAATCACCACATTATCAACAAAACACACTAATAAAACCAACAATTTACGAAATTTTCAATACGAAAACATTCAAAGGTAGGAGGGTTACCTGTTGTGAAGTCAAATGGAGTTCTATAAGCCAAATTATGGAGCAAAAAGTAGTTGGAAAAAGCCATAATGATCGCAGGCGAAGGAGCGGGTTAATCACAAGAGAGTAAATGGGAGAAAGAAGATAAATGGGGGAGGAAGAAAGGCTAGGGAGATTATTAATGTAACATCCCGAAATATACCCTAGTCGTTTTCGACATGTTTAGGGTATTTTGTAAGCATAATGTGAATGTTTCGTGATTTAAATACGAAACATGGAAGTGAAAGGAACCGAAAAGTGTACAATACTTAAGGGCAAATATATGTAATTTTGCCAAAAGGGGCATAATTCAAAAGATAAGAAAAGGCTATGAGTTAAAATAGAAATTATGTCTAAGTTGATTTGCAAAAGAGAAGAACTAGGACCTAAATGCAAAATGAAAACTTAGCAAAAAATGGGTTTTGAGAGCCAAACAAGGCCTAAGAGATATTTTGATTTAAGACCAAAATTGATCTCATTTTGGAGAGGAGAACAAACCGTGGAGGAGAAGAGAGAAGGGGAGAAGAAGAAGAAGAGGAAGGAAGAGAAGAAGATAAGAAGCCAAGCAAAAAGGTATGGAAACTAACCTTGAGTATGGATTCTAGTATGGATCATATGGATTTTGCATGGAATTGTATGGATCACATGGATTTCTTGTATAGATACATGTTTGTAGGTTGTGGATTGTGAGAAACCTAACCCTAGAATAAATTCTTATGGGATCAAGAGTATGGAATCCTTCCTTTGAGGTTGGATTTATGGTTTAAGTTCAAGTAATTGGTAGGGTTTAAATTAAACCCTAACAAATCTTGTGCTTGGTTTGTTTTTATGAGTTATGACCCATATTAGGGTGTTTGGGAGTATTCATGAAAGGTTTTGAAGAAACATATGTATTGAAAGATGATTTAGAGGGAAAATAAAGTTATAAGATGAATATGAAGTTCTAAACCACCATTTCAAGATGAATTTGGAGTGGTTTTGATGTGTATATGGAGTAGTGAGTTGATTTGGGTATCAACATATGGAAAAATGGAAGAAAAACCCACATTTTGGAGCCCAAAGTCGAAATTTGTGCGATGCAATTCGAGTTGTACCAGTACGGAGTAGTGTGCATTTCTACATTTTTGACAGTGTTCGTGTTTGTATAACTTGCTCATTTCTTATCCGATTTGAGTGATTCAAGTTTCAGGTTAAACTAGACTTCAAGAGAACCAAACCTCCTGAAATAGGTACCCATGAATTCCGAATCTATGTGGCCCAAAAATTCACTCAAAGTGGGGCTATGTTCAAGCCAATTGCTGGTTCAATTTTTGAACATAGTGTAGTCCTGGTTGTTTAGGACGTAACTTGAGTTTCAGTGCTCCGATTGGGGTGATTCCAGTTGGAGGAGCACCCTTATCACCTTAGCTTTAAATGAATACAAAGAACCAGTGTCAAATATGGTCTCGTACCCCGAACTCGGTTCAGATCCGCCAATCGGGTCGGACCGGGAATCGGGGCGTGACAATGTCGTTGTCAAATAAACTTAAACGATGAAGCCGCTATCTATGGTAGTGGCAAATAAACGAAGGTGAAGCCGCTATCCATGACAGCTGTAACGCCCCGTCCCAAGAGGGTGTACGGTTCGGGTAACCATAGGGGCACACATGAGCACTAAGTGTCATTGTAGTATTTTTGGAAGAAATTGTGAAATGATAATTTATGGAACCCGAATGTTGTAATAGAACAAGGGTAAATCGTAATTGATCAAATAGGATATAGAAAACCATAATCAAAGAAGAGAAAAGAGGCCAAAATAGAAATAACAAGAGTTGAATTTCAAATGTTAAAGAGATGGAGGGAGCTTAATTGCAGAATTGGGCATAAATGATAATATAAAAGAGGAGAGACAAACCAAGAATTCATTTTGGTCCTTTTGCTAGGAGCAAAAGCGTGGAAGGTTGGAGAGAGGCAAGAAAGAAAGAGGAAAGAGGAGGAAGAAGAGGAAGAAGAAGAAGAGGAGATGAAGAATTTGAGGTATGGAATCCTTTAATTTGGGTTTTTGACATGAATTCTAAGGTTTCCATGGAGATTAGTTGCTCCTTGTTCTAGGGTTTTGGGGGAGAGATCATCCTAACCCTAGAATTCTTGAAGTTTTATGGGAAAAACCCTAATTGGTATAGAATAAACATGGAATCCATCATAATTCTATGGTTTTGTAGGATTGGTGGACCTTAGGTTGAATTCTTAGGATTTTCACATAGGGTTTGGTTATATGAGGTTCCAAACCACCAATTCAAGTGTTGTGAAGTTGTTTTGGATGAATTCCATGTTGGTTTTGAGGAATTGTTGTAAAAAGGATAATGTTGGGTTTTTTAAAGGAACTGCTGTCAAAATTTAGTAAAACCCCTGTTTTTGTTTTGGCTATAGATTTAGTTATAATCATCCAAATGAATTGATTTCAATTGGTAAAGAACCATAACATATAGGGATACAAATTTATAGAAGGGACCAAGAGCAAATTGTAGCTCTAAGGCTCCCAAATACGGACTGAAAGGTGAGCTCGTGTAGCTCACTGGTTATGCTCTGTTTTGGGTATTGTTGTAGTGTTTTGGCCATAAGTGGAGTTTCACTCATCCAAATTGAGTGATTCAAAATTCTGGGAGTAAAAATAGACTTCCTAGAAGGAATAAGTTAAGCAGGGAAGGAAATTGCATGCAAATTGTAACCCAAAAGTGCCCAAAATTTGTCAAAGTGGAGCTATGTGCAGATTCTGTTCTCAATTTGAGTAATCTAGATGTAAAATACAATAACTTGAGTTTTGGTGATCCAAATTGGGTGATTCCAATTGGAGAAGAAACCTTAGAACCATGGCTTCAAATTAGTGAAGAAACCATTTCCAATTTATAGAGTTAACACCCCATAAATCAAGGATAACAGTAGGTGATTCAGTGAGCTAACCAATTTGGCATCAAAAAAAATGTTGTAAATTGTGTTATGTGGTTGAGGGCCTTAGAGAAGGAATTTTAAATTTAAAATTTACAGAGGTGTCATTGGATATATAAAGGACTGATCTGGAGATTTTCATAATTTTTGAAGATCGTTTGAATAATTTTTGGGTAATAAAGTCTAGAGAGTATTGTTGGAAAAAGGTTTACCAAAATGAGTGGGTTTTTTTGTTAGGGGCTTTTTAGTGCTCAAGGGTAAATTGTTAATTTGGCTTTATATGAATGTTGTGTGACCCTAAAGTGACTTGCGTGTGAAGTCACGTTAATTTTTTACGCTATCGCGGCGATTAATGTTTTTATGGTATTCGTTGCTTGAGTGTGTAGAATTTAAGACGAGTCGGAAAGTTGTGAAGTAGTGCTCCAGAGTTTTGGTAAACAAAAGATGAGTGTTCTAAACCTATTTTTCAAATACTAGTGTATTATATTATAAATTGTTTTACACTGGTATTTAATGGTTTTGATTGTAAACCATATTTGAAAAGCAAGCAATGAGTTTAGCAAGCAAGCAAATGGTTTTGATTTAAACCATATGTGAAAAGCAAATAAGAAATGGTTTTGATTTATTTAACCATACTTTTAAAAGCAAGGAATGAGTTTAGTAAGCAAACAATGGTTTTGAATTATTAAACCATGTTTCAAAGAGCAAGCAAGCAAGCAAGCAAAAAGAATATTTTCGAAAACAGGCCTAACTAAAAATCCCTAGTTTTAAGCAAGCATACCGGTCAGAGGTATTCCGTACGTGCACGGTGGTGTTAGGATATCGTTCGTCGGGTTTAGATTTGCACGGTGGCAAACTAGGTCATGCATCATGGCATTTAAAGGAGACCATGGCACGTACTGGAGTATATAGGGTTAGAGCTCTAACTAAATTATGGTGATGGAGACCCAGGTCAATTCCACCATATTTACCAGAAAAAGGGGAATTGAGCCAAGGCTCTTCCACCTAGGTGATGCGGACCCAGGTCTAGCCACAGGCACAGTTGATGCTCAGGCTCCCATGTTAAACAGAATTGCAGCAAGTAGGAAAGGCCTCAGTGGTTGATGATTTATAAGCATGTTTTATACGGTTTGAAATCCAACCCTTTGGTGCACGATGAGCCCCGGGCTCAGTGGTTATTTTAAAACCTTGGTTGAGCCCGGAGGCTCAGTTTTTATTTTAAAAGCAACGGTTGAGCCCAGGCTCCCGTGTTTAAGAAAAGTTTTATAAACTTTTAAAGTAAGATGTTTATGAAAAGTTTTATAAATTTTTAAAGCAAACGGTCGAGCCCAGGCTCCCGTGTTTATGAAGAGTTTTATAAACTTTTAAAGCAAGCGGTTGAGCCAGAAGCTCCGTGTTTAGAAGAATTTTATAAACTTTTTAAAGCAAGAGGTTTATGAAAAGTTATAAACTTTTAAAGCAAGCAAGTATGAAAAGTTTTAGAAACTTTTAAAGAAAAGCAAAGCAAAGCAAGCAAGCAAGTATGAAAAGATTTAGAAACTTTTAAAGCAAAGCAAGTAAGGTTTCTTGAAAATGTCTTAAAAAATATAGTTTTACAATTTTGAGATATTTTCAGAAAAAGCAAACATTTTATAAAGCATACACTCACTGAGCTCGTTTAGCTCATTATTTTGCTATTTTAAAAACTATTTTCCAGTGCAGGCCTGCGCGGTTGTTTGGAGCATATTAGGATTCTCCTGGGCTTTTAATTATCTTCATTGTATTAAATAACTTATGTAAGGAAATGCTTTGGAATTTGTCACGAGTTGAGCATGTATGTACATAGTTTGTATTGTGAAGAAAATGTGATGAGCACGAGGCTCTTTGAAAGAATTATTAATCGGTTGCCATATTTTGAAAAGAAAGTGTAAGCTGTATATACAGGTTTTGGGATATATCTGTATGCAGTTGTTATGCTGTCAAAATTTATAAAATCTAGGATTTAGAAAGAAAATTTTTTTATACGGGTTTTTTCAATAAGCAACACGAAACCTTCATAAGTTCTCTAATCATTGGAAATGTAGTGGGGTTTAAATGGGGGTGGCACGCACACTGCCGTGAAATAAGAATTGGGGAGTGTGTCAAGTTAGTGTATCGAGCATAGGTATCTACGATAACCTAAGGCTTAAGGGATATGATACGACCGAGTTGTATCAAACGGGATCTTAGGAGCACATGTTATTAAGCATCGTAGTTTTTCGTACACTATTTACTCTTGTGACCATGCATTTTCAAACTCAAAGTACATACATATGAGGTGATTCAAAGTATTAAACAGTTGATTTTTTTTTTTGCAAATGCAGCACTATATCGAGGCGGAGGGCGTCGAGTCGTCTGGGAGAGTCATTCAGGAGAGGTTCAGGCGTCTTGCAATCTGGGAGAGAGATAGGCATGTAGTTGGTTCCGCTACTGCCTCCTTGAATCGACCTCCGGCCCGATGGGTCGAGTACGGACCATACGGGCCTGAGAAGGGCTCAAGTGCCAGGTTGTTTCACGGCGGAGCGGGGGGCTGGAAATTGCTCGGATAGTGGCCTGCGACTCGTCGCCATTCGCGACCTCCACCGCCACCTAAAGAGGTTTTTGAAGAACTGGGAGGTCTCGAGGAAACCGCAGTTGGAAGCCAAGCCATATGTGACATTAGCGATCAAAGGCAGCCTAGTTATGGTTAGACAGAGTAAACAAGGTTTACGGAGTTATGGGCTGCACGGATGAGCAGAGAGTCTTGTTTTCCAGTTTTCTGAGGATAGGGATAAGGATTGGTGGGATGCTGTGGACAAGAGGTATCCTAAGGGTATATCATGGGATCAATTTCAACAAGAGTTTACTAACAAATTCTTTCCTCAAAGTCACAAGGATTCGAAGATTGAGGAGTTCTTCAGATTAGAGCAGAAGAACATGTCAGTATCAGAATATGAGAAAAGGTTCTCAGAACTAGTTAGATTGGTTCCATATATACAGGTTGATGGAGTCCTAAAGTGCAAAAGGTTTTTGGCAGGATTACAGCACCAGATCATAATGCATTTGTCTGTGGTTCCTCATAATAGATTTGGGGACTTAGTTGAGGCCGCTCTGAGAGTTGAGCAAAGTACTATGGCTATGTATCAGAGTAGGTAAGAAAGGAAGAGGAGTGCACCAGGAACTTCCCAATGAGCTGCAGTGATCGGCCAAGAAGAAGCAAGGAGCAAAGGTTCTGAGGAGGCGAGGTGCGGGTCGGGAGCTACCTGCAGTCGGGGATCGGTGGGGCCCCGGGTTGCCGGGGAGTGACACGGAGCATTCTGTTTGTCGTCATGTGTATCAGAGAGCACCATAGGAGTATAGGAGATGCCTGTGCAGGTGTTTCCATTGTGGCCAGGAAGGCCATTTCATTAGAGAGTGCCCTCATTTGATTGGTGCAGAGACATCAGTAGCCAGCTTAGCTAGCCTCGCACCCAAGATGAGCACTCATAGGTCTTCAGGGAGAGGTTTCCCAAGCAGAGGGGCGGTCACGCCTGGTAGAGCGGTCGTGGTAGGCGGAGAGGTGGTGCCCGGGGATGCGGATAGGGCAGTACTCGAGGCCAAGGTTTATCTTTGTGACTCGACGGGATGCGAGATGCGACTCAGGATGTAGTTACTAGTAGTATTTCTGTATGATCATGATGCATATACATTGGTGGACTCGGGAGCCAACGTTCCATTTGCATCCGAGGGCCTTTCTTAGATCGCTTCTAAATATAGATTGACCATTAGAGGAATTCGTATGAGAGTTTCCTTCCGGTTGGAAGTCCGTTATTCGGGCGAGTAGTCGAGAGATAGTAGAGTTACGATTGGGGGCAGGAGTTCAGCGGATCTTGTAACCTTAGATATGAGGATTTTGATGTGGTTCTCGGCATGGATTGGCTATCTGCCATAGAGGCCATAGAAGTAAAGTTGCATAAACTGTAGGAAATTAGAGTAAAGTTAGGAATCGTAGAGAGTTATCTTCCGTGAGTCTCCGCCAGCGTATGAGAGAGGATGTTGTGTAAGGGTTGTCGGGGTTATCACAAGCACATGTGGTGGAGACAGGGAAGGTGGGGACTCTAGTGGATGAGATTCCAGTTGTTAGAGAGTTCCCAGATGTATTCCCGGATGATATCGTAGGATTACCTCCAGATGGAGAGGTGGAGTTCACCATTGATTTGATCCCAAGGACTGAGCCCATTTCCATTCCTCCTTATAGGATGGCTCCTGCAGAGTTGAGAGAGCTTAAGGCTCAGTTAGAAGAATTGATAGAAGTAAAGGGATTCATTCGACAGGCATATCCCATGGGGAGCTCGAGTTCTCTTCGTGAAAAAGAAATATGGGAGTTCTTGGTTGTGTATAGATTCTGAGGGCGAAATTTCAGGCAGTGCCATCGCATTAATTATCCTCCTAGGATCGATGAGTTATTCGATCGACTCCGAGGGTCAGTATACTCGAGATAGACTTGAGGTCGGGGTATCATCAGTTGAGGGTGCAGGTGGGTGATGTTATCACAAGGCGCATTCGGGATACGCTCTGGTTCTATGAGTTTACGCAGTGATCTTAGTTTGAAACCATTCAATGCTCCGACGGCGTTTATGGATTTGATGAATCGGGTATTCGGTAGTATTTGGATAGGTTCGTCATAGTTTTTATGATGATATCCTAGTGTATTCCAGGTAGTTGGAACATTTCGAGCACGAGTTGTGACTGCGGACCCTAGGGCGGCGAGTTGGCATGCCAAGTTGACGAGTCTTTAGTTTTTGGCTTAACGGGTGGCATTCCTAGGTCATGTGATCTGGTGAGGAGTGAGTGTGGATCCCGGAAAATAGAAGGCGTAGTAAATTGGAAGCGCCAAGAGATGTGTCGGAGGTCGAAGCTTTCTTGGTTTAGCGAGGTGACGGGGAAGTTTGTTGAGGGTTCTCGAATGTAGCCCCAGCGACGGGCAGCCAAGGAAGATGTCGAAATATGATTGGGTGGATGCACACTTGTGAGTTTCGAGGAGTTGAAGGTAGATTGACCGGCTCGGGTTCTAGCTACTTGATAGGAGAGATGGGTTTGTGGTTTATAGTGATGCTAATGAGGCCTTGGTTGTGTTTGATGTAGAATGATAGGGTGATTGCATATGCCTCTAGACGGTTGAAGAAGCGTAGAGAGAATTACCTACAGATACGACACACGTGATCGTGTTTGCTGCGAAAATATGGAGACATTACTTATATGGTGTTCATTCTGGGATCTTTACAGATCATAAAGTCTTTAAATATATTTTCACCCAAAAGAGTTAAACACAGGCAAATAAGATGGCGAGTTGATTAAGGTTTCTGGCTGTCTTATTAGTACCATCGAGGAAAAGTTAATGTCGTAGCCGGATGCCTTTGAGTACAGCGACCGAGAGTTCTTTGTCTCATATGAAATCAGGTTATCTTCCATTGTTGGTGGATCTGAGAGCTTTAGGGGTGATATTGGAGGTTGAGGATTAGGAGCCTTGTTAGCCACATTTCATGTTGGGCCCTCTGAAAGTGGATCGGATTCTAGCGGAAAACGATCGGGGATCCTGGATGATTAAGCTTAGGAAGAGATAGAAAAAGGAAAGAAAGTAGAGTTTCAAATTAAAGATAGCGGCATGATAGTGAAGAAGGATGAGAGAATGCGTACGAGGTATGGCGAACTAAAGAGAGACATTATGGAAGAAGCATTCATCTCATTATGTTATGCATCGAGTAGTACGAGATGTACGGGCTTTGAAAGAACATTCTTTGGTCGAATGGGATGAAGAAAGAGATTGCAAGTTTCGTCTCGGATGTACAACTTTGTCGGTGAAGGCGAGCATCGAGGCCGTAAGGGAGATCACGGTTACTCCACACATTCGGTATGGAAATGGGAGAAGATCCTTATGGATTTTGTGACATGTCTTCCGGACTCGGAGCTGACATGATCTTTATGGGTGATGTTGATCGATTAATGAAGTCTGCTCTCTCATTTTACGCGATTAATGTTGAAGATTCTGGAAAAGTTAGCTGGTTGTATGTGGATGAGATAGTGAGACTTCATGGGGTTCCGGTTCGATAGTTTGGTCGAGACCCGAGGTTCCCATCGGGTTTGGCCCCTAGTTTGCAGCGGCTTTAGGTACTCTCCTTCATTTCGGCCATGACATTTCATCCTGACGGATGGCGGTCGGAGAGGACCATTCGGACATTAGAGGATATCTTTGAGAACTTGTGTGATGGAATTGAGGAGTTAGGATATTCATTTGATGGAGTTCGCCTACAACAACAGCTATCAAGCCAATATAGAGATGACACCATTTGAGGCACTGTATGGTAGGAAATGTAGGACTCCGAGTGTCTTGGGATAGAGTTGGTGAGAGAGAAGACTAGTAGGCCACTGAATTAGTGTAGATCACTTTAGAGAAAGTGAAAGTTGTTCGTGATAACTTAAAGAAAGCAAGAGATAGACGAGAGAAAAGCCTGCGGACAAGTCGTAGAACTTGGAGTTCGAGGCAATTGATGGTCTTTTGAAGATTTCCCCTTGGAAGGGTGTTTGAGATTTGGGAGGCGAGGAACGGCTCGAGTCAAGATTTATAGGACCTTATGAGATTGTGAGCAAGGTGGGAATGATAACTTACAGGTTGAAGTTACCCCGAAGAGTTATGAGATTCATGACACTTTCCATGTGTCGATGTTAGAAGTACATCCCGGATCCTTCACATGTCTTTGAGAGAACGGCCAGTGTAGCTAAAGAAGATCTGACTTATGAGGGAAACACCTATCGCAGTTAGTAGATCGCAAGGAGCAGGTGTTGAGGAGTAAGGTGATCCCTTTGGTTAAAGTCCTATGGAAGAATCATGAGAAGGAGGCAGCTACTTGGGAGCCAGAGGCTCAGATGCGCCGTCAGTACCCTCAATTATTTTCCAAATGAGGTATTTTCCTTTCCTTTGAGTTTAGTTTGTTCATTTTGAGGACGAAATGTTCTAAAGAAGGAAGGATTTATAACGCCCGTCCCGAGAGGGTGTACGGTACGGGTAGCGTGGGGCACACATGAGCACTAAGTGTCTCTGTAGTATTTTTGGAAGAAATTGAGAAATGATAATTTATGGAGCCCGAAATGTTGTATTAGAACAAGGGTTAAAATCGTAATTGGTCAAAAAGGATATGAAAATCATAATCAAAGAAGAGAAGAGGCCAAAATAGAAATAACCAAAGTTGAAGTGCAAATGTTAAAGAAATGGAGGACTTAATTGCAATTAAGGCATAAATGGTAATATAAAAGGAAGACAAACCCGAGAATTACATTTTTGTCTCCTTTTTTCTAGGGTAAAACGTGGAGAAGGTTGGAGAAGAGAGAAAAGAAGAGGAAGAGGAGGAAGAAGAGGAAGAAGAAGAAGGAGATGAAGAATTTCAAGTATGGAATCCTTTAATTTGGATTTTTGATATGAATTCTAAGGTTTCCATGGAGATTAGTTGCTCCTTGTTCTAGGGTTTTGGGGGAGAGATCATCCTAACCCTAGAATTCTTGAAGTTTTATGGGAAAACCCCTAATTGGTATAGAATAAACATGGAATCCATCATAATTCTATGGTTTTATAGGATTGGTAGACCTTGGGTTGAATTCTTAGGATTTTCACCTAGAGTTTGGTTATATGAGATTCCAAACCACCAATTCAAGTGTTGTGAAGTTGTTTTGGATGAATTCCATGTTGGTTTTGAGGAATTGTTGTAAAAATGAGAATGTTGGGTTTTTTAAAGAAAATGCTGTCAAAATTTGGTAAAACCCCTGTTTTTGTTTTGGCTATAGATTTAGTTATAATCATCCAAATGAATTGATTCCAATTAGTAAAGAACCATAACAGATAGGGATACAAATGTATAGAAGGGACCAAGAGCAAATTGTAGCTCTAAGGCTCCCAAATACGGACTGAAAGGTGAGCTCGTGTAGCTCACTGGTTATACTCTGTTTTGGGTATTGTTGTAGTGTTTTGGCCATAAGTGGAGTTTCACTCATCCAAATTGAGTGATTCAAAATTCTGAGTAAAATATACTTCTAGGGGAATAAGTTATAGGAAGGAAGTGAATGCAAATTATAACCCCAAAGTGCCCAAAAATTTGTCAAAGTGGAGCTATGTGCAGATTCTGTTCTGCCAGTTTGAGTAATCTAGATGTAAAATACAATAACTTGAGTTTTGGTGATCCAAATTGAGTGATTCCAATTGGAGAAGAAACCTTAGAACCATGGCTTCAAATGAGTGAAGAAACCATTTCCAATTTATGGAGTTAAGACCCCATAAATCAAAAGGGATAACCAGTAGGTGATTCAGTAGGCTAACCAATTTGGCATCAAAAAATGCTGTAAATTGTATTTATGTAGTTGAGGGCCTTAGAAAAAATTTTAAATTTAAAATTTACAGGGGTGTCATTGGATATATAAAGGGATGATCTGAGTTTCATAATTTTGTGAAGACCGTTTGAATAATATTTGGGTAATAAAGTCCGAGTATTGTTGGAAAAATGTTTGCATAAAATTAGTAGGTTTTTGTTATGGGCTTTTAGTGCTCAAGGGTAAATTGTTAATTTGGCTTTATATGAATGTTTGTGACCTAAAGTGACTTGCGTGTGAAGTACGTTAATTTTACGCTATCTTGCGACGATTAATGTTTTTCGCCGTATTCATTTGAGTGATTAATGTAGAGAAGCTAAAGCAAAGCGGGGAAAGTTGTGAAGTCATACTCAAGTTTTGGTAAGCAAAAGGTGAGTGTTCTAAACCTATTTTCAAATACTAGTGTATTATATTATAAACTGTTTACACTTGGTATTTAATGGTTTTGATTATAAACATATTTGAAAAGCAAGCAATGAGTTTAGCAAACAAGTAAATAGTTTGATTTAAACCATATGTGAAAAGCAAATAGAAATGGTTTGATTTATTCAACCATACTTTTAAAAGCAAAAGGAATGAGTTTAGTAAGCAAACAATGGTTTGAATTATTAAACCATGTTTCAAAAACAAGCAAGCAAGCAAGCAAAAGAATATTATTTTTTGAAAAGCAGGGGCCTAACTAAATCACTAGTTTTAAGCAGCATACAAAATTGGAGGGTATTTAAATCGTGCATAGTGGTGTTAGGATATCATTCATCCATTTTAGATTTGCCTGGTCGGCAAACTTAGGTCATGCATCATGGCATTTAAAGGAGACCGTGGCACGTATTGGAGTATATAGGGTTAGAGCTCTAACTAAATTATGGTGATGGAGACCCAAGTCAATTCCACCATATTTACCAGAAAAAGGGGAATTGAGTCAAGGCTCTTCCACCTAGGTGATGCGGACCCAGGTCTAGCCACCGGCACGGTCGATGCCCAGGCTCCCATGTTCACTAGGGTACAGCAAGTAGGAAAGGCCTCCAGTGGTTGATGATTTATAAGCATGTTTTATACAGTTTTGAAATCAACCACTGGTGTTGAGCCCAGGCTCCCGTGGTTATTTTAAAGCAAACGGTTGAGCCCAGGCTCCCGTTTTTATTTTAAAAGCAACCGGTTGAGCCCAGGCTCCTGTGTTTAAGAAAAGTTTTATAAACTTTTAAAGCAAGAGGTTTATGAAAAGTTTTATAAAGTTTTAAAGCAAACGGTCAAGCCCAAGCTCCAGTGTTTATGAAAAGTTTTATAAACATTTAAAGCAAACGGTTGAGCCCAAGCTCCCGTGTTTAAGAAAAGTTTTATAAACTTTTAAAGCAAGAGGTTTATGAAAAGTTGTATAAACTTTTAAAGCAAACAAGTATGAAAAGTTTTAGAAACTTTTAAAGAAAAGCAAAGCAAAGCAAGCAAGCAAGCAAGTATGAAAATATTTAGAAACTTTTAAAGTAAAGCAAGCGGGTTTGGAAAATGTCTTCAGAAAAAAGATGGATTTCTGAGTTTTGAAATATTTTTAGAAAGAAGCAAACATTTTATAAAGCATGCACTCAGGCTCGTTTAGCTCATTATTTTGCTATTTTAAAAACTATTTACCGAATGCTGGGCATGCGGATATTTGGAACATAACAGGATTCTCGACTTTTAGTATCTTTAACATTAAATAACATAAAAATACTTTGGGAATTTGTCTGATTAAACATATGTATGTACATAGTTTTGTATTGTGAAAATGTGACAGGCACAGGCTCTTTGAAAGATTGTGTTGATTTATTCATATTTTTTGAAAAGTGTAAGCATATATACGAGGTTTGGGATAATATCTTGTATGCGTTATCTTGTCGAAATTTTATAAATCTTGAAGTTCGAAAGAATTTTATCCCGAGTTTTAATTAAGCTTAGCACGGCTTAGCTATATAGGATTCTCTAGTCATTGGAAGTAGCAGGTTGGGGGGTTTAAATGGGTGGCGATTTTTGCCGCTAGTGGGGAATTAGGGGGTGTGTCAAGAGCGGCAATTGAAGCTTCAAAAAATTGTTAAGTTGTTGTCCATGACAGCGGCAAGCCTTGTTGTATCTCACGTGGCCTAGACGCACTATTTTAGACTGTGCCACTCATTCAAACTAATTTTGTATTTTTCTTTAAAAAAAAACCCTATTTTAATCCAAAACTCTTTAACATGTTTTAGGAAAATAGGAAAAACGTTTTTATGGTTTCTCAAACCCCTCTATAAGACCATCGAAGGAATTTGTCAGAATCATTAGGGTTCAAGATCCCTGTCGGATTAATTCGAATGTAGTACAAACTACATTTAAACATCCATGCGTTCAGGATCTTATGATTTTCAAGATGAAATAATAAAGGAAAACTCTTTCTTTTGTAAAAAATATTACCGGAAAAATTGTATTCCTACACCTCGATTAATTTTAATAAAATTTTTGTTTCAATTTTCCTATCATTTTAAGATTTTTTTATTCAATATTAAAGTAAATTAGTGTAATTTTAACAAAATATGATTGATAATATTAATATGATGAGGTTGTATATGTTTGAATGTTTTAAAATCTTATTTTTAATATCCAATATAAAACTATTTTAATCTCTTTGTATTTAGGAAAAAAGGTTTTATAATTAAGAAAGTAATATTTAAAAAAAAAAACCCTTGTCTCCTTCTCTCAACTTATTCTCTACTAAGCTCTCTTCTTTAAGCAATGAGTATGAGGACCATGATCTCTAGGATCCATTACTCAATGAGCCCGGGGTTCGCTGGGCCTGTGTGGTGAAGCGGCTTTGGCTGAGTGAAACGGCTCTGATAGCTCATCCCATCAGACTAAATGAACCACTACTTAGACGGGAGAATCTATGGAGGTCGCCCGGGAAAGCTGGGATAAACTATTCCAAGGCTTGCTCGAGGCAGCCTGTCTGGGACTTCAAATCCGTCAACCAGCCATTCCACCCCATGTGGAAAGTATGTTTCGAATAAGCACATAGAAATTGGAAAATCCTGTAGCGTTCTTATCGGTGGTGTTACTAGCTTCCAGATCCCTACGCTCCTTGGAGAGATAATCACAGAAGGAAAAGCAATCCTGATAAGGAAGAACTAGTCATCGACAAGGAAAGAAGAATTTTCTCATAAACTGGAGAATAGAATCTAGCTCGAGAAAGATGAGGGGATTTAGTGAACCAAACCCTATAAGTTGAAAGATCCCCAGCGGGGAAGGTGTACTTCAGCTCACTTTATTCTCTTCTCCCCCTCCATGATTTTGCTAACTTAATCTATCGGAGCGGTCGGCCCGCTCTGGTCGGCGCCTTTTAAGTTCACATTACAACTGTTGATGGTTAAGGCGTGATCCAAGATCCTGACTTGACGCTCAAAGGGATCGAAGATCAAAGTCCCAACAATTAATCATCTATTTGAAGTGATAAAGTCTTAGTGACGAACACGAGGGCTTGACTTCATGGTCAGCGACCCCTGTTGCCTAGAGCACTTTGGCTCCCCTTCTACATCTATCTCCCCCAAGCGACAATGTCGAACAATCAAATTCATCAAACACACGAAGATCAGCGACTCCTCCATTGGCGTCGAGGAGATGGAAGACGGGGAGAGAGGAGACGGCGAGACGGATCTGCGGGAGTTACAAGCTCGGGCTAGCGCTTTGCAAAATGTGAAATATTCGATTCTGGATCCTAGGTAGAAAAAAGCCTCGAACATGGAAAGGATGTACAAAGTGGAAATCATGTTGAACATCCTGCTGGAGAGTGTAATAAGGCAAAGAACCCATATTTTCACAACAAAGTGATAGATGATGAGTTTTCCTCACAGAGTCCAATCCCCAGAGTCCCAGTAGGAAGGAATGCTCGGGGTAGCCTGGGCAATCGCGAAGGAAGCCTTCGCACCGCCCTGCCCTTAGTGATGCAGTCAGTGGAGCTTTCCCTCGAACTAGGGAGTAGGCGGACAAGAGGCAGAACCAAACGCCTCAAGCCCCTCGAAGCATTATCGATTGTGCCCGATGGCATGATGTACTTTATGCACATTCTACAGCCGATCACGGGCCAACATTATTCTATCTGTGACCTACGTACGATTCTGAGGCTCTGACATCTCTCTTAAGCCCTTCAGGGCAACACATCATAATTACAAGCCACCTCGAGAGTTACGTCATGCCAACTTTTGTTCATGTTCGATGGTTCTAATGACCCCTTATGATCACATGCTCCATTCTGACCCGAGCTGATAGCTCATTACATATGTGTCATCTGCTGTGCAAAGATATTCTTAGCTAGTCTACAAGGTCTGCACTAACTTTGGTTCCATAATACGGTAATTCAATAAATTCATTTAATGAGCTTTGGACTACATTCATCTCATAGTATCTTTGTTCGGTACAGCAGAAGAGGAATACTAGCTATTTGAAAACTATTATAAAGCAGGAAGAGGAATCCATCTGAGACTTCTGGATGTTCGAGCGACGAATCCAGCATAGTGAGGAAGCATATGGACGTAGTCCTTTATAACTTCAAGAGAAGCTTCGCCATCCACTCCTTTCTTCCACTTACTGTCTTTAGACTTGTATAATTGAAGAATTATACAGGGGGGTAGATAAATTGCTCTCAGCTAGAAGTAACATCAATGGCAGCCATGAAGATTATGATCTGACGAGCGGTGAGGCGACAGCCCAGGAGGGAGACCTCTGAACTCAAGAATGTCATGAACTCAAAAGCAGAAGCGATCCACGATCAGTCACTTAAGAAAAGAGGAACCCTGCAATTCACCCAGTGAACATCACGCTGCTGAAGGTAGCTCACCCCTCATTTGCCGCTTGGGATTTCAAATGGCCCATGCAGTCAGACGGATCCCTCTCATAGAAAGAAACCCATCCGTGCGATTATCATAGAGATCGCAGACGCGAGACCAACGGTGTCGAAGCCTAAAATTCTGATGGAAGGCAGATAAGCGGGGCTCTCGAGAGAATATGTCAGGAAGTTATTGAGGCGAACACTAGACGATCTTATGAATTCTAGCCGACATGTCACCAATTCGAATCTAGACCCGACCATAAAACTATATCTTTGGGAGGCCCGTTTGATGACCAACACCAATCAGCGTAACAAAAAGTTCTTAAGAAGCGATACAGTCAAGGCCAGGGTATTACTATCCACAATGGAGTGATGGTGAATAAACCAATGATGGTGTACCATATCCTTTCCCGATGGCCGAACAAGGTCATTTATGCCCCATTATGATGCACTTGTACCACCTATCATATTAAATGTTTTGATGTGCACGAGTGCTAATAGATCCTAACGGCGCGCGGCAGAGACTTGTGCATCTACATGCCTTCAACGAGATGTGACTTTCCTGGAATGCTAGCTCAGTGACCGAATCCTCTACCAGTTCAATGGCCAAGCAACCACGACACTAGGAGACATCACGCTTCCTATACAAGCAGGACCAGTCACCTAACATGTTCCGTCCTCGAGTCGTAGGCATGCCAGGGCCGCCTCAATTGCATAGTAGGCGGGACCTAGGCACACTTTCGATGAAGGTCGTTGTTGGCGGTCTGTAATGTCGCCAGACCAGTACCAAGTAATTAGCATTCTTTGCCAGACTAACTAAAGTTCACGGCAATGGCGCTAAAAACTTTGTTTAGCACTTTATTAGAATATGTATTTCATCCTTTTAAGTAAGGTGATTCATTTAAAATTGTGTTTGGTCTAAATCACTGCAAGTGTATGGATGGCTGAAGTAATAAAGTGAATTTTAAGTCAATTATTGTTCCCACTAGGATTGATGATAAATCAAGATTAACTACCCCATTTTCGAAGATCCTTACTATTTGAACTCAATGTTAAAATGATGAGAGAACTAATAAAATAATACTAAAGTAATTTTACTAGTATACATAAACAAAAATTTAAAAAGGTGGATTTGAGAGTTCACTGAGTGAGACAACACTAGGAAATAGACCGATGAATGATTGTCAATTTCTGCATCATTTTGAGTCATAGCTAAGCCATTAGTTGGAAAGCTAAACTTGTCAAAGATGCATTATGGTATAGTTTGGATTTCTCCCCTAACCATACCTTTCACTAATTAGATATTCATGTTCATTTCTGACTCATGGATCTAATCAGTTACTTGTAATATATAATCATCTTTCTAAGATTTGGGTATTTTTCATTTTGTTGCCCTTTTAATCTTGGACGTAATTTACGCCTATAGACGGATATTGCAAGCCTTCTCAATTTAAGCGACTCATCATCCTTCAATGCTAATGGAAATTCTCCATATACGATTAGACCTACTCTGGGATCTGAAAATCATTCATCTGAAATAGGAGAAACCTCTGAAATTAAACTGATATTTCCTCATTAACTCACCTGATGAATGGTTGTGATTAAGGTAATCTTTAGATTTCTAGTGATTCAGTAGTCTACCATACCCACAAAGAATCACTCCGTACCCTGGGATTCTCATATGTGTCATGTGGGGGCCTCTTAGAAAATGGAAATAAGATCCTTGATCCTTTGTTTTTGGTACACGATACTAGTACTGACAGTTTAAGATTCAAGTGCTGCAAATCAAATCGATTAAGATTTCTTCAGGCATTCTTCCACTTTGTGCGAGAAAGAACAATCTACATCGTATTCCAAAGGAGGCTCAGTCTTTCAAACTGGTTCACACATATCGGTGACTAGCGGTAGAAAATTCATTGTAATTGTAGACAATTGAAATAAATGAACTCAGAATTTTAAAATCATTCTAAATATAACAGTAGTGAAGAGAAATGTTACAATAGATTCCCGGCAGTGCACATCGGATTCATTACTCAACTCAGAAATTACTTGAGAAAACTAACTAAAAACTATACAAAACAAGATCTACTAAAAGGAAGCTAAAGATAAAAATAAAGAAAAATTATATACAAGAGTCTTGACTACCCAAGTGCCTAGATTTCCTAAAACTACACACAGGCCTCTAGATGCGTCTATTTATAGATTTTCAATGATGGGCCGCACTTCAAGGCACAATTTGAGGATCCCAAAATTTCTAGCCCAAAATGGTAGCTTTGTCGCGACAAAGAATGTTCTATCGCGACATTGTTCTTATCTTTGTCTCTCAACTCTTGTCATGGCCTACAATTTCCACGCCTTGCTTATATTTCCCACCTTTATCTTCTTTGATTCTATCGCGACATAATTTGACTTTGTGACATAGTTCTGTTGATGTTGTCTATTTTATGTCGCGACATGGTTGTCTTTTGTCGTGACATAAATTTCCTCCTTCAGCTCTTTAACTTTGTTGCAACAGTCTCTGCTATGTTGCGACATTCTTTTTGTTGTTATTCTCAATTTCTATCGCGATAGACTTTCTCTTTATCACGATAGAGTTTCTCCTAGTAGCATGGATTTGTTGTTCCGATAGACTTTTTCTTTGTCGAGACAGAGTTGTGTTGCCTTGTATTGTTGAGACTGAACTCTATGTCACAATAGACTCTTTCCATGTTGCAACTTAATCTTCTTTAATCTGTATCCTTTGGTTGAACTTTGTTGCAACATTTAATCCCTTGTCACGACCAACTTGCCTTGGCTCCTCTCACTTCTCTTCCATTTTCTGTCGCGACAGAAAACTTCTATGTTGTGAAAGAAATCTCTTACTTAATAATTTTTATTGTCACGACATAATCTTCCTTTGTCGAAACAGAGATTTATGCCTTCAGTTCTTTATTTTGTCTCAACATGAGTTTTTGTGTCGCAACATTCTTTTGTATTGCACCTGACTTATATCTATTAATATTTGTTTTATAACGCTCACGTAATGTTGTCTTTGTTGCTCTAAATTCACCTACGACCTCATGTTGTGTTTGTCGCGACATAAAACTTCTCTGTCACGACAAAGTCTTCTTGTCTTGCATTCCTGGCTCTAAAGGTTGCATCGCAACATAGTTTTCTTCTGTCGCGACATAAAATTTGCATTGGTCTTGACATACGTTGGAATGTGTGTCACAACATAGAAATTCTCTTTCGCGACAACTTCGTCATGCCTTGTCTCATTATTCTTCTATTTTCTATCGCAATAGAGTTGTCTTTTGTCGCGACAAAGTTCATCTAATATCTTCATTTCTTTCTCCGTGACTAAAGATTTTGAAAATATTTAAACATGATTCCTTGCCATTTGTTTGATGTCATCATGACATAGTTCACAGACCTATCTGACAATTTCTTTTCGCGAACTACTCCCGGCTATGCGACGCAAAATCCATTGTCGTGACAGAAATTGGTCGGTCTATCTCTCAATTAGCCCGCTATAGTCTTCATTTCGGCACTCGGCTTGATCCCTTGGCTAAGGCCATGTACGCTGAATTTATATTAGGTCTGTCACGGCATTCGATGCTCGCTCGCCATGACATGGTTCTTTGCTCTAACGATTTTCTGTTTTTTCTTTGTTGGAATTCTCTCTTTTTCACTTACAAAACCTACAACAAAAGTTTGTAAATATTCCACTCTAATTGACATTAAAATGAATCATAAACTTCGAATGAATGCGGAAAAATGATTCAAAAATGGGCGGTTAGGACTCATCGATCGTTCTCCCAGACATATCAGGCGATCGATTATGCGTTTGATAGAGGTAAGTTGACCTCCCAAGTAGTCAGCTGGCGCCTGACGATTACTGCAATTATCCCATGCGAGAACGAAGGGGAAAGGCTCAAATAGTCCTCCCCTCGAAGATCTGCACTCATTCATGGCAACCACGAATTTTACGCCCAAGTTAGGGTGGAAGAGAAGGATCCGTTAGGCTGGCTGGATCCCACAGAGACGGTAACTTTGGACGGGCCCGGAGGATTCACATATATCAGCGCTTTGCTATCAGGTGAAAAAGAAGCTGACCTAGCATATTGTTAGGAAAGCGTAAGCGTGTTACTTTGGAATCCTTTCGAGGATATAATGGAATCGACTCGACTTTGGCCTCTCACAAATTAAATGTTATCCCCTTAGCCAGACGCTGGGCAGAAAGTTCAAGGCCTTTCCTTCGAATCACATGGGTTATTCGGACAAAGTAGACAATCTTCTAAGAGTAGGCAGAGAGGTAAAGTATCCTAAATGGCTTCCAATGTCGTGGTGGTCCCAAAGAAGGGCGGTAAATGGAGAGTATGCATGGACTACACGGACCTCAAGAAAGCATGTTCAAAAGATATCTTCCCCCTACCACGAATATATCATATCGTTGATGCCTTAGTCGGGCATGGCATGCTATCATTTCTAGACGCCTTCTCTGACTACCACCAGATTCCTATGCACCCGCCTGATACAGAGAAAACGGCCTTCATTACACCATACAGGCTGTACTGCTATAATGTGATGCCTTTTAGCTTGAAGAATGCTCAGTAACTGTAGAGACTAGTGAAACTAAAGATATTTGATAGCGATGGGCAAGACCATGGAAGTCTATACTCGACGATATGTATCAAATCCAAAAACGCCCCGTCCTTGAAGCACCTAAGAAACTTTTGAGATTCTGCACATGCACGTGCAGTATGAAACTCAATCCCCACAAAATGTGCGTTGAAATTCGATTCAAAAAATTTTGGACTTTATGGTGACATAGAGGATTATAGCGATCTATTCTGGCTTAGAGCTGGAATCTCAAACTCTTACCTCCAGAAAAAGCTAGTTTTTACCACTCTAAAAGGGGCCAAATAGACCAGCTAGAATATGGAATGCGACCAGGCTTTCATGGAAATCAAGTAATATCTCACTAAACCACAATTAAGCTGGCTTAAAGGCCGGGTATTAAACTATCTTTTATCAGTTTACGATGTCTCGATGATCAGCTTATTTAAAGAAGATGAAATCGGAAACAGAAACCAGTGTTTTTCATAAGAAAATCTCTCTCTGAGGCAGAGACTCAATATACCCGTTTCGAGCAAGCAATGCTGGCTCTCTGCGTGGCGGCTAAAAAACTTCACCCTTACTTCCAAGCACACCCTATTGTAGTGCTGACCAATCTCCCCCTAAGAAGCACCATACATAAACCCGACTTGTCGGAGAGAATGGCCCGATGGGCTATTGAACTAAGCGGGATTCGATTATCGGTACAAACCCAGCAACAATAAAGGACGGATATTGTAAGAAGGAGGGAGACTTTTAGCGAGGTTCCACAATAGGACATGGACCCAGGAAACACCGACTAGTGGATCCTTATTGTGGATGGCACTTCCCAAAAAACGAGAGTCGGCGTTGGCTTGCAACTTAAAGCCCCAACAAGGGAAAGGATAAAGCAGGCTATACGGTTAGACTTCCCCACGTCCAACAATGAGGCTGAATATGAAGCAATTCTAGTTGGTATAAACCTCGTAATCTCCTTATCCTCAGAAAAGATCATCATACAAAGTGACTCCCAACTAGTTGTCGTGTAGGAAAATGGGGAATACGAAATATGGGACCAGCGCATGGTCAAGTATGTATGCCTGGTTAAGCTCAACTGGAAAGCTTCGCGACTTGGAAGCTTGATCATATCCCAAGGGGTTCAAACGAAAAGGCAGATGCCTTAGTAGCAGTATACATCCCTACCATGAAAACGAGTTCTCCTCCCTACATTACACAGTGAGATCGTTAGTGCGCCAAACAAGGTGAACGAGATAAAAGAAGTATGTCCCTCCTAGATGGCTCTAATAAGTCTAACTACGAGCAGAGCTCCTAGATATAAGGTGAAGCCCTGAGACTCAGGTTGAGGCTCGATTTTTGCTGGTGAGCGGGCAGTGCATAAAGCGTTCCTAACGTTAAGAGCATGGCCGCTACGTTAGGAAGTGTGATCCTTTTGCCAAAAACAAGCCCCCATCTCTCAGGGTGCCATTTCCCGAACGACAACCATAACAAGCCCCTGGCCCTTCTCCTAGTGGGGAATTGATATAGTTGGACCACTGCCTATCGCCCTAACACAAAAGAAGTTGTTACTGGTAGCAACAAACGATTTCAACAAATGGGTAGAAGCTGAAGCCTTCACCTCCATCAAAGACAAAGATGTTGTCCAATTTGTGTGGAAGAACGTCGTTTGTCGGTTTAGAAAATCGCAATCGATAGTAACTAATAATGGGCCATAATTTGATAGAAGGGTATACAGGAACTTTTGCAACGAGTTGAAAATCAAGAACTTGTATTCAACTCCTTGATCCTCCTCAAAGAAATGGCCGAGCGGAATCACTTGACAAGGCATCCTAACAACTGAAACGCACGCATTGACCAAAGAAATTAGTAGATGAGCTACCAAGAGTTCTCTGGGCCTACAAAACCACCAGTCAAAAACAAACCGGAGCATCACCATTCGCCCTTACTTACGAGATGGAGGCCATAATCCCCACAAAAATCGATGATGCCCACACTTCAATCAGGAATTCCTAAAGAAGCTAATGTCGAAGCCATTTCTAAAGACCTGGATATGGCAGACAAACTCCGCAAAGCTGTAGTTGTGCGTATAGCGTCATACCAGCAAAGGTTGGCAAACTCTTACAACAGCGAGTAAAACCACGAACATTCCAAGATGAAGACCTGGTCTTAAGAAGAGTCTTTGAAAACATAGCTAACCCAGCAGACGAGAAGTTCCAACCAAATTGGGAAGGACCGTATACGGTAGTCGATGGGAAGCGACCAAGTCGATGCGCATTGGATAGCTAGGCAGGACCCCTACTTCACCCAAAGAATGTAGATACCAACCTTACGAGAAGAGTATTGTTAAAAATTTCATTAAAAATTTTATATCAAATAAAGATCGTCTTTAAAATATTGTGAAATTTTGCAGAAACATCTCGTAAAAGTCAGATATAATTTGATATCTGCGCACTTTCTAAAGATCAGATTATGGCTCTTAGCCTCTTAGCACTCATAAAAGTCCATATATGACTAATATCCTGTCGGTACTTTCCAAAGACCAAAGCGTGGCTCTTAGCCTACTACTTTTTCATAAATCCCGGATATGGCTAATATCACGCTAGCACTTCCCAGACCAGGCTGTGGCTTTTAGCTTATGCGACACTCATAAAAGTCAGAGATGTGGTTGATATCACATTTGGCACTTCCAGACCGGACTATGACTCTTACTTCTAGCACTCATAGGAGTCTAGATATGCTGTATAACACCCAAATTATACCCTAACAGTTTATAACATGTTTTTGGGTATAATAAACGTAAAAAGTATATTTATTGGAATAAAATAAAGATAAAAACAAAAGTAGGAATATATACATAGATAAATTACAAATAACCAAAAGAAGATTTAGAAATTTATTATAAATACTATAAATTTACAGAAATATTACTATAAGAGTTGGAGGACCAAAGTAAAATAAGGGAATGATCAAATAAGGATAAGACCAAAAATATCTTATTTTTTGGTCTTGGAGAAAAAGGAGGAAGCAATCGAAGAAAGAAGAAGAAGAAGAAGAAGATTCTGAGGTATGGAATTTGGGTATGGAGTACGGATACATGTCAGGTTATGGAGCTATGAATATTGTATGAATATACATGTCGGTTTTGAAACTCCCAATCTCATTTCTTGTTAGGATTAAGTTGAGAAGAGCTCTAAGGATCTATATATGTGCTTTAGGAAGGGTCGAGTTGCAAGTTGATTAGAAAATTCCCTATTTTGATCATATACAGTAGCGGACAGAACGAGTTTAGGTCAGAAGTAAAGGGAGTATGGAAGTGAGTCCTTCCTGATAGAATTGCCACATCAATTAACTTGATGTTAGGCTTTTCTTCTCGATTTGGATATACGTAGACTAAGTTATAGTCAGCACTGCGAGGTCATTACAACTAAATCAGTAGGGGTCCAGTTACGCGGTCGGGTCAACTAGCCGGACCTTAGAGCGAGTTTTAGACTGAAATAAGAGAATTTGGAGTAAGTCTCTTTGGAAATTGTAGCCACATCAAGCCAGACGTTTGATGTTAGGCTTTGTTTCTTAATTCGGACTCATTAGACCCGAGTTATGGTCTTTTTATACAAGCAGTCAAATGGGTGAGTGACCATGGGGTGTGATCTATGTGAAGTCCATCGAACCACTTTGTAAATTCGTCAGTTACTGAAATTAGATCTGAAGAGTTCGTCGAGGTCTGTAACAAGATCGTCGAGATCTGAAGATTGACTCTGTCGAGGTTGACTGCGCGTGACCTCTAACGGAAGGTCATATCTCGCCGTCGAACTCCGATTTGGGTGTTCTTGGACTCTATGGAAAGCCCATTGAGTCAAGAATCATCCATATGCCTAGGAAGATATTAGATGTCAGACCAGGTGTAGACCCCAGACTCATCTACTTCAGTGCAGCTCGTCGATCAGATTCGGCTTCGTCGAGTAAACGCGCATGACCTCAACGAGGTCATATCTCCGCCGTCGACCGATTTGGGTGTTCTTGGACTCATGGAAAGCACATTGAGTCAGAAATCCATCCATAAGCCTGAGGAAGATATTAGATGTCAGACACAGACGCGGAGCTAGGCTCGTCGCCCGGTGCGGCTTGGCCGATCCCGGTCGACTCGTCGAGAAGCTGACTCCTGCCATTCTCAACTTCCGGAAGGTCATATCTCGCCCGTCCCGAACTCGATTTGGTGTTCTTTGGGCTCTATGGGAGAAAGCCCATTGAGTCAAGAACCAATCCAGCTCTGCCTGGGAAGATGTGGATGTCAGGTCCGGAGTGTTAGACTGAGCTCGTCACTTGATTGCAACAGCCGATCGAATCGACTCGTCAAGGCCATTGCGCTGTTCCTCAACTTGGTCATCGCTCTCATATTCTGACTCAGATTTGGTGTTTCGCGGACTCTATGGAAGCCCGGCCGTGCCAAGAGAATCCCATCCATATGCCCTGAAGAAGATATTAGATGTCAGACCAAGGTGTTAGACTGAAGCCGTCGCCCGGTACAGCTCGTCCGGTTAGTCGGTACGTAAGGCCCGTATTGCGCGCTGACCTCCAACCCGGAAGGTCATATCCTTTACGTTTGAACTCCGATTTGGGTGTTCTTGGACTCTATAGAAAGCCCATTGAGTCAAGAATTCATCAATAGACAGCTTGATAAGATTAGAACTCATATTAGTTCTAGAAAACACGGAAAACAGTAGGCAGTACAGGTAACCATAGTTATTTGTATGAGCGCCTATTATGAATTCATAAATAGCTCATAAGATACAGGTATAAACATGGTTTGCCGATAGGATATGAAAAATAACAGATATGAATAACTGATTGTATATATATCTCATATGATTACCAAACGTAGTATTATTCGGAATATGAGATATGCAGACTTATAAACACATTATTGATTATGCACTTAGGCAGTAGAGGATGATCAGGCATCTGTAGGAAAAATAAGTTTGCAACATACAGACACGATATTCCGGCTTTGTTTGGTTGATGACATAGATCCCGTTTGGATCACGGTGGCGAAAGAAGGGTCACCACAGCCTCGGGCCCTCATGGATAGTCAACATCTCATCATTTATTGATACCTTTCCAGATTATCATATATTACAGCGCCTTGGGCCCTCATGGACCCTTCTTCATACGGTGAATATAGCGCCTCGAGCCTCTTGGACCACTGTTTATTACGGTGAACTGTCTCAGCGCCTTCGGGCCCTCATGGTTTCATGTATCCACTTCTAAGGTTTATGAGACATAGGCATAAAAAATAGCGGTATATGCAAAGAAGTGTAGAGATTACGACATGATATAAGAGCATAACCGCTATACGATGATGATATCTGATTACAAGAACAAAGAAGTAAAATTACAAATTTACCAGAAAAGTATATGAAGATGATAAGAAATGAAGCGGTTATGAAAAGTATATATATATATATATATACATATATATATATATATATATATATATCTCACCTATATATATATATATGAGAAATGATAAGAGTCTGTAAATGTTGTATGTGTTATATGCATTTGTATAAAAGTGTGGTGACTCTTAGCCAGTTGCAACATTCCACTAAAGTAAAAACAGCACGGAGTGTTCAATCGAGTGTAGGTGCAGAGAAAGAGGAAATCGGAGAGCAGGCGATCATCGGCGGTCAAGGCCACACATCAATAGGTGGAAGACCTTTAGGTCCTATTTTGTATATGAAATTTTGTAAACCAATGCAAATATTAACAAATGTTGAACATTTCCATATTTGGGCTTTATATATATGTTTTTGTGTCAGCACTTTACATAATATAATAAGTTAATTGTCCCCTTTGATATATGAATATATGCAAGTGTAAGGTTATAAGTATGATAAAAGAGTGACCTCACTTGACATCCTATGCAGTTTGGGCGTCTGATTTTAGTAGTGTCGAGCATCACGGTTGGTTCGGACCATGATGGGTCGGATCGGAGAAAGGGTGTCACGAGTTTAGTATTATCAAAGCCTAGGTTTAGGCGTTTGGAAAAGCCCTAAGTTTAGGTGGCTACGGAATAGAGTATATAAAATAGAAAAGCACGTGTTTAGTAATGTGGGCCTGATGTGGATGTCCTTGTGTTTGTATAGATGGATCGTCCGAAGAAAATTCTTGAGGAGTGTCGACCCGATGGAACAAGGGTTGCTCGGCTTGAACCTTGAAGTAATTTACCTAATGAACCGCGGAAGCATGCGAGAATATCGCAAGACACATGGCTCGGGTTTTAGTAGATTGACCTCTCCTAAGCTCCAGTAGACACGGTAAAGAAGACATGGGCGGAGAATTCCATGGGGTGGAACGTAGAGGGAGTCGGAAAGCCCCAGATGCAGTTCAGCTAGATAGAGTATTGAAGAGGTTAGATGTCCTCCCGATCGGAGGCATCGTAATGGAGTCTCACTATTGGGGTGAGGCATATGATTGAGTGGAAACTAGTACTCGAGTCCAAGGATTCCAAGTCCCTGACATGGGAATTCTTTGTCCGAATTCGGGACAAAGTATGTTGCGAAGGATGTATAGGGTTCCCGAGTGGAAACGGGTTCCTAAATTTGAAGCAAAGGAGCATGGTGTTTGAATATGAAAAAGGAATTTAGCCATCTTAGTAAATATGCACGGAGTGTAGTCCTCAAGAGGCATTTCGGTGTAGGCAATTGAGATGGTATTGCATGATTCCATCGAAATTCTTTGGCACCTATGACTTCTCTCCCGGCAGGTGGATTTTTATCGGTTAGTCCAAAAATTTGCAATGAAAGTAGAGACTAGAAAGCGGCTTGACAAAGAAAGATTTCAAAGTTTTCTAGAGGAGCTTCGTCCTCCTCGGGAAAAAGAGGTAGAGAATCTCCGGCTGATCGAGGAATATAGTTCGGCCGAGGTAGGCAAGGTCCCAATGTAACACGTAGATGCGGTGAGGTGCTTCGGTTAGACGAGGAGAAATTCGAATGCCTCATTGCCAAAAGGCATTTGGGAGTTTGCGGGATATTGACGAGGTGTTTCGATTGTGGAAGCCTTGAGCATTTAGTACAGGTGTCCCAGGAGTTAGGGGATAATAGAGCCCGACAAAGGAAGTGGCGGGGGAGGAAGATCTGTGAAGCACCACTTCCGACTTCGTGATCGTGGTAGGGATTAAGTGGTGGCCCATCTCGGCATGGGGGCCGAGGGGCATAGTGTCGAAGCAGGTAGATAGATCCTATGCCCTCTGACACCAGCACGAGCATATGCTATGAGGCTCATTAGGGATCATAATACTCTGAGGATTATAGCGGGTATATTTTCTTTATATGATATAGAGATGCATGCATTGATTTGATCTGGATCTACTCATTCCATATGTGTGCATGGAGCATGTGACTGACAAAAGTACCGTGAGAAATTAGCATATGACATGCATGTAACTGAGTAAGTTGGGGCCACGGCGATTAGTGTGAAATAGCATATACGAAATTGCCCACAGGTATTGCTCACGAAACCCGGAGAGTTTCTCGGCGATTTGATAACCTTGCCATTCAGGAGTTTGACTTACGGTTCTAGGAATGGATTTGTTGTCTAAGCCAGAGCTATAGGTGGATTGTGGACAAAGAAGGTAGTGTTGAAATGCTCGACCAAAGTAGGGTAATAGTGAGGCATTGGATCAAGTGTAATGTCTAATGTCATCTCACTATCTGACTAGGAAATTATGAGGAAAGGATGTCTGAGACATTCTTGGCTTTGATACTTGACTCAAGAGGTCATGTTGATGTGAAAGATCCGGTAGTAAGGGAATTTCGGATGTATTCACTGAAGAGTTACGGGTATTCCATGCTGAGAGAGGTGGATAGCCATAGAAATTGTACGAGCGATCCGTGTCAAGGGCAGGTATAGGATGGCTCAAACGATTTGAAAGGGGATGAAGTCAATTGCAAGAACTTTTAGATCAGAAGTTTATCCAGGCCGGTGTGTCTACTCCAGGGTCTTGCTGTTTTATTTAATGAAAAGATGGCACTCTACGGGATGTGCATCGATTATCGGCAGTTAATAAGGTGGCGAGTGAAAACAAGTACCCATTCTTAGAGAATTGAAGATCTTTGATGAGTTGAAAGGAGGCGGGTGTCTTTTCGAAGATAGACACAACGCGATCGAGGGTATTATCGATTGAGGGTAAAGGAAGAATGTCTTAGAAGGCGCATTTTAGAACTCCCGATATGGTCATTATGAGTTTTTAGTCATGCCATTTTAGGTTGAAGCTAATGCCGGCAGCATTCATGGATTTGATGAATAAGTTTTAGACCCTATGTGGATCATTGTTGTGGTTTTTAATGATGACATCCTGGTGTATTCTAAGGATGCGGGAACATAAGGCAAACACCTGAGAATAGTCTTAGAGGCGTTAGAAAAAGAAGTTATATCTTGGGCTACGTGGAAAATGTGATTTTGTAAAGGAAGTCTCATTCCTAGGCCATATTGTGTGTCTGAGGGTATAGTGTTGATCTGCTAAGATTGAAGCGATTTGTGAATTGGAAATCACCTCAAAATGTAGCGGTGAGAAGTTTCTTGAGCAACCGGTTATTATAGAAGATTTGTGAGAGGCTTTTCGGTCATAAGCTCAGCTTACCAAGTTACTTTCGAAGGGAATAAAAAGTTTGAGTGGACGGACAAATGTCGAATAGTTTTGAACGGTTAAGAGAAAGGGATGCTGGTTGAAGCACCCAGTGTGCCACTGACCTACTCAGGAAAAGAGTATACCTTGTATAGTGATGCTTAATGTATTAGTTTAGGATGCGTGTTAATGCAAGATGGGAAAGTAGTGGCTTATGCGTCAGTGGACCCAGGAAACCACATGAACAAAGTTATCCACTCATGTGACTTAGGAGTTAAATTTGCGGTAGTGTTTGCTTTAAAAATATGGCGACCACTACTTATACGGGAAAAGTGTAGAATTTACACCCGATCATAAGAGTCCAGTACTTATTGCTCGAAAGAGTTAAATTTGGGAGCCGAGGTGGTTAGAGTTATTAAAGGATTATAGTGCATAGATTACCATCGGAAAGGCTAATATAATAGCGATGCTTTAAAAGCTAGAAAGAGCAGTGTGCTAATGTCACTACGATCTGATGAGGTGGAAATTAGGTGATGATGGAACTATGTTAAGCTCGATTAGAAGCGCAACCCGTTTAAAGCAGTGATTATAGATACGTAGAAAAATGATGAAGGATTACGAGAAAAATTTCTGAGATGGTTAGAGATGGTGACAAGGCTAGGGTTTTAGAAAGAAGGTGGAAGTTGTATTTCGGAATAGATTATGTGTGCGAGATGATAAAGAGCGCTAAAAAGAAAAGAAAGTTGCTATTTGGGGCTCGTAATGCAGTATTTACCATGCGTCAGGAGAATAAGATGTACCGGACTTGAAAGCAGTTTGTGGTGGGAAAGGAATGAAAAGAGATGTCATTGAATATGTGTCTAAGTGTTTGACAGTGTCGACAAAGTCAAAGTTGAACACCCAGTGCCAGAGGTTTGTTAAATCCCCTTCGATTCCTCGATAGGTGGAAGTAACATTACCATGGATTTATTATCAGTTTCCTACCCAACAAAACATGACTCTGTTTGGGTGTTGATTGTAGATGGGCTCAAAGTCATTGGCCCATTTTATACCCGATCCGGATTGACTATTCTATGGATCCTTCATTTGAGTTATATGTAGATGAGATTGTCTGTGCGATTGAATGGGTGTGCCGTTGTCTATTGTGTCGGATAGAGATCAGCGATTCACAGTCAGGTGCGGAAGGAATTCTGATCGACTTTAGGCACGAAGCTGAATTTTGCCTGACATATGCTCTTAATGGGCGGTCGGAGAGATTGATTCGGGTGCTCGAAGATATAGCGAGGTTGTGTTATGGAATTTTTCGAGGAAGTTGGGATATGTATATTCCATTGATAGAGATTTGCCTATAATAACAATAGTTTTCAATCAACATTGGTATGGCACCATATGAGCTTTGTAGTAGGAAATGTAGAACTCTGTGTCTTTGAATGAATTGAATGAGGCATAAAGGCGATAGGTCAGACATAGTAAAAGATCTGAGAAGAGGAAGTCTGAGGTGTGGCCCGGAGGTTAAAGAACGCCCAGTGATAGGCAAAGTCGTATGCTGACCCCCAAGAGGAGAGATATTGAATATGAAAATTGGGGAGACAGGTCTTCTTAAAGGTATCACCATGGAGAAGAAAATTCTTAGGTTTGGTCGAGGAAAGGCAAGGCGAGTCGAGTTCATGAGGGCCATGAGATTTTGGAGCGTATTGGCCACGTGGCTTGTCGATTAGCACTCCTACGAGTTGGCCCCGAATTACATGATGTGTGTGTTTCATGTGTCGATGCTTCGGAGATGCGCTCGATGAAGTCGCACATACTACCGATTGCAAAAATACAAAATACGAAGATTTGTCATATGATGAGGGCAGACCATTACGGCTCGAGAGGTGAAGCAGTGCGGAATAATAAGCCAGTACCATTAGTGAAAGTTCTCACGGCAGCACCATGGTAGAGAAGAAGCTACTTGGGAGCCAGAAGCAACTATGAGAGCACGGTATCCCGCAACTCTCTTCGAATCAGTATAAATTTCGAGGCGAAATTCTTTTCCAAGGGGAAAGTTGTAACACCAATTATACCTAACAGTTTATAACATGTTTTGGGTATAATAGCGTAAAGTATATTTATTCGGAATAAAATAAAGATAAAAACAAAGTAGGAATACTTAAGTTAAATTACAAGTGTAAAAAGAAAGATTTGAGGCTATTGCAAAAATATTATAAATTGATTTGCAAATATTATAAGAGTTGGAGGACCAAAGTAAAATAAAGGGGATAAGATCAAATAAGGGATAAGACCAAAAGAAATATCTTGTACGGTCTTGGAGAAAAAAAAGGAGAGCAAATACGAAAGAAAGAAGAAGAAGAAGAAGAAGAAGAAGATTACGGGTATGGAATTTGAGTATAGATGTCTGGATTTATGTCTTGGGTTGTATGGAGCTGTGAATATTTGTATGAATATACATGTCAGGTTTGAAACTCCCGATCCTCATTTTCTTGTTAGGATTAAGTTGAGAAGAGCTCTAAGGATCTAGATATGTGCTAGGAAGGGTCGAGTTGCAAGTTGAACCCGAAAATTCCCTTATTTTGATCATATCATTAGCCGGACCTTAGGGCAGTTTTAGGTCAGAAGTAAAGGGAATATGGAAGTGAGTCCTTCCTGATAAATTGTAGCCACATCAATTAGCGATGTTAGGCTTTGAATTTCTCGATTTGGACCTCTGTAGACTAAGTTATAGTCGCTGCACAGGAGTCAGCCCATTAAATGCGGTATGGTCGAGTTCACGCCCGAATTGGTCAACTAGCGGACCTTAGAACGGGTTTTGAACCATAAATAAAAGAGAATTTGAAGTAAATCCCTTCTTGGAAATTGTAGCCACATCAATGAACTTGATGTTAGGCACTGAATTTCTTAGTCGGACTCACAGTGAGCCAAGTTATGGTCTTTTTACTCACGAAACGATCAAATGGGTGCGAGTCGGCCATAGGGTCGTCTGTAGAATTAAGTGGCGGGCACTGTAGAGGTCGTCAAGTCCTGAAGAGGTCATCCACAGCCAGGGTTGTCAGGTCTGGCCAGGGTCGTCGGGTCCGTAGGGTCGTCGGATCTTGTAGAAGTCGTCGGATCTGAAGAGCTCATTTCGTGAGGTTAGCTACACGCGCATGACCTCCAACTTAGGAAGGTCATATCTCCTTCGTCCCGAGACTCCGATTTGGGTGTTCTTGGACTCTCTCGGAAGAAAGCCCGGTGAGTCAGAATCCATCCATATGCCTGAGGAAGATATTAGATGTCAGACTGAGCTCGTCACTTCAGTGCGGCTCGTCGAGTCAGTCAGCTCGTCAAGGCCGATGCGCGCGACCTCAACCGGAAGGTCATATCTCCTTCGTCTGAACTCCGATTTGGGTGTTCTTAGACTCTATGGAAAGCCGGTAGGTCAAGAATCATCCATATTCCTGAGGAAGATATTAGATGTCAGACCGAGGTGTTGGGCTGAGATCGTCACTTCAGTGCAGCTTGTCGATCCGGGTCAGCTCGTCAAGGCCCGACTGCACTGACCCTCAGCCCGGAGGTCGCCATCTCCTTCGTCTGAGCCGATTTGGGTGTTCTTGGACTCTATGGAAAGCCCATTGGGTCAGAATCCATCCCATATTCCTGAGGAAGATATTAGATGTCCAGACCGAGGTGTGGGCTGAGCTCGTCAGCAGTGCAGCTTGTCAATCAAGTCAGCTCGTCAGGCCGTTGCGCGCGACCTCCAACCCCGGAAGGTCATATCTCCTTCGTCTGAACTCCGATTTGGGTGTTCTAGGACTCTATGGAAAGCCCATTGAGTCAGAATCCATCCATATGCATGAAGAAGATGTAGATGTCAGACCGAGGTGTTAGACAGGCTCGTCACTTCGAGTGCTCATCGGTTAGTCAGCTCGTCAAGGCCGACTGCGCATGACCTCCAACCCGAAATTCATATCTCGCCCGTTTGAACTCCGATTTGGGTGTTCTTGGACTCTATGTAAAGCCCATTGAGTCAAGAATTCATCAATAGACAGCTTGATAAGGTGGAACTCATATTGGTTCCAGAAAACACACACGGAAAACAGTGGCGGTACAGGTAACCATAGTTATTTGTATTATGAACGCCTATTATGAATTCATAAATAGCTCATAGAGGTATACGATTGTAAGCATAGTTATTTATGCATATAATGAAGTATGAAAAATGTAAAGATATGAATAACTGATTGTATATATATCTCATATGATTACCGAATGACAATAATTATTAGGAATGAGATATATCTTTGAAACATAAAATACATATTGATTGTATGGGGAACACGGTAGAGGGATAGATGGGCATGCCTATTAGGGGAAAAATAAGTCTGCAACATACAAGTTCTGATATTCCGGCCGTTTGGGTCGATGACATAGATCCGTTTGGATCAGGTGGCCACGAGAAAGGGTCACCACGGCTCCCTCAGAGCCCTCGTGGATGAGTCATTGTCGTACGGTATTGATACCTTCGAGGGTATATTATATTACAGCGCCTTCGGGCCCTCATGGACCACTGTTTCATACAGTGAATATAGCGCCTCCGGGCCCTCATGGACCACTGTTTCGTATAGTGAGTATATAGCGCCTTCGGGCCCTCATGGTTTCCTGTATCCACTTCTAAGGTTTATGCAGACATGAAACATAAAAGAAAATGACAGGTATATGCAAGGAAGTGTGAGATTCACGACATAATAAATATCGCCTGCGTGTAAAAATGTCTAAGTCGGGACGATCAAAGTCACAGATTATAAATGGGAATGGGTGACTGATATCAATAAATATATCTTATAACATAAAATGATAGATACATAGGTGTGATAATTACAACATTACTGTTTGATGGTGATGATTCTTATTAGAGTCATATTATTCCCACCTGTCGTGAAAACAGCCGCGGATTGTTCAATCGGGTGTAGATGCAGTGGAATCGGAGAGCGGGCAATCACATCGGCGGTCAAGGCCACGCGTGATAGGTGCCCGGTCTGGAAGACCTTTAAGGTCTATTTTGTATATGAAATTTTGTAAACCAATGTAAATATTGTAAATGTTGAACATTTCCATATTTGGAGCTTGTATATATATTTTGTAATCCGCTGCTACATAATGTAATACAAGTTAATTGTTTAACATTATATGAATATGCGAGTGTAAAGGTTATAAGTATGATAAAAAGAGTGACCCTCACTTGACATCCTATGTCGAGTTGGGGCGTCACGGTTAGTGAGCTATCGAGCATCCGGATTTGGTTCGGACATGTCGGGTCGGATCGGAGAAAGGGTGTCACATGCTGATCATCTGGCACTTTTCAAAGACAAAGTTGGCAGCTCTTTCTTAACTCTTTAATTACCTCACGAGTCAGGATATGAATGATATCATGCTAACACTATCAAAAGACCATACTAAGGCTTCATGCCTACTGGCATTTTAGAAATTCCAGGCATGATCAACCAGCACCTTTAAGGGCATGCCCCAAGCAAACCAGGCATGTGGCTGCATGTTGTGGCTAGGGCACTCAGCCAGATATAACTTAACCTCGATGCCTCTAAAGCATCAGTCTTAACCGGAGGTCGTTTGTTCAAACAATTACAATGCTCAATTAGCTACACGATGACATATGTCCAAGCGGCCATATTGGGCCCATTACAAAAAATTACATCTCATAAATACGCCAAGGACATCATTAGTTATACTATGAAATATGTCCTAACGGTCATATAAGGGCCCACTACAGGAAAAAGAAGTGTGGCCACATTAGGGCCATTACAAAAAAAAAAAAGGAATGGATGTTCATTTAATCCTCTAGAAGGGCACCTCTACCAAACTCCTCCGCCACCTCTTTACGCCGCTCCCCTACAGCTGCGTCTTTAGAAGATTCCAAGACAGGGGACACCTAAATCCCGCAAAGCACCTTGGAGAAAGAACATTCGGAGAGTCGGACGTACAATCCTGAACCTCTAGAGGGTTCCACAAGTATTGTGTTTGAACACACAACACCCATAGCCATGAGGGAAAAGTGGCTCCAAAGCCCATTGATAATCCTTCTCCACGACTCCCTTATCCTTGCCAGTTTGCAAGAACAAAGAGGAAAAGAAATCACAATAGGCAGAAGACTTTGTGGACCCTATATATAGGGGTGAAACGTTAACACATGCATTAAATGCCCCAACAAAAAATCATGCACCACAGACAACGAGGGATGCGTGTTACCCACACGCTCTGTGGCCAATCACCCTTCACCTTCCAGCACACTTTACGCGCACATTAATTTTCCAGCCTTTCCAGTTTTCCATGCTCAAGGTTTGGAAGATAGTACCACATTGCGAGTACCGTGGTTTTTTTAACCTGCTACTCCATTAGCCCGAGGCCCATTTGGCCCAAGGCCCACCTTGCACGCATGATGCTAAGCATGCTTGCACCTCCCAAAAGACCAGAAGATGGATCTAATCCTGTTGGCACTTCTAAAAAAGAAGCCAGATAAGACCTCCACCCTACGGGTACATGACCCAGATGGTCCCTGGCATGTTGACTCTCACCAAGGCTCGAAAATGGAGCCTACCTGCGGCTGAGCAGCCTTGGCTCGAGCTGCAGTAATGTCTAGCATGGCCGTCCGACGAAATTATGAAAAAGGGTTGCACAATAAAAGGAATCAATCGCCTAAGCAAACTAGAAACTGTAAGAGCTCAACATCGTTGGAATGATAAGTAAAAATAAGCAATAGTCTAAGGAGACAAAAAATGATGTTTTTTTTTCGTTTAAGCACCCAGTAGTTAATGCAGAGTACCACGGATAATGAGGGCGAACATGGCCTTTTACAAGAATTGTATTAAGTAAGGTAGAAAAAAAGGGACTAGAGTCTACCATGGTCCTCGGCAACAGCAATCTCCAGGAGTTCCTTGGCCACCTCGTTCGAGGAGGAACCCCGTGTAATGGCCTTGGCGTCGCTGGCCAAGGGGCCGCAGGAGGTTCATAAATAACTCGAAGCTGAGGGTGTGGTCCAGGCATGCCTCATTGATGATGTGTTTGAAAACACCTTTTGTACTATAGGCAAAAATCACCTCCATAGCCTTCTGATATTCCTCCTCCATGGCCTCCTTTCCTTATCGGCAGGGAGGCGGAGGGAAGACACCTCATCATGAGCGAGTCAAGCTCTGGTAGAAGGAACGTCCGTCGGCCTCTAGTCGGTGACGAGCACGGCCTTACGCCTGGGTTATTTACTACATACGGCTTCCACTACGGCAGCCAAGGCATCTTTGACCACCTTCAGGTCACCCTCAGGTTTCGCCTCGTCGCCCGCTCTGTCCCCGCTGGTTAAGGCAACATGAGCTTCCTCCTTAGCCTCGTCCCTCTCTTTTTCAGCACCCGTTGTCTTCTTGGAGCCTTCCTTGGCCTTCCGTTCCTAATGTCGAGACCGGGACTAGGCCTTACCAAGGGACTCCATCGGCTCAACATACAAGCTAAGCACTAGCCTATCGGGGGGCCTCCGGGCACCATCAACCGCGAGACTGACCAATCTAGCCCGCAGTGGCGGTGCATCGGTCGCTTTAACAAGCGAAGCCTCGACAAACGCATCATCAACGAGCAGAGATTCTCTGACTAGAATCTCATCCTCTATTTTATGCTGAAATCTGAGCGACACCCCAGACGGCGAATGGGCCTCGAACTTCCGTTCAGACAGTCCACGGTAATCGCGTCGAGATTACATTAGGACCTCTCTTCCGTCTATCGATCTAGGGCGTTTGTCGCGAAACCTCGGTCGGGTATGGTCCCTTCTGAGTGTTGGCAGCTAAGCTTACATCTACATGTGAACTATGACGAGACGGACATTTTAGCCTCTCTTGTGGGTTAATTTATTACGAATTGTCCTGATCGCGGAAACCCTACAGTCACGCCGATGGCTGACCTTGCTTTGCCTAGACTTCTTCTTCTTCTTTGTCGCTTAGGGTCACGCCGCGACGAGGTGGAAAATGCGCGAGACAAGGGCTCACTTTGGTAGGCTCAGGAAGCAACTTGGAAGGTGCGCGAGGAATGAGATGCTCGGCAATGATTCTTGTTGGGGCCCGAAGGACGAGGAAGAGCGGGCCTTATGTAGGGAAAGGATGGCGCCCAGTCCTGCTCAGTTCTTTACAGAAGAAGCTCGTGATGGAGCTCCTCTACGTGATCTCCGGCAGCCGAGAGGATCACGATCCGGCCTCGCTTTCTCCACGATTTGACCAGCTAGGCCTCTTCTACGCCTATCTTACAAATCATCCAAAGAAAATAGGTATGTCGATACCTGACTGGGAAGAGAAAAATGTACCAAAACAATAACAGAACAGCTTCGAGAATGTAAGGGGTAGTTAGGATTGAAGAAAGGAAGCCTTTAGGGGCAAGGGTCTCCTTACTATGGGCCCTTAACCAAGACGACCTCTTTGGCCTCAGTCTTAGGGGAGTTAGGGGCTTTGGTCACAAGTACAACCTTGGGGAGTTATGGTAGAGCATGGACAGCGGCCCCGATCCGACTGAAAGTGTGAATGAAGCATATCTCCACCAACGAAATGTCCAGCTGGTGAGAGAGTTCAGCACACTACAACCCATCAAAATTCGAATAGAGTTCGGATGTATAAGCGCAGGAGGTGCTCGGGTAAAATGAAGAGCTGCATCACAGCGATGAGCAGGGGCTATTGGCAATGGCCACCATAGCAAAATGAAGCGGGCGTTATGCGCCTCCCGAAAGTTGAGGTAAATCGCCCATACGATGTCTCTAAACTGATTTCGATAGGAATTTAGGTGAATAACCTCAGTTCCTCTATAGACATGTGCTGGCCCAGAGGCGAGCACGGTGGCGTTTCTAGGGGTACCCCTCTACTATGACTATTGGTTGAAACCTCTTCGTGACCTCTTGCAATTCTACAGGCAAATAAAAAAAATGGGAGTAGAAGAGAGGAGATTGACTTGTGGCTGATAAAGCGAAAATAAAAGAAGAAAGGAAAGAACCTCGAAAGGAAAAGAAATCTCACAGGGTTTATGGCGCACCGAGGATAAAACCTAAAGAAATTAAGCGAAGCCATAAAAACTAATGGAACACCTCCAACTACGGAGACACTCAAGCAAACCAGCAACGCGGGAAAGGTTTGAGTTGCAAATGCTCACCGAAAAATCAAAAGTCGTCGAAGCGTCAAGAGTCTCTGGCAGCTCCTTTGGAAGGAAAACTTGGCGTGGGGAGGGATGAAGTCTGGGAACCAAGAAAGCAAAAAAAAAAAAACCTCTTGAGAAAATGAAAAAAGAAACCCTTTGTGGAATACTATCCTTATTTATAGGGGAGAGGGATCGCATACGCATTAATCGCCATCAGAACAAGATCGTGGGATGCACACATTGGGAGAGTCTGTGGCTCCCAGCACCTGGCACTTATGGCGTCACCTCAAAGCGCATTTAATGCACTAATCAATTTTCACAAACCTTTCAAGTCTGAACATTCAACATTTAAAACCATAGTATTTTCCCTCAATTGGAATAGAACAAAAACTCTAGCTGGAGGAAAATAGGGGCATTGTGAGTACCATGATCTCTAGGATCCGGTACTCGATGGCCCAAGACCCGTTGGGCCTGTGTGGTGAAGCGGTCCGACTGGTGAAGCGACGTGACCTTGCTCATCCCATCAAGACCAAGCAAACACTACTCAAACGGGAGAATCTATGGAGGCCGCCTGGGAAAGCTAGGATAAACTCTTCCATGGCTTGCTCGAGGCAGCCCGTTTGGGACTTCAAGTCCTCCAGCTGGCCAATCCACCCCATATGGGAATTCTATTCCATATGGGAAGTATGTTTCAAATAAGCACATAGAAGTAGGAAATCTTCAAAAGCGGTCTTATCAGCGAGATTACTATGCTCAAATCCCTCCTCTCGAGAGATAATCTGAAAAAGACGATCCCACGATAAGGAAGAATGGTGGGTGATAAAGGAAAGAGATTTCCTCCTTAAATTGGAATGAATCCACCGAGAAGGAAGGAGGGAGTTCGTGAACCAGACCTATAAGTCGGAAAGATCCCTTACTAGGGAAGGTATGTACTTCCAACTCCCCTATTCTCTTCTCCCTCTCCATAATTTTTTTAACTTAATTATTAGAGAGGCAGCTGGCCCACTATCGTCGAAGCGCCCTTTTTTGCAGATTCACATTGCATTGCTGATGCTCAGGGAAACTGATGATCAAGATCCCTACAACTTGACGCTCAGGGGATCCGAAGATTAAAGTCCCAATAATGAGGGATGATTTTTTTATCATTCTTTGCCTGAAATCACTTCCTCTACACTAATTATCCATAATTTTCTTCCTCAATAAAATGGTTATTCCACAACATCTAGGTTTTCATTTGTTTTTTTTTCATGTTTTGGTCGTCGTCTTAGTGCGGCATGTGTCTTGGTACAACGTTTGGTTGTCGTCATCTTAGTGAGACATTTGTTTATCGTCGTCATAGTGCGACATTTATTTGTGTGAAGGCGATTCAGACGAGCAAAATATATTCAATCAACAACAAGAAATCAAATCAATAATCATCAATATGCTCTAAAACTATAATCATAGGCATTCTAGTCACAATAATAATATCAAATATGTAGGCTCAATTATCAAATGTATAGGCTTTGAATCAATTCATCATGCTATTAGCTTAGATGCCATTTCATCCACTATGGTTTTTAGCGATTTTGATTCTATATTTCTATCGATGTATAGCTACTTTGAACTTTGAATCAATAAAATTATTTTGCTCTTCAAAAAAATTAAAAATAATTAATAATTAATTTAAAATTCAAAAGCAAATTACATTTGTTATTAAATTAAAATAATAAATACCACCTAAGGATAGAGTTGATTTAAAATTGGAGTAAATGAATATGATGCGTTCAAATTTAGAATTGGGTTAAATTTAACCCCTATCAGCTGTTATCTTGTATGGCTTCAACTTCCAGATTCCAAGATCACTTTAGTCTTTATTTTTTCTCATACAATCCATTTTTCTGCAAGGAAGATTGAAGAATCTCAAAAAAATGGCTCAAAATCTTACAAATTTTCTTTCCTTTCAACCAAACAAACACAGCAGAAATGGTGACTCTCTTCTCAAAACTATGAAGAAACATTAAGGCTTGTCAAAGATCTATTCCAGCATACAAGCTCAATTTATCTAATTCATTTATTCAGTGTTATATCACATATGATTCAATAGCAAAGGTCTAAGAGGATGGTTTCATCTCTAATTTGATAGCAGCAACCAACTGGTCATAAGCTTGTCCCCAAGCATTCTTCATTTCTGGTGACCACATTTCAGGAACTGCTTCCTTCATTGTTTCCAACAGGGCAAACTTTGTAACCTGTATGATCAGAATGATTAATTTTTCGGGTTCGAAAATTGTCTGTACATCATCAGATTGAAAGAGTTACAGAATCTTTAAATTTTCACACTTCATAATGAACATATATACCTCATAGTGTTCATCAACCACACCAGATTTGTAGTGAACACCACCAAGTTTCTTCAAGGTAGAGTCTCTCACTGTCACTTTTCCGCCTTTTCGAAGCTGAACAGCTGATTCACAAGTCTGCACAAAGTCACAGAAAGAATAAGAAATGGAAAATTAGCTACACCTTGGAGCTTATGATTTAATATTCTGATACACAGACAAAAGAATCATAAGATTTGTTTGGAAAAAATTTTCAAAGATTCTCCCCCTTGTAAAGTGGTGAATTTTGTATTAGCATATTGACTACTCTGATTTTTATAAGAGAAAAGACAAAGGCAAAAGGTAGTTGAGGAGGATTAATAATGTAGTCTATGGATTGTTGCAGTGGAAACCAAATTGGACCGGTAAAAAATTATTAGAGAACTATTCTTTTTTGGTGAGAACATCATAAATTATAATATAAGATCCAATAGCAATATAATTCACATATTCTAAGTTGGTGGGGGTCTGGTTGAAAGCCCCCTATATTTAATGAGCTATAACGAGGTGGATCCACAACTATAGATGGTAGTGGTGGTGGGGTTGGGGGGGTGAGAAACTTACCATAACAAAAAAACAGCCATGGCATGGGACTTGAGTTTTGGGTTCTTCTCAGAACTTTTTGAGTCTTTCAGGAATGAGAAGAGTTTCTGGCTGATGGTGCAATCTCAAATATTCTGCAAAAATTGGATTGAAAATACTTTAAATCAAACCAATTTTACACATCATCAGAAATAAGGTATTTACCAACATGCTTAGACAAAAGGACAAGGAATATTTTGTTACTTCAAGAAAAGATTTAAGACCCAACTCTCCAGAATTCTTCTTCATTGAATTCCATGACTTCACCACCAAAGCTTCTTGCTCCTCTGTGAAGCCTATTAAATAGCAGAGGAGTTTGTCAGTAGAAGGAAGAAAAGCATTTTGAAGAAAAGAAAGAAAGAAAGAAAACAGTCTTAAAAAAGAAAGAAAACAGTCTAAAAAACAGTTTTCCTTTTCCTAATAATTATCAATATTTGAAGGTTGGTATCTTTGAAAATGTAAAAAATAAATTTTTGACTTTTCTTTTTCCTGAAAATAAGTTCAATTGACAAGGGGAAAAAAGGGTTAAGCCACAGTTTTGCAAAGAAAACAAGTTCCTATTCGGACACAACCACATAATCAAAATAAAGGTATAAGTCAAAGCCAAAATCTATAAACAGCAGTAAAAGCTAAGACTTACAAATGGTAGCATCACAAGCAGGACTTCATCACCCAGAGCTCATGGTTGGATGATGGGAAAAGCGATGATATTGGAAAGATGGATTCTCTCTCAGGTGGAGATTTGCATATAGGAAGATGAAGAGTGACCCCTGATGGGGTGGGAGCCAGTTATTTGGGGTTTATTTTTCTTGATGATTGACATTATCCATGATGAAAGTCATCACCTGTCTAAAACTAGGGGCAGTTTTAGTAAAGGGAACATGGTTTTGGATTACCTCCACATTCATGCATTCATTTATTGCCACAACCAATTCATTTGGACATTTTCCAAAGGTACAGTATCAATATAATAAACAAGCTTGGAGAAGAATCCAAATCAGAACTCCTTTCTTGCTTGAACCAATTACCAGAAGTTTCAAGCCCACCACCCTCTTTTTTCATTTTTCCTTTTTCCCTTTTTTCCTCTGAACATTTGACATTCATAATGCATATCCCCATTGCGGTTTAGAGGAGAGTTGCCATCATATTTTCATAATGTTAGATTTAAGTCATTTGATTCATAGGAAGTAGAATTTGACTTGAACATATCCTTAACTTTTTGCCTCAATTTACCTGATAGGATCATGTTCTCTTAGTACGATATCCGGAGACAAACATTTTCTTCTGACCATTACTATTTACTATTAGGTCAAACAACAAGAATAGCCAGCAAGAAAGCCAGAGATAACACCAACTAAACTGATCACACTAATACATTCACTCCATGCCATTATAGAAAATAGTTTATTTCACGAATTTGGATGAAACTAGGAAGTGATGTGGTGACATATTACATCAATGGGGTCGTAGGTAAAAGCAAATGGGATGTTCGTAAGAAAAAATGATAGGCAGAAATGTCCATTAGATGGAGTACTTTCTCGAGCCATTTCTATTGAAGGAGACCTCTTTTTATTTTAAGAAGTTTGAGGAGGCTTCATTTCTCTCTTGATGGCACCAACCAGTTGATCATAAGCCTCTGCCCAAGCACTCTTCATCTCAGGTGACCACATATCTGGAACTGCCTCCTTTATAGTTTCCAGCAATGCATACTTAGTGACCTGTGGACATCAGAGAAATGTTAAGAAAATGCCGATGTGCAACCTCTGTGATAACTGCCAAGCATTAAAGCCTCTTTCAGGCACATCAACAACTATAAATTATAATGTCACCTCAAAATGTTCATCAACAACACCATATTTGAAGTGGGTAGCACCCAAATCTATCAAATTTGATTCTCTCACAGTGACTCTGCCAGCCTTCCAGATTTGCAACAGCTTCACAGGTCTGCCAAGTAATTAAAAGCAATATATGAGCAAATCTCAAACTCCCATGTATGGTTGTTGGATCTTTCTGTACTCCCAGGCATTTAACAGTTCTTTTTTTTTGGGAGAAGTATGCATCAGGTTGTTTATTTTAAAATAAAATGGATATAGGTACAAAGAATTCTAAATACATCAATCAGTGCATTTGAAAAAAAAATAATTGTCTTTGAGGAACAAGAGTAATGAGTAGGTACAAAATTCCTAAAATGCCCCTTTTAGTAATTCAATCACTATTTCAGCTGGAATAAAAAAAATAAAAAATTCTCAAATGTTTGTCAAAATATATTGAAACCCCCTTTCCTTTGATGAAAGTGCGTAGGTACTAGTCTAATATAATCTGATCTGCGCAATATCTTGTGGAAGTGCTGCGCATAAACGTCAGGATCTACGCCCAATAGAAATGCCACTAAACCTTTATTTACCACAATTTTTCTTTCCCTCTTATTAAATCCAACTACTATTTTTACACGGAATAAAAAAAAAAAAAACATCAAAGATTACTAGTCTAATATAATGTTTATGTCAAAATATAATAAACCCCTTGCTTGACAAAAGTGCGTAGTACTAGTATAATATAATGCAAATCATACCCAGCCAATGTATTAATGAGTGCCAGCTGAGGATCAGTCTTACATGATGAAAGACCCTAAACCATATTTGCCATATTTTGCTTGCCAAATACTCAATTGTCATTCCATATATATTCCATAAAATTGGTGAATTATCGTAGAAATTTCGATACAAAACCAAATTAGATACGTATATGTGAAATGTTTAGGCATTCTTACTCCATGTGAGCTTGGGGTCCTTAAAGGGGAAAAATTACACAATATCAATCTAATTTTCGATCCGTTTCTAGCAATCTTGAGATATATTTGATTGATTTTGAATTGGAAAGAATGAGATATTTACTTGAACTTACTTGTGTTTTGTAGGTTAAGAGGAAAAATAAAAGGCAAAGAAAAGCAGCAAAAATGATCAAAATATCATAGTGAGTTGGCCATCGCGATCTGAGTTTACTATCTCCCTTAATACTCATGAAAGCGATTGGCAAAAGCTTGTTGTATCTGTCTGATTTACTACATACGCAATATAATGCATGCAACTAAAGGACTTTTGTATCACAATACGAACCTTTTGTATCTCGATATAAAAGCCAATCTCGGTCGGCCCGAGAGGAATATTGCAATACAATGGAGTGTGTAGTGGGATTAACTGTCTGAGAGGGAAGAAAGTATATCGCGATCACTTTACGAACCCCCGATAGTTAGGCTTCGTAAGAGGCAGGTGCTAAGGTAACGTACTTGAGGTCTTCTTATTAATAAGTATGAATCTGCCTTAACAATCCTAGGTACAACCATAATAAATAATGTCAATTATAATTTGTGCCCCTTATATAGGTTTAATATTTATGCGTTTAATTATATGCCCGTAATATTATCATTTTAATTGTTAATATTATTTTTAAAAATTATTTTTGCTCACATTTATATAATATTGTATTATCCTTTAATTTTTCTTAATTTTAATATTAAATTTTAAGATATTAAATACATAAATTTTATTTTAAATATTAAATAAAATAAATTCCAATAGAAATAAATTATTAACATAATTTTTAATAATTTGAATTATTTAAATAAATTAAAGCAAATATCAAAAAGATTATCCACAAGTAATAAAATTTTAAAATTAAATAATAATTTTATGGATATTTAAAATATTTTATAGATATTTTTATGATTTTTTATTTTTAAACAATTTTATATTTTATGGATATTTTATTTTGTTAAGATATCCACTAAGATGTTTTTATATTAGATATCCGGTAAGAGAGAGGGAGATTGCAAATGACAAAGAGGTGAGAGGGTGAGAGAGAAATGGAAGGAGGAAGGTGGTCTTAGTGGGATGAGAGATTAAGAGAGAGAGAGGAGAAAATCGGTGGGGGTAAGAGAGAGGAACCCATCTAGCTTGAGGGTATTTTAGAGATTATTTTTGCAATCATTAGATTTTGACCTGACTTTGCAATTATTTTTTTCTGCCATTACCTGAACCTGAAACATGGAAAACAAATTCTTTATCCCTTATGTGCTATTATTTTCGTTTTAATGACCTGAAACCTACTTCTCCCTTTTTTTTTCAAGGGTTGAGACAGAGCTATTACTAAACATCAGGCAGATAGCTTAGCTTGGGTGAGGCCCTGTCCAAGCTTGTTTCACTTAAATGTAATTGAGAAGGTTTTTCATCAGGCGAATGTTATTGAACTGCTCAAATATGTAGTGGATGAAGCCCATTGTTCTTCAAGATTTGACTTCCTACTCAGTCTAGCTAAAAATTCAACCATGATGGGTAAACTAATAGTTTATGAACCAGAGCTCTTCATGAACAGCCTGGACCTATAGCAGATCTGCTGATGACACAGCCAGGATAAAGTTTGATGATTTAGTAGAGGAACCGATGACTCAGATTGAGGATAAAGAGGACTAACCATAGCAAAGACTGACAGAGCATGAGGTTTGAGCTTTGGGTTCTGCTCCAGGGGAACATCTGAATCTCTCAAGAATGAAAATAGCTTCTTTGCTGATGGAGCAATCTCAAAGATCCTTCAAATTCAAGTCATTTGTAGACCAATAAATTACTTAGTTCAATAAAAGGGTAATGAAACCAAACTGAGAAAAACGATAACCTTAAGAAGAATTTAAGACCCAATTCTCCAGCATTCTTCTTCATTGAATTCCATGATTTGACAACCAGAGCTTCCTGTTCTTCTGTAAAATCCCTCACTTCCAATCTTCTACATTTCTCCACACCTTTATTGAAAAAAACAACATAAAGGATCAGAATCAAAGGGAACTTCTTTCCAGAACACAACCCAAAAGGGGGGAAAAAGAATCACTTGTAATTAATCTTGGAGTTCTACAAAAAAGGCTCTGTATAGATCCATCTCTCCTGACCCATGACAACTCCGAGGATTGGCGATATAATGATGGCGACCCAGATGTCCGCACTGCGCAAATCTTGGAGATACCCTTTACATCCCGCGATGCTGCATCAAAAAAAAAAAAAAAAAAAAAGTGACTTCTACTGAAAGTAATGACAAGGGGAAAAAAAGAGAAAGAAGAGGAATGGGCACTGGCCAGTGGAGAGTAGCATGGTAGCAGTCTTAGGAGTTGTCTTGGCGTTCAACATTGTATTCAAGGCTTACAGTTGAGGGACTTGGAAGTTGGGGATTGGAAAGAAATAAAGAGTGGACAGTGGAGACAGTGGCAAGCACTAGCTGATAAAAGGCAAAGGGAGATAGATATATTAAACTGGCCTTCCACTCCATGGATTGGTGGAGGCAATGTTCAATTATTTTCTGGGCGAGCCGCCCAACCATGGAAGAAAAAAACTGATTTGGGCTTTAAATTAATAAATTCTTTTGGCATTGTTAGCCATTTAAATGTAATTTTTTTCACAGATGAGCTGGATTCAATGATATTAAATGGTAGCAGGGAATACTGTGTGATCAGCCTCATGGAGTCTCTGAACCGCGGGTCGGTGGTCAAGGCTGGTACATCGTAGAAGGGCTCCTCGTGGAAGTCCCTGGCATGTAAATCTACGTTCCCCGGAATCGGGTCACCGGTGAACATGGGACGCATAATCCTCGAAGCTGGTGAAAGCTGGGGTGATGAGCCCTCATCAGCTAGGGGAGGTGACGGCTCGGGCCGAGATCTAAAGGACTACCCCGGGCGATGTCTGGCCGCTTGGGGCCCAGGGCCCTCTGGCGTCGTCTGCAGGAGCCTTGCGGGGAAGGGCCGAGTCCGTCCTCGTGCGATATCTCCGGAGATCCCTAAGGCTCCTCGGGTATGTTTGTTGGGACTGATGTAAATTTGGCTCTGGCTGCGACGAGAGTCGGGAGAATGGCGCGCCGCTGACCGAGTGTGCGGGTCCTCCATCTCACAGGGTGCTTAATCGACCCAGGCATAGCAGAACCACTGCAGGTGCGGGCCGTGTGCGCCTTTAGGAAGTCTTGGGCGAAACGGGCTCGGTGCGAGGCACGGCTGGGACTGACCGGTGTGATCTTGCGCACGCCCCAGGGGCCGGACCGGGGCTAGAGCGGCGCGGGTGCAGGGCTGCAGCTGGCGGCGAGCAGCGGTGGAGCTGAAATGGGGCGCGGAGGCCCAGCTGTGCTTTGGGGCCCGGCGCGGGGCACTCGGACACGCCTCAGGGCTCGGGCGCGGATAGCCCGGCGGGGCAGGAGCATGGCCCCAGTCGGGAGCTCGAATCTGGCGCACGGCATTGGGGATCGGAGGCAGTGTAATGGATCGGGAGCACCGGACGGGACGGAACCTTTGGAGGGAATAGCCGAGGGGAGAAATTTGGAGGAAGAAAATGAATAGAGGAATGAACATGAGGCCTCCCCCGGCTTTTATAAAGCAGTTAGAGCAAGCGAAAGGTCTGGAGTCGAGTGAGTCGGTCACCAAATTTTGCACCGCAGTTTCCATCTGCAAAATCAACAAAATTAAAAACAAAAAAAACAAAAAAAAAATTGATTTAGAGTAAATTGAACTAGAATTAAAAGCAAAAATCAAAAATTAAAATTAAAAATAAACCTAAGAATAAATAAAATATAAGATAAGATTACTAATAAGAAAAATTGCTAAAAGCAGGAAGTTACTAAAAATAGCATAATATGAAAATTGAACAATTCTGCAAAAATCAAAGAATTTTGAGAGTACAGGTTGGTTTCAATGGACACGAGCCAACTGTTTCTAGCGATTCACTCATGGAGGGTCGAGGAGGAGGAGCTCCTTGACCGGCGTGTCCCATCACCTTTGCAGCCTTCATGCTTAGTTCCTTCTTGTTGACTTTCTTCTCCTTTAGGTGATTTAGGCTGACGATGAAAGCTGCGGGGGTGGCCCGGTCGCGACGACTCGATCAAGCGCCGTCTTGGTTTTACCAATTACGCTTGCAATTTGGGGTTTGGTTCACATTTTGACTAAGCGGCTTGAGACTTCATCGGCTCCTCTCTTGCCATCTTCCTTTAAGCTTGGTAGCGTACTCCAGTGAAAAATATTGAGCTCCAATGTCATGTTGCCAAATGTGAGGTACGCATGACTCCATTCGGCAATTGATTATCGCGTGGCGGTGGCAAAAATGGTCTTCGGGATAATTGGCATGAGTTGGGCCCACTTGCTGTGGCTCGGTATCAGCCTTTACAAAATCCAGGTAGTAGATTTGTCCACCTTTACCAACACATCCTCAACTATTCCCTTAGGAATCTTCATAGTCGTCGACGATGATAGAGTGATGTTGGTAGGCTTAAGCTCTCCACAAACCTAGCCTTATACCCGAATATGGTAGTAGGTTTACATGGCCCCAATCCCAACGATTACTTTGTCTATGCAAGTCCCACCAATGTTGACTGATATTGTGGGGGATCCTGGATCCTTGTATTTCACTAGGGTCTTGCTCTGGATTATGGCACTGACTTGCTCAGTTAGGAAGGCTTTCTTTTCAATGCCTAACCCTTTCTTGATTGTGCACAGGTCCTTTAAGAACTTTGCATAGGTTGGGACCTGCTTTATCATGTCAAGTAGTGGAATATTTACCTTCACTTGCCTTAGCACCTCCCAAATTTCAGCTTTGTTTAGGATTTTTTTCTTGCCTCTTAGTGCTTGGGGAAATGGAGGGGGGATGTTTTTCTTCACTGGTTCTTCACTGATTATTCCCCTTTCAGGCTCAGCTTCCTTTTCATATGTTGCTTGGCCCAGTCATAGACTGCTTGGCTGCCTGATTTCTTTTCCACTCCTCAAAGTGATGATAGCTTTCACCTTATCCATCCCTGAGTTGCTGGATGAACCTACCTCATGGACTCCTTTTGGATTTGGCAATGTTTGGGAAGGGAACCTTCCTCTCTCCTGTACCTCAAGCAGATTGTTAATCTTGGTGATTGAATACTGTAGATTATCAATCTTCTGATTAAGGCTACTCTCAAGCCCATCTATTCTCTTGTTCAGTGTACTTTCTGATATCAATTCTTTGTATTACTTGGTAATACGTTGATTCCACTTTTGTTCTTCCACAAAATTTCCTACCACCTTGCTCGAGTTTAAGATGAAACGTTCCCGCGAGGAAGAAGAGGATGATGATGCATTTAATGGTTGAGATGAGAACCAAACTATTGTTTGGCACGAGCACGTAAAGCGGGGGATTAGGTTTCAGGAGAGATTAGGGGTGATTCTTCCAGTGGAATTGTATGTATTACCGTATGGGCATTAGGTTGTAGCTTGTATTGGCCCACGACATTGGCATCTTTCGACATCAAATCTCAGCGAGGAGCAATTGGACGGTGTTCTTACAATTGGCAGGTGGATTGGTAGTGATGCATGGGTTGGCACAGTGCGGGATTTTCGATCATTTGCTTGCACTTCATGGAGCCTTTCCTTCTAAGCTCTTCCACCTTCCTAGTTAAGGTTGATATCTTTGCTTTCATTTCGTATCTTGAAAAGTGCATGTGCCTCCCACTTTGGTGGGTTGTGACTTCATTCTTTGACTTCCTCCGGATTCGGTTCATCCCAAGCCTTGGAAGTTTCCAGCCATAATTCAAAAATCCATGGCTTAAATGCGGATGCTTGCTCGGGAAGTCCCCTCCACACAATGTCTCTATCTCGGTTTGCTTCATGGCTAGGAGACATACCACCAATAGAAGTGGTTTACAAGCATCCCGAGTGTCGAAACCATGATGTGGACAAGCGATAGTTTCCATGAACACTCTCATTGGTAGAACCTCTCATTGTCTAGAATTTAGCAAAGTGTAGATTTGCCTCTTCAAATTATTGGTGCTTGTGAGCCTTGAAGATTTTTAAAAGTGCGCTGCTTAATTCTACTGACTTACGATGGTTCTTGGTCTCAGTGAATTAAGCCATATCTTGGCTTTGTCTTTGAGGGTCAATGGAAATGCCTTCAACTTCAACAAATCCATGTCAATTGTACCTTCCTTAAAGGTTATGCACTTCTCAAAATCCCACCCCAATGGGTGTATGGATTTTTCGTTTTCCATACCATGAAATGTGGGAGTAGGGGCACGGGGCTGGGAGTCTCCGCTGCTTCATCCTCGGGAGTATGGTATGTCAGACACTAACTCTAGGAGGGTGTGTATGTGGTCCCTCGGTGACTATCTTTGTTGGATTCATAGGGGTCGCTTGTTAGCTTTCTTTGTTCCTCGGGTAGGGGATCCATTTAAGTCACTTGTGCACAGCGATTTCCATGACCTTGCTCCAGCCCCAGTGCACTCACTCTTTTGATACGATATCCTCTATCCAGTCTTATAAACACAACAAAATTGGATACGACCAAAGAACCTGAGCAAGCTTACCAAAGAATTCGATGTTAGCTACTTAAGTATTGTAGAGACAACGGTCACGATAGCGCGAAGTAAAAGAAAACTGCGGTTCAAACAAATGAAATTCAAGGATTAAAGGTCGCAATACTTGTAATGTGGATTACAAGTACATATCAACTCATCATCCGTAGTTTGGCACCATCCCCGGTAACGGCGCCATTTGATTCGTGTCACGGTAGGGTGATCCGGAATCAACAAAATTTATTTCCTATGTTCCTCCCTCTTTGTAGTCAAGCGCTCTCACTGCGGTATAGCGAAGTCTAAGTCGAACCGCGGTGATGGGTTTTCATCCTGAATAGTTCGCATCTTGTTTGAAAATGGGTGAAGACTTTTATTTGGATTTTGGACTTGGGTGAAAACGGGGAGATTGGTTGTTCAACTGTTTGGCGAAATGGCTTAAAGTGAGGCAAATGGTGACCTTGAAGGCTTGGGTCACTAGCTTGATGAATGGTGTTATTAAGATGTCCTCGGGTTATATCCTCGCATTAGGGCAAATGACATATAGTCAAAGCCAAATTGGATCTTCGTTTGGATATAAACCTAACCTAAAAACACTCCCTGTTGAGTCCGATCAATCACGAGCATTCAATGTTCCAATCGGTTTGAAAACCTAGCATTTAACCTCATTTCAATATTTCGTAAATGACTTATCTACAAGAATGTCGGTCATCACACCATTAAGAATGCATTGAACCACAAAAGCATGACAAGTGACGAAGGAAAGACGTAAATAGCATTAAACCTAGTTTGGGGTTGGAACCATAAATCAGAATTGCCTATATCATTAAAGGCAGCGAGGACAACTGCCCGAACCACCGACAACGAAGCTATGACCCTCATCTTCAAGGCTTTGAGGCTTGACATCCCTTGAGTTGTCATCCTCGAGGTGTGTTTAGCGACCAAAGAAAATGAAGAAAGAGGAGAGAGAAAGAGAGCAAAAACCTGCTAAAACTAAGTTGTGGGAAACTTGCATAAAAATTGAAAGTTAAGAATTAGATTACAAAAAGTCATAAGGTGGCTTATATATGACCTAATTGTGTAAATACCAAAAATGCCTAAAATATGTAATTACAATAGGGACAAAATGGTAATTAATCAAAGCAGGTGGATTTGGAATCAAAACATCAAAACATAGGGGCATGATTTTTCGCTATCACGGTGAATTTAAATATCATAGCAAGATTAGCTAATATAGCGAAAAATACAGAAACATAGCGAAATTATTAAGCTATGCGGTAACCTGTTATGATAGAAATTTATTAACCGCGGTATTATAACGAGGCCGGCTAGGATTGCGAAATTTTCGCTATGGTTGCGAAATTTTCGCAATCCCTGCGAAATTTTCGCAATGCATAGCGAAAATCCGGTTTGCCTCTGCTGCCTCCTGCTTTGCCTCTGCATCTCCTTTTCATCAACTTCACTTGACATTTCTTCATTTTTGGTTGATGAAATCACCACCATGAATTCTCGACATTGCTTTTGACTAGACATCGAGCTTGAAATTATTGGTTGAGGCTCATAAAAACGCAAAATTACCAAAAACCTCGAAACCAAATCGGTAGCACTAAGTTGGACATGCTGTGTCAATTGAGAAACAGCACTCATATGATTAGTGCACAAAAAGCACTCAAAACCTATCTTAAATAGGGCTCAAAATAGCACTTTTTGGGCACTAATCAGATTTACTATCAACTAGTCTCAAAAGGTCCTAGAACTTGTTATATTATTATTCAAGGCAAAATCCTAAGCATTACAACCAGCAGGAAATGATTTAGGCCATCCTTGGATAGTTTATTGCCTTCAAAAACCTACCTCTGATATACTAGATGCATATACCCTTGTACATTTTTTGAGCCTAAATTCCATTTTCATCATCAAAGCCATATAACAAAACCTTAACCCTTCCTTAAAATCTGAACTTATAGCAAAGAACCTTGAATTTGCCTAAAATAGTAGATAAGTGTAGCAAAATTGAACAAAAAAGATAAATTTAGGGGAGTACAATTTTGAAAAATATAAAAGAATGAGAACTAAGGATGGGGAAGAAAAAGAAATTAGAAAAAATATACACAAAAGAGGTGCCTGATAAGCGAGAAATTTGAAAAATATGTGCGGTTTCAAGGAGTAGTGAGTTTTGCCTTGCTTTGCTTCCTTAAAATTAAGTCCTTAGGGGTGTTCTACACTTAGTACCCTAATGCTAACTGGTATGGGAGTTGCTGACCCAAAGAAAGCAAAACATTGCACCATTCCAAACCTTGAACAAAATGACAGGAAAATAGCTTCTGAACTAAGAAACTGAAATTGAAACAAAAAGTGGAGAAAGAAAAACCAAAGTGGGAAACATGAAGAAAGATGCACCAAATCAAGTTTGGGGGTGCTCTTGAAAAAGTTTTGATTAGACATGAAAGCGATGAGTGGTCAGAGGCAAAATTCCTAAGAAATGTATACGATCACGGGTGAATTTGAACATAAAATGTCAGGTTATCTGCAATTGCCTTAGGTATACATTACAAGCTTAAAGACCTATTTGATCCCGAGGACGTGTTATGCCTACGATGAGTGGAGAATGATATGACCATCGAGCCTATGGGACCTAAGTCACTCTAAAGTTACTAATGCATAGTGAGTCTCATAAGGTTACCCTAATCGCAAATTAGTCAAAGGGAGGACAAACACACTCAGATTCGAGAACTATAAGCGTTTCACATTATCAATAATATCTTATATTAGTGATCTAATTTTAAAATTTTTAGGATCCTAAAAGTGAAGCTTAATTAAAATTGATATCACAACTGTAATACTACTGAGGCCAAATTGCTCATCTGATTGAAAGGATAATTGAAATGAAAAATGTCCTTAAACATCAAGTTCTATTGTTTGAGGACAAACAAATAGTCTTTTCTTTGCTTAAGGACAAGCAAAAACTTTAAGTTTGGGGGAGTTTGATGAATCTAAAACTCATCTATTTTTAAGCTCATTTATTATGCATATTTAAGGCTTAAAAGTTCGATTTAAGGTAAAATTATGGAGTCTTCACCTAGATTTATGTTTTTCATAAATTTAAAGAAAAGAAGTAGGAATCAACATTTTGCAGCAAAAAAGCAATGTCATGACATTGATTGAAGAATGTCGCGACATCAACTCAATGTTGTGACATCGGGTGAGTAATGTCGCGACATCTTGTGAAGAGTGTCATGACATTACTTCATTGTCAAAACATCGGTTGAAGTGGGTAGAACAGAAAACACCAATGTCCCGACATTGCCATGACATCGGCTATGACATCACACATGGCCCATAAAACTACAAGTCAATCGAGACATGCAACGATATGGTGACATTAGAACATAGCCTAAGCAGTCAAGCGATATCAGACATCTAATGTCGCAACATCACAACAGCAATGTCGCGACATCAAAAAAGGCCTAAACACTAGATCTCACATTGTAATGTCACGACATCACAACTCAGTGTCGCGACATTGACAAAGGGACTCAGAACATCAACCCAATGTCGTGACATCACAACTCAATGTCGCGACATCGGCTAAAAGGACAAGAATAGAAGGTTCAGCAATGTCGCGACATTGAACGACAATGTCATAACATCAGATTCAATAACATTAAGGCAATGTCATGACACCAGTGACAACATTAGAGCAATGTCATGACATCACAATTGCAATGTCGCGACATTGCCTTGTCACTCAGAATTGTCACAGCAGATTTTCAATGTCGCGACACCAGATTCAATCCACAACATAGCAATTCCGATGTCGCGACATCGCCACGACATTGACCACGACATCAGCGAATAAGGTAGAATTATTTTGGGATTTTTGAAGTTTGTGATTTTTGCCTCGTTTTTAGGGCCCAATGTATGAATCCTATAAATAGAAACTCCTAGGGAGGAGTGTGTAGCATTTCAGCAGTTTTTCATCCAGTTTTGTGTTTTTGGAGGAGTCGAAGTCTCATTGTATATATTTTCTTTTTAATTTGTTAGATTCATTTTTCTTTCTTTTAAGATTAGAGTAGAGGATCTAAGATGAGATTCTGAGCTGGACTGATTGTACATCAAGTTTCATTTATGTCTAAACTTAGTAGAATCTGGAAAAAATTTTGGAATTCATTTTGATTAAGTTCTGATTACAATTTCAATGAATTTTTTTGATCAACTAGTCGTTGTCATTTTTAGTTCGGTTTTGGAAGGATAAGCTCCCTTTGGAAAGAATTTGTTGTTTGTAATATTTTAATTTGGTTTTAGGAATGAAAATTGGAGTGATTGATGGTATTGCTCACTACTTGATGTGTTGTTTTGAATATTGGTGTCTTGTACCCAGAAAGAGATGTAACTGTGATCTAATTTCTAGGATCCCCTTGAGTGACACAAGGATGGACTGCTTGAGAGTATCATTTTGCCCTTAAGTGAATTTAACTTATGCTTTCAGTGCACAGGATAACGAATCACCAGTCTGACCATCTTTGATTCTTGATGGAGTATATAAAAAAGTTTTATAACACATTCACGGTCTTCTTGAGTTGCTTCATTGGTTGATAAAAATCAGTTCGTGAACACTACGATCTTGTCCCATTTGGGCTCTGGTCGGGTGACACATCATTATGTTCGACGCAGTATTGCTCATTTGACCCTTATTAGTATACCAATATATACTTAACTCGAATTTAATGATTAACATTCTACTAAGGGCTCTCAAATCATTCATAGCAATTTACAAATGTGTATATACATTTATATATCAAATCTTTTGGGTTCCAATACTCATACGAATTTTTGTATGCAAATCATTTCTAATTATTTGCCTCAAATCAGATTCAAAACACCTCGATATGCGATTTATTGAAAATCATTTCAATAATAGAACAATGATTATTAAGACTTGAAATAAGAAAGATTGAATGGAGGACAAACTCCAAAATGGAAACAAAGAGAGAGTCGAAAAGAACAAACCAAAATCTTATTGCACTTGAGTTCCAATCCTCGAGATCTCGATCAGTCGGGTTTTTCCTCATCGTCATTTATTCAATACAATTTACAATCATATTGTTAGTCGGGTATTCTAGGAGTTCTATTTAGGTTTACTTTCTACCTGACTTTCTTCTGGTACATTGTTCCTTTCATTTTTTTTTTCCCATTTCATCATCCTTAGACATTCTTATCATTCTATTAGCTAATGAGGGCAAGAAACAATGTTTGCCCAACGACCAGCATATCATGGCGTAACCGCTTTGCCTCGATGTGATGCGAACATTTTTTCATATAACTTGTATACATGTAAGAACCCTTGCATTCACTTATTAGGATCCTCATTAATCCAGTGGATGATGGTTAGATTTAGCGGAAGAGAGGAACTAAAACATGACTTGCAAGTACGCCTAGGCGAAGCTTCGCTATGCCTAGGTGGAGCATGCTACACCTAGGCGAATCAGAACAATCAAAAATTCGGCCTTGGGTTTGCCTGGGTGAAGGGGCCTTCGCCTAGGCAGAGCTCTACACCTAGGCGTGCACTCCTATGCCTAGGTGTAGGGGTATCGGCTGATGCAGAAATTGACCATTTTTGGCCATTTTCATTGGAAATCTTGCAAAAACAAGCTCTGACCTTTCAAAACGCACATTGGGGTTTTATTAAACCCAAACACAAGTAGAAAGGGGGTTAAGGTTTGGATTTTCTTCCCTTAAACCTTTATTCTCCTTCATTTCTTCTTCCTCCTTCTTCTTAATCAACTTATCCCTTGATTACATGGAGAAGAAAATCACATTTCCTCCCTCTTCTTCTCTCAACCAAGCCCTAGCTCTCTCTCTCTTTCTCTCTCTAAAAGTATGAAATGCCCCATTTTAAGACCAAATCTGGTCTTATACCTTAAGTCTTCCTAAGGCCTTGTTTGTCTAGCTCATTAAATGGGCCTTTTCTCATTTTACTTTCATTTCATTTCATTCTCATTTTAACATTTACGTGCCTCATTTTTTACCCTTAGGTCATCATTTGACATTTTTACCAAATTTATTTAGCTCTTGTAAAATTTTCAGGTTTTTATCATTTTTGTTTTAACCATTTGTAGCCAGGCAAAATATAATTTAATTTATTTTACACCTTGAACATATTATAAATTTGTTAAGGTATTTTCAAGGCGTTACAGTCAAGTACCACAAGCAGCTCTTTAGACCCATTAACCTAGTTTTGGAATATGGTCATCTAGAGAGTGAAATGTATGGTGTCATGAGGCATTCCAAGGCCACACTATCTTGCTCTTGGACAATTCTAGAATTCATTTCCTTAATTATATTTTACGCAGGACTTGCAAATTGATAGTCACTGCTGCGATTTCATTCCCATTGTTATTTCAGTTCAGTGAACTCTCTAATCCATGTATTTTAGATTTCTTTTTCATTACAAAAGAGTATTTAGAAAAGTATTTTATTCAATTTATTTTAAATCTATTCTGGAAATTAGAGGTTCAAATAGTAATGATCTTGAGTAGTAGGGGTAGTTGATCTTTAGATTTTCTAATCAATCCCTGTGGGAATGATATCCGGACTTATTAAGTCCACTTTATTACTTGTATGACCTATGCACTTGCAATGATTTGAACCCGAAAACCAATTTTAGCTTGCATCATCTTAAACAATTCTTACATATAGATCTAACAAGTTTTAGTGTCGTTGCCAGGGATTTGAAACATTTCGGTATCACGAGTCGATCACTTTGTCGATTTTGTTCTATGTTAAAATAAAGTCAACCAGTTTTTTGTCGATTCTTGAGACTGAATAGTCTTTGGTGGCGATGCGAAGTTTAGGTACACACACTCTTCAAATATGGTCTAAACTAGTTTTGGCGTTGTTCTTGGAGTTGAAATAAAATTTAATGATCTTGAGTAGTAGGGGTAGTTGATCTTTAGATTTTCTAATCAATCCCTATGGGAATGATATCTTGACTTATTAAGTCCACTTTATTACTCGTATGGCCTGTGCACTTGTAGTGATTTAGAACAAAAACCAATTTCAACTTGCATCATCTTAAACAATAGCAGAAAACAATTCTTACATATATATCTTAACAAATTTTTGGCGTCGTTGCCGGGGATTTGAAACAGTTTCTAGTATCGAGATTAAATCCTTTGTGAGGAATTTTGGTCTACGTTAAAAAATAAGTCAAACAAGTTTTTGGTTCCATTGCAGGAGACTAAATAGTCTTTGGTGGCAATGCTAGAAGTTTGGCACACATACACTCTTCACATATGGTGTAAACATGGGGAAAGTGGAGAAAATGCAAGAGTTGGGTTGTTATTCAAGAACTCTTATAAAATGAGGAAAGCTCTGTAATGACGATTATCAATCAATCAACTCAACAAGTAGCAATGATCTATTTCAACATTTCTTAGTCTTTCAATTTGTTTTCATCAATTTCAGCATTCTATTTCTAAGTTCTAGTCCAGTTTCTTCTATTTTCTTAAGTACTGTGTTGATCTATTCATTCCTAGTGCAACCAAATATTTTCTTTAACCATTCCTCTAATTTTTCCATTTCTTACAGGCATGCATTGATTTCTCTTCCTATAGGCAAACGGTTATACGATCGTTTTGAATAATGGCCCATAAATTACAAATTAATTTTATAACGACTATGGAATTAATAGAATGCGTGCGGTGTTAACCTCTTTGCCATTATGGGATGATGGTTTCCTATATAAAAAGTTTCTCCTTGTTGGGTCCTTGGCTGCCAAATCCCGATACCGTTAAGTTGTTTTGACACCATCAGGAGAGTGAGATACCTAGGCACCAGAGGATCACAACGATTCTCTCCCTTCAATATCTCTTTTTAGACCACAATAGCGGAAATTAGATCCTTACACCTTAGCATTTGTTTTTTGCATCTAGTGAGATTGTCAAGTCTTACATTTGGTATTAGAGGCTGAGTCTCTTATCCTTTACTTGTTGGATTTTTTCACAAAATATGAGAATTGATTATTGGAGATTGTAATTGTTTCTTGATGGAGCTTTCGTTTTCATGGCTATGATTTTTTCTTCCGAATTATGCATGATTAATTTATGCGTGGCTTAGGAATATTTTGTATGCATATGCATTAGAAATATATGTATAGGATAAATTTTGGTCGATATCAAACTTTCCTATCACAGTTTGCCATGTATTATTTTTTTCTAGGCCCCTTCGATTGGAAAATAAACAAAAATTAGGCAATTTATGATGTGGAGCTCATGGTGCTATGTAACCCGTACAATCTTTGTAACTACAGGCATGCGATATTGCAATTCAAATGTCGCGGTATTCCTTTCTTATTTGGTCGAAAAGTTTTCTGGAGTGTATATCACTATTTGTTGTATCATAGTGATGTAACAATTATGGTTTGAATGCAGTGATCTAAAATTCATTGGCTCAAATTTTATTGGTTTGAACGCATTGATGATCAAACACACTTATCTGCGAAAATGGTACATGGAATGGTTAATTATATGATGAACATAATTAGCGATGGCTTTGATAAGCTTTGATGTGGCATGCTATGGGTCCAGCGACCCCATCGGTCTTTCGACTTGTTTTTTTTTCATTTTTATTTATGTTAGGCGATCTGTAATTTTTATTGATTAAGAGTAGCCACAACATCTTGACTAATAAAATTATTCATTACGTAGGATTGATCGCTTCATAACATAATTGTACGTAATTAATTTAGGAAAATCTTAAGTTTCATTTTTTGATTAATTAGTATAAAATATTGGATTATAATTCTTAATCCTGCAGGAGTTGAGAATATAGACATAGTCCAATAATTTTATCATAAGGAATAAAAGGGTTAAGCATTGAGTGGACACCCGGCCTGAGACCAAATCTTATATCTCTAGGTCCTTCCCTAATAAAATTAAGAGATAAATTTATTTGACTACTTTAGCCCACATGCAAGTCCTATGTCTATAAATTAACCTTAAGTATGTTTTACATTTATAAACATACATTAAGTTCATAGCCTTAAAACAATTTCTGATAATATTTTTCTTAAATATTGTAGTTACCTAATCTTCAACTTACTATGATATTAAGTTGGAAATTCCCAAGCTTAAGGGAGATAACTATAGGGTCCTGAGAGAGAGAGAGAGTCTTACTTCATTTAGGATGTATGGACTTTGACCTTTCCATTAAGAAAGATGAGCCCCCAACCATCTCGGCTACCAGCACTAAAACTGCTATTGAGTTGTATGAAAGGTAGGAGAGGTCTAACAACCTCTCTGTTATGTTCATTAAAACTCATATTTCTACTTGTATACGTGGTTCTGTTGAGAAGCAGGATAACGTTTGGGATTTGTTAAAGGCAATTGATGAACAATTCTCCAAGTTCGAAAAATCTCTCGTCAGTACCCTTATAATAAAGTTTTTACCTTGGGTTCCTTTGGGTGTGGAGGAGTGCGGGATCATAATGAGCATAATGGGCCTGCGGCTGACTAAAGGGCAGAGTAAACATGTCGGAATCCTTTCTTGTTCATTACATTCTATGCACTCTTCCTCCCTAGTATAACCCATTTAAGATCTCTTACAACACACATAAGGAGAAATGGTCAATTAGCAAACTCCTAACCATGTGTGTACAAGAGGAGGAGCAGATACACATGGAATAAGGGGAGAAGGCACTTTTCACTATTCTTGTTAATAAAAGGAATAATAAGGCTCAGAATAAGGGAAAAGGCAAGGTCCAACCCAAGACAAACATCAAGAAGGAGTCCACATGTTTCTTCTGTAAAAAGAAGGGATGTGAAGGGCTTACGAAGCACAAAGTCGGCGAAAGAAAGGTACTCCATTTTCATTCGTATGCTATGAATCAATTTCACAAATGTTAATCATAACACTTAGTGGGTCGACTCTGGTTCAACAATCCATGTTTCAAATACCTTGCAGGGTATGAGAAACCTCAAACCTCAAGAAGCCAGTGGGCAGTGAACGGTACATCCATTCAGGAGGGAGGTCAAGCACACATGTGGAAGCCATTGAAACTTGTAGTTTGGAGCTATCGAGAGGCTTTAATTTGTAATTGGAGAAGACCTTCTATGTTTCCCCATATTTTTCAAATTTAATTTCAATATGACACTTGTACTTTTAGGAATCTCTGGCAGCTTTTAGGATACTAGTTTAAAATTTTTTAATAAATAAAAATTGTGATATATGGTACTCTATGTGATGGTCTCTATTCAAACAATTCGCAAGATAAGAATGCTTATAACAAATTAAGTTTAATTAGTGGAATTAAAAAAAGCGTTATGAATAAAGAATCATCCTTACTATGGCACCGGAGATTAGGACACATCTCCATTCGAAGAATTAAAAGGTTTGTGAATGAAAGATTTTCGGTGCCACGGACTTTGCGACTTTGAGACATGTTTGGATTGCATTAAGGGAAGCGAGCCAACAAGTAAATATGGGTGCAACGAGGGTAAACTTTGTTAAGAAATTATACATACAAACATTTGTTGTCTGATATGGATCGGTGTGATAAAGTACTTCATCACCTTCATTGATGACTACTCACGTTACATGTCTCTACGTAGCCGTTCTAGGATGAAGCCATGGAAGCCTTTAAGGTATTCAAGGTTGAAGTAGAGAAACAATGCGAGAAGCAAATAAAGATAGTAAGGTCAGATAGAGACGGAGAGTACTATGGTAGGTACACTAAGAATGGATAAGCACCAGGTCCATTTGTTAGGTTTCTTCAAGAGCATGGGATTGTTGCCCAATACACCATGCTTGGTTCTCTGGACCAGAATGGTGTGGTAGAAAGAAGAAACTGAACTTTAATGGACATGGTAAGGAGTATGAGGAGTAATAGTAATCTTCCTCAATTCTTGTGGATTGAGGCACTAAAGACGGCAGTGTATATATTAAACTAGGTTCCTACGAGGCGTCCCAGACGCCATTTGAGTTATTCAAGGTTGAAACCAGTTTCACGACATATACGCTTATGGGGATGCTCGTCTGAAGTAAGGATTTATAATCCACAAAAAAAGAAAATAGACCCAAGGACTATTAGTAGGCATTTCCTTGGATATGCTAAAAAATCCAAGGGATATAGATTCTATTGTCCTTCTTACATTACTACGATTGTGGAATCCGGCTTCGAGTTTCTTGAGAATGACTTAATCGATAAAGTCATCTGATTTCATGACACTTTGTTTGAAAAATATCCTTTATCAAAATTCGAGCCTCTTGCACCGAGTTATAGACTAATTTCCATACATACCCATGAGGTAGAAATGGGTATAAGACAACTAGTCATCGAGAATCCACAAACTTTTGAACTTATAGATCACGTTGTCAAGGAACAACAAAACGTTGAATAACCGATTGAGCATCCGGTTGAACAACAAGTTCCTCATGAAGAAACAACATTAAGGGAAGTCTTAGGTCATAGAGATTTAGTTATTCTTATTGTTATGTCGTGTACTTGCAGAATCGGATTACAATATTGGGCCGAACATGATCGGAAATGTTTTCACGTCTTGCTCAAATGCAGAATATGACTTATGGTGGCAAACCATGAAAGTGGAGATGGACTCTATATGGCCTCTAATCGAGTTTAGGATCTTGTCGAGTTGCCTTGTGATGCCAAAAACCATAAGTTATTAAGTGGGTCTTTAAGACTAGGAAAGGACTCGTGAGGCAATATTGAGACATAAGAGCGAGACTTCAGGTTGCAGAAAGGGTTCACTCAAAAAGGAATCGAAAACAAGGAGACTTTTTCTACTGTAGCTAGAAAGGATTCTCTTCGCGTGATCATGGATTTAGTAGCTCATTTTGATATGGAGCTACATCAGATGGATGTGAAAACTGCCTTTCTTAATGGTGAGCTAGAATAAGAGATTTATATGAAACAACCTAAAGGATTCCTCTCTAGTGCCAGTGAGCATTTAGTTTGCAAGCTTAATAAATCCATTTACGGTTTAAAACAAGTGTCCCGACAATGGTATTTAAAGTTCCATGAGGTCATCTCTTCTTTCGGTTTCGAAGAGAATGTCCTGGATAATTGCTTATACCAGAAGGTCAGTGGGAGTAAAATATGCTTTCTTGTCTTATATGTGGATGATATTTTGCTAGCAACTAATGATATGGGACATTGCAGAGCGTGAAATAATTCCTCTAAAAACTTTGAAATGAAGGACATGGATGGGGAGCATCTAATGTATTGACATTAAGATATCTTGAGAAGATCTCGAGGAATTTTGGGTTTGTCTCCGAGAAACCTATATCAACAAAGTCTTAAAGAGATTTCGGATGAAGATTGTTCACCTAGTCAATGCAGTTGTGAAGGGTGTGGGTTCGACTTGGACCAATGCCCCGAAGAACGATCTTGGCCGAGCGGATGAGAGACATACCGCGCCGGTTGTTGGAAGTCTCATGTATGCATAAGTACGTACCCGGATTTAACATTGCCTGGCCGTTGGAGTGTTAGGCGGATATCATAACAATCGGGGGTGAAACCACTGAAAGTTATAAAGAAGGTATCGTTATCTTCGAGGCCAAAGCATTTCATCTTTGATGTCTGAACAGACCAATTATTTGGAGTGATTGGCTACTCCAGCGTTGACTTTGCTAGCTGAGTGGACTCTAGAAAGTCCACATCAAGTTACATTTTTTTGCTAATAGGTGGAGTCGTGTCTCGGAGGAGCATGGAGCAAACTTTGACAGCCACTTCCCCCTATGGAGGTCGAGCTCGTTTCCTGTTTTGAGGCCACGTAACATGGTGTTTGGCTCAAGAGTTTTATAGTTGGTTTGGGAGTCATTGATTCTATCCAAGGCCGAAGTTATATTGTGATGCTTCAGCTTGCTATTTTCTAGCTAAGAATGAAAAAAGTGGGAGTTGAAGTAAATAAACACATTGACATAAGTGCCAGGTATCCCGAGGAACGTGTTAAAGAGCAGTGGTCATTGAGCACATAAGCGGGTTAATAGTTGCGGATCAACTGACTAAAAGGCATGTCGATGGGAATTTCGGAGAACATGTAACCAAAATGGGACTTGGGTCTATGTAATAATCTCAAAGGTTTGTATGTACATATTCGGTTATTAATGAAACTCTGAGTTGATGTTTCTCGTATAGTTATACACATTTCGAGTCATTGTGATAGAGAGAAATACCATTAAGTTTTAACATAATGGCTTATAGGGTTTATTCGCAAAGTTAAAAAGGTTGTTGTTAAAGGGACATATATTGATACATGGAGATATAACACTCACTTTTAGAGGACTTGTAGTCATGATTTATATGTTTATTCCCCTATTAAGGTGATATTGAATTTATGGACCAAGTGAGAGAATGTTGCTTTCTCTTCCCCTCCGGTAAAACGATCATACGATCTTTTTAAATAGTGGTCCATAAATTACAAATTAATTTTATAACAATTACGAAATTAATAGAATGCATTAATGAGATTTAATGCATAACAGTCATATAGGATGATGGTTTCCTATATTAAAAGTTTTTTCTTATTGGGTCCCTGGCTACCAGGTTTAGATACTGTTCAGTTGTTCCGACACCATTAGAAGAGTGAGATACCCAGGCACTAGAAGATCCCAATGAGTCTTTTGCTTCAATATCTCTTTTCCAACAATGGGTGGAGGTATTAAGTCAAACTACGTTTCGCATTTGTTTTTTTTTTTTTGCATCTAGTGAGATTGCAAAGTCTTACAACAATATCTAATTAGTTTAAAGGCGTCAAGGGGCAGGACACTTTGTTTGATTAAAGTTTGATTTCTTAGCACAACCTTAGTTCATAAAAACTTTAATTTCGTATTGCGCCTATAACTATGCTTTTATTTTATATGTTAGAGTGAAAATCACAAAATCACAACTTGTTTTTTCTAGAACTATGAAGGCTTATTCAACTCGTATTACAAAGGATAGGTGCATGACTTTTTTCTTTTTTTTTCTTTTTTAATGTCTAATGTCATAACTCATAAGACCTACTAGGCCTGATTAGTGGAGACATTCGCCTTGCTTTTTAAGTGTTTCTACTCCTAAAAACACTTCTAAGTATTTTAAAGAAAAATGATTGCCTTATAGCATACTGAAAAAATACTTTTGAGATTTAAAAAAAAAACATTTCAAGTGTTTTTTTAGAGAAGGTGCCTTTTAAAAAAAAAAAACACTTCAAAGGTTTTCAAATGTTTCTAAAATATTCTTACTATTTTTATACCTTTTTTTGGCTCTCATCTTCCTCCTTAATTCTTGCATGAGATGAGACTCTATAGTCGAACTCTTTTAATTTAATATCACCTTGCACAGTTGTACTCCCTTTTTTTCTCTTTTCAATGCTTGGTGGCAAATTGAAGGTATATACAATTTTATAATACAATGATTGTATTAGTCCATTTTTATAAATATTATTGAAATAATTTTCCTACAATCATAAATATAATTATTTTATCTATTTTGTTAATTTAAATGTTATATATATATATATATATATATATATATATATATATCTATTTTAATGATAAAATTTTATTTACAATAATATTTCTTTTTCTAATTAAATTGAATGTCCTTTTAGGTAATTTACTAACATTAAGATTTTTTGTACACATACGTTTGTATTATAATCAATTTTCTAGATTCTTCTAAAAGCGATTCGTAGGGGTCATTAGCCATTGCTTCGCCTAGCTAAATGTGAGGCTCACGAATTTGGCTCAGATGGACTAATGGGCCCATTGATCGAATCAATAGGCTAGTCGAGCTTTGCATTTAATTGAGGCTGAATGACACAAACCTTACTTGCAAGCAAACTTGGTAGGTCTCAGGAAGCGAGCTGGAAAGCCCAGGACGGGTAGGCTTAATAGGCCTAAGAATTAAAACTATTTTTTAGCAATAATTGACAGGAATAATCCATAGTTTGACTGGTTTTCTTTAATTAGTCACACATACTGTTTAATTAGGAATAATTTCATGTTTGGGCGTCCCATATCTGCCAGTGCGATCGGAAAGATAACTCGATTAAACGAGGTTGAGCAACAACTAGGCTCATACCTTCACCATTTACAACATCTCCAAGCTCACTTTCTTGGACTTGAGCAACAATTATTTTGATGGCAACATCACTTGAGATTGGTGGGTTGGCGGGCTTGAATATCTTGGTTGTGTTGGTGAGAAGATGCATGCCCCCTCACTACGTGTGCGAAGATGTGTACCTTTGATTTTTTCTCTTTGCTTCTTGGCTATTTCACCAGTCAATGATCTAGATTTATTGGAGGCTTTGCATGGAGGCTTGATGAAGAGATGGCTGCCCCAGTGCTAAGGAAAAGGATTCTATGGTTTGTAATACGGATCTTCCAACGTGGATGGAGGTTTGAAGCTTGAAGCTGACATTATGCTATCACCGGAGTTGTTATTTAGCAGTGCAGCAGTTTCCTCGATCTCACACTGCAATTTAAGGGGCCCATTGTCATCAAATGTTCCAGCCTCTCCATGCCCATTAAACTTCAAAATTTTTGCCACTTCCGCTTCTCCCAACATGGAGTCTATCGACCACGCTTTGACAACTCCACATCCACTTTACTTTGTTCCGATTGGAGAGCGACATGATCCATAAGAATTCTTCACCAGTAGTCGATGGTCGGTCAGAGTGCCTTTTTCATTTTCTCCTGTCGGAGAATATTAACGATTTACAATTTCTTTCTTATGCTTTGCTTTTTTTCTTTCCTACACTTTCTTGGCAGCAAGCGAATTTCGATTTAGGCAAGCACACAAAATTCACAAATCAACAAGGAATCACATGGGCAGCAATGAGATTCTCAGACGGCTCTCTGAGAGGAATCCCAAGTCATCCCAAACTGCTCAGGTAAATGAAAGGTCTAGTTAAGTTCTATCAGCGGCGTGTGCTGAAACATCGGTGTTTGAAATTTCTTACGGCTCGGCACCTGAAATGCGGCGTTTGATCACAATTTTTTCTTTGCCATTTATCTTTAGAGGTGTCACTATCTCCGTCATGTCGCCATCAAAACTCAGTCCGAAGCCGACCAAAGTGATGTGGTGGCTCACGAGATTACGCCGCACTTTCGGATCTTGGCCACGTGGAAGGGCAATCTTCCCGACCAAAGTCGTCGCACTTTGGATCTTGTACGTGCTCAGAGGAGCGGTACTTCCCCGATAAGCAGGCGAGGCTTTGGCTGTACCTCTGACAATGGTGGTGGAGAAGAAGAGGAGGGAGGAGAATAACTCCTACAGCACGACGCCTCTGCGGCGGGTTCCTAATTTGAATTATCTGCGAGGACCCATCAAATCGGCGGGCATGTGGCGAGCGATGGTGGTGGAGGAGGAGGAGAAGGCGACGCTAGTGGAGAAAGAGAGAGGAGTGGGGGATAAAACTAATTTTTTTAAATAATAAAAAATTTTGGGGACCAATTATATGAAGACACATGACGTGAGATGATGGGATCAAATTGTTTATGCCAGATAGGATATGTTACAACATTGTTACATTATGTATTTTTATTTTTAAATAACATAGAAATAGGAGGAAGGCTCATCAGAATGGGCCTAAGGGCTAGCAAATTGTACCTAAAGCCTTGAGCTAACGACCAATCCTTCTAAAAATGAGCTCGGGTAGGCAGCCGCTCGAGTTGTGTGGGGCTTTTTAGGGACCCTAGGTTCGACTAAAAACATTTTGCGAAAAGGAGTGTAAAATCATCCACTCTGTTAAACAATAACTTATTGGATATGAATACACATAACACGGACCAAGATATTCTTTGTTTTCCGCATAACATGTCGTTTCCACAAGTAGCAATTAGAGTTTGTAGGCGCGAGTTGTCGACTTCATACCTTTAATTAGATCTTGAGATTTTGTCATCAATAGCGGCTACATAAAGATCTGGGTGATGCGGAATAAACCTTTGTGCTACTTGCTCGATCCCATTCTTGATCCTGATCATTTGCAAGCAAATCTCCTCCTTGAGCGGTCAAGAAGTGGTGTGACATCGCAACAGTAGATGAAATCGGTTCTGAACTCAATTTTGAATTGGGGTAGTGGGTCCTCAACTTCTTGTTCATTGATGTGAACATGATCTTGTACATCAAAAGTGGATAGGGAGAAAGTTCTAAACTATATAATGATTCCTCTTAACTTAGTAAACACATTTTAAAGTCGTGATGACCCCTTAGATTCGAAGCGGACAATATCTATATAGTTGGATCAGGGTTGATACAAATGATATTAAAGTCAATCCTTGACCCGGTGTGAAAGTCCGTTCTATGTGGCTCGTAGGAGGTGTTTGTTCGTTTAGCCCTCCAATCTCATTGCATGGTGGTGTTTGTCACATTCTATATCTGACATGCGAGAAAGTTCTTAACACTACACCTCTTAACCTAGTAAATACATTTTAAAGCCATAAAGATCTCTTGAACCCCGAAGCAGACAATATCCATATGATTTGACCAAGTACTTACATGATGTAATGGGCGGTCGAATACATAATTTATAATCGGTGGTGTTATAAAACATTTGTCATGACTTGAGGAGTAAAAGATCGTGGAAATGAGACACCCAATCATTTCCACTCTCATGATCTTCAGAACTAATTCTAGGAAAGAAAAAATGAAAGAAGGTATATATGAGAAATTACTATGGATGGAATGCAGGATGGTGAGGATATAAACATATGCTGCACTTGAGCTTTGTCCGATGGGAATAATATGTTTTGTGTAGAACACATTGTCATGATTATCGCGAAAGTCCTGACATTTTCGGCATTAATCCAATCATTCCGGGGCCCTCCATTGGAGTCCTTTAATCTCACCTTCCCCTTTCCACTGTGCGGCTTGAGTATCCGCTTTCGTTGAAAATCAAACGCGGTCGCTGAACCTCCAACGACTTTCACCCATTCCGTAGCTCCCGTAGATGACCATCTTGGTCGTAATTGACACCATCACTTCCATAAGAAGAGGATTCCAAATTTTCCCCAGCGCAAATTCGGCCAAGTGTTTCCCATGCGACTTAGCGATATGCAGGAGTATCCTTTAGCAAAATCTAATCGCCATCCATCGAAGCCTATTCAGTCTTTATCAATTCATCCAATCGATAGCTCGTTGGACGTGTGTTCGAGATGATCAATGTGCTGGGCTCCATTGAAGTCTGCTCCGGTATCGGGATTTCTGTGCCTCGGAAATTAGCCATCTATCTGAATCTGAGGCGATCGGTCGAGAGCGATGCATGCGGGGTTCCTCCTCAGATGTTCCATCTTCCATCTCGAATCTTGCCTTCCCGTGATCTGTGGTTTATAACTATGTACGCAACACCTTTGGATGCCATTCTTGTCAAATTCTTTTATCAATGTTTTTAGCTCATCTTGGGTACCATCTTTTTGGGATGCGTCAAATCATATAACCTTCTGGTAAATACCCTTGTGAGAAAATAAATCATAACATAAGAGCACAAAAAATAATTTTAAAAGCCTGTTCATATAATCTCTCGTTCTTTAATCACCCCATCACCACCACCACCACCCCGAGTCGTCTATTCTCTTCATGTTAGAATATGTCTCAAGAATATTGTATAGGTAAGTTGTTATATTATTATAATATTATATTTTCTTGTTAGGAATATCTCAATAAATATTCTGGGTTATGAGGAGAAAAAGTTATGAGAGAGAGATTGGCTCGTAAATGCTATATTATGTGTGCCAGGATGTAAGGGTTTTAGGGATTGAGAGTTTATAAGGTATTTCCTCGGTATTATGGGCATTCTAGGGTTTTGTAATTTTGTGATTTTCACAGTTGTTCTGATACTTTGACCACTTTAATCTTGTACTTTATGTTTTTAAGAATAGTGAAAGATTCTTTCTCGTCCATGGATATAGACATGATTGGTCGAACCACATTAAAACTCTCGTACGCATTTACATTGATTTCTTTGTCTTTGTGTTCTTGAATTCATATTCTCATGCATCAAAGATTTTGTGATTCATAATAAATGATATCGAACTCCAGTTTAAGATCTACAGAAACCAAAGCTTACGAGGCACCTGAGATGAAGATAAAAGAATTTTAGTTCAAGGTAGAAGTCGGTTGCTCTCAAATTCCTTTTTGTATTAATTTCTTTTATAAGAATGTTGTATAAGATTTTATATTATAATATTAGGTTTCCTTATACAATAAGGGCCGGTTGTTATGAATATCCTATAAATATTTTGAGTCATAAGAGAGGAAAAAAATTACGAGATAGAGATTGACTTGTAAAAGGTTATTTTGTGTGCAAATATTTAAGGGTTTTAGGAATTAGAGTTTTGTGAGGGATTTTGTCAGACATTATGGACATCCCTAGGGTTTTGTAATTTTGTGATTTTCTAGTCGTCGAATACTTTAATACTCTAATCTTCTACTCTATGTTTTCAATAATAGTGAAATATTCTCTCTCATTCGTGGATGTAGGCATGATTAATTCGGACAACGATTAAAACCCTCATTTTACATTTGTGGATTTCTTTATCTTTATATTCTTGAATTCATATTCACATGCATCAAAGCTTCAGATTATAATACTAAATATGTCGAAAATTAGTAGAAATAGAAATAAAAAGAAACTTGATAGATTCTTAATCAATTTGTTCTGTAGCGCCTTCATTGCAAATAACTTTCAACAACTCGAATAGTTAAACAACCAACTCTCCTCACCAAAAAAATCCTTGACTTTGAATAAGCAGCGAACAAATTCCAAAGAGGTGGATAGAATCCCGGACCTCCCTTCAATCCATATTCTAATACTATGTTAAACAACCAACTCATCTATAAGATTTGGGTCTATTATAAATATCATGCTTCTTAACAAGAACCACCTTTTATTCAAAAAAAAAAAAAAACAAGAAACCACCTATTGATCTTTGTTTCATCTGAACAATTAAAGTTAACCCTTGGCCCATGGCCCCGAAACAAGAATTTGAGATTAAGTAAACATACAATATGGCTTGAATATATAACTGTCACAGGCTAACAAACGACAACTGATGATGTTAAGCATTGGTGTTTGTTTAACCGAGATGAGCCGAGATGAGAGGGTGGAAGCGAACATGAGTGATTCGAGAAGCGGTATTTCGGGAATGGATTTGATGAAGTGTACCACCCTCCTTTCTTTTGGATGATTCCCAATTAAACCCCTTACATTCAACCCCACAGATTATGATTTTCATACACACAAAAGAAACACATAAGGAGGGAGAAAGAGAGATTATACATGTAATACACGAAACAATATTGGTGAAGGCTTTGTCATGGTTGGGAGGATGATGGTGAAGAAGGAGACATGAGAGAAGTATTAATATAAATATATTATGTTTGGATTTCTTATTAAAGAAAAAAAAAAAAAATACTATGCTAGAGAAATGGAATGACATTAAATCTTAGAAATTTGAAATATTAGGTTTGGGAATTGACTTTAATTTGTGTCAAAGTCTAAATGATACCATTATGATAAACTTCATTGAAGGCTTCCACATGACACTCTTATAAAAAAATCCATTTTCAATTCCATACCCTTTCCATGTCTCATAGTTTTCAACTCCAACGTTAACGGAATATTAATATTCAGTTTCATTTTCAAGTTTCAAGTTTCAAGTTTCAAGTGAGGAAAAGGGACGAACGTGGGGAAATCTTGACTGAAATATTAGGTTTGGGAATTGACTTTAATTTGTGTCCAAGTCTATCAATACCATTATGATTAACTTCATTCTAGAGCTTTCTGACACTCTTATAAAAAATCCATTTTCAATTCCATACCCTTGCCATGTCACCATTGGTTTTCAACTCCTACGTTAGGAATGTGTCGAGTTTAGTGATGAATATCTTGTGACAAATATATACACCCATTAATACAGAAAATGTCGTAACTTTTAATTTCAGTTCTTGGAAAACCTTCAAACCCTTATAAACTTACGTACACAAATCAGGTAATGGTGTCTTGGTAGGCTTTGAGGGAACTCAAGCCCAGGTGGTATTGGGGTTTCCTATATGTATGGCTTAGTTAGAAATGATATTTAAAAATATGATGTTTAAAAAATATTTCCTAATTCTGCAGTTTTTCTTGGAGTTAGGAAGAGATAGTTGAAAATCGTGTTTAGAATAGCGATTTCTTTAATCTTTCAATATAATCTTTTGAAAGAAACAGATTTCTTTTCGATTTTATTTCTTTTCTTTAGTTCATTTAGAAATCGTCTTTTGAAAAGACGATTTCTTCAATCTAGAAATCGTCTTTTCAAAAGACGATTTCTAAAAGGTTTATTTCTGCAATCTAGAAATCAATTTAGAAATCGCCTTTTCAAAAGAAGATTTCTAATATTGCAACAACTTTTTTTTATAATTTGATAATAAATTATTATCTTATAATTTAATGATAAAGTTATTATAAATATGTTGATGTTTTTAAAAAATAAATATGTTCGATATTAATATCAATTGAATTTATGTTTGTCAAGATTATTTAATTATTTGTTAAAAAAAATAATTTTAAATTATCTTTTGAAAAATTATTTTAAATTATAGTTATTATTATATATTTTTATCTTTTATCTTTTTATATTTTAATATCTTAATGATACATCATTTTATTACTAATTAAAGAATAATATATATATATATATATATATATATAACATATATACAATGATATAACAATTTTAAATATATATTATTTAAAAAAAATTATATATATATATATATATATATATATATATATATATATATATATATATATATATATATATATATATATATATATATATATATATATATATATGCTATATATACTCTCTCTATATATTATAAAATTAATTTGTTTTCTTATATAATTTATTATATAAAATAATTACATATCAGTATGATATAGTATTTATAAATAGTAATATTTGAATAAATATATTTACTATTTGATATTAAAAATAATATTATTTATCAAATGAGATATTAATATATAAAATATGAATATTTTGATCGTTCTTTCTCATTATTATTATTTACTTAAGGATTAAGAAACAACTATTATCAATTTTATACCCATATTCATATAAAATTCACTTAACATTTCTCTATACTTGGTTAAGTAGGATTTTTATGAAGAAAGCAAAGTGATTTGGTAGAAATGAGCAATATATTTCCAAAATGAAAAGAGTGCTTAAGATTGTCTTTGTAGCGTCATTGGGAAGAGCGGTACATATACCATCTGAAAGATCAAATGAAGCAACTTCACAATGGTTGCATTCTGCATTCAAGAGCTTTCCAGGCCCCTGCGCCCCGAATCGAGTTAAAGCGAAGAAGTTATAACGCCCGACAAGTTGGTGAGCATAACCCCTTTGCCGCGACTTTGGTGGCGGCGGTGGGTGTCAGTAATGACTTTTGATCTCGGCGATGGATTTTGCTCAGCAACATTTTCTTCTCGAATTTTTGGGGTTATGACACCGTTTTATCAGTTTCGGGCATGTCTAGTTGGAAAGAAAATGCTGAATAGCAAAATATGACCATGTGTGTGGATGAATGATGAGTATATAAAATACTCATTACAGATGTATGTTTTACTTAGTTTTTAGTAATGTTTTTATGTTAAATAAGTGTTCTAATGCTCTAAATGTTCATATTTATAATTAGGTCATCCATTTGGTGGAATTGTGTGAATTTAGAGCGAAGACAAAACGAAAAAGTTGAAAATCAGCAAACATAACACAGTAGATATGACCTTTCAATTTTTATGTATTAATGGGGAGATCAAATGGCTCTAAACTACCCAGAATTATATTCTAGACTTCACAAGCTTTCCAACAAGACCAAGATCACTCAATTCGGAATCCAGACAAGAGAGATACACATTTAGGAAGTTGGAACAGAAACAAGGAAGCAACTACAAAGCAGCAACAACGAACCAGTTATGCTCTATTGCATTTTAAACCTAGAAAATGACATCTATGGAACTGTTCTTGGTGTGTATGGATTCCTGACTTCAAGATCTTCTCGTAGAGTTCAAGAACGCGTAATTCGAAGTTCGAGTGAGAGAGTTATAGTCGTGTAAAGGCATGAAGAGATGGAGCATCACAGGGGGCCACGCACCTGTGTGGACCCTACACACTTGCGTGCCTGACAAAACGAAAAAGTGGAAAATTAGCAAACATAACACAATAGATCTGACCTTTCAATTTTTATGTATTAATGGGGAGATCAAATGGCTCTAAAGCACCCCGAAATTATATTCTGAACTTCCTGACTTTCCAACAAGACCAAGATCCTCAATTGGTCAGGACAAGAGAGATACACATTTAGGAAGTTGGAGGCGAAACAAAAACAGCAAGCGACGGCAGACGGTTATGCTCAGGTGCATTTTAAACTGAAAATGACATACATGGGTTCTTGGTGTCTTGATTGTCGGCTTCAAGATCTTCTTGTGAGTCGAGCAGCGTAATTCGAAGTTCTAGTGAGAGAGTTATAGTCGTGCAAAGACATGAAGATATGGAGCATCACAGGGGGCCACGCACTTGTGTGGACCCTATGCACCTGCGTGCCTGAGAAGCAAATTTTTGGGTGCTTTGCCACTCACCTACGTGGAACCTCCACGCACCTGCATGGGTGGAGAAAGTGAGCCCTAATTTGATCCATTTCAAGGCCCATCCGAGGGGATTTCATTGGGAGGTATAAATTAGACCTCGGGAGACATAAAACGGGGGGACCGAAGACAGAGAGATAGGTGTGGAGACACCTTAGGGCTCTTAAGAGGAGAGCCTAGGGTTTGAAGATGGCTTGCAAGCTGCTGCGAGACAACGCCAACCATCATTCAGCCCTAGTTTTCTCTTCTTTTTTTTTTTTTTCCTTGCTTTTCCTTTTAGAATGTTTTAGATTGGTTTCTAGGTTTTGATGTAACCTTGCTACAAACCATGGATTAATTTTAGTTTTAATTATTTAATTTAGTTTCTTTACTATTATTGAATGTCTTATCTCCATTCTAATTCCATGATTGTACTTTATCAACATAGGCATGCTTAGGCTAGGGTTTTGAGCTCGAGAGATGATAAACCCTAGGGACATGAATAAGATTTCGTATAACCAATCATGAAGTAGAATCGCATTGCTTTTATAAGTGGCATTGAGGCACAATGCATCCCCCAAGTTCTAGGGTTTAAGGTAGAATGCAATATGACCCACTCTTAGGACAGGGTGCTCGATGCTCGAGAAGAGCGACATTTACACAAGATTAACTGTCATCAATAGAAACAAAACCACTAAATGATTTTGCGAAAACATCCTTGAGTGGCCGGTGAAATGAAACCCTAGGATTTTCCTTTTTATAAATTTTGTAGCGCCCCTGAGTGCGGGGTTTCTTTTTTTACTGCTGGGCCGGCTGGATTGAAACCAAAATTTGGAAACTCGGTGAGAACAGTGTTCATGAACGGTGCTCAAAGCGATTGCACAACCGCAGTGCTGTTAGCCCCTTTGTGAAGTCTGTAGATAGAGAATCCTTTCTCCGCAGCGGAAACGACTATCAGCGCCGTTGTGCCTTGTCGTAATGCAAGCGGCGTGTTGTTGTGGCTACGTCGCGTGCTATGCCTTCTGCGACAAACTTGCGCTCGCGCAATGTCATTTCTTATTACCTTACGGATGAACTCCATGCGACATGGGATCTTCTTACCATGGTGAACTCTGTCGTAACACAAATTTTCGTGTCATGGCCAGTTTCCCTGGCTACGCATCTCTTTGTCATGACAAAAGAAAAGTTCCTATCGCGACATAAAGTTCCTTCTTTGCCCTACGCCCTCTATCATAACATAAATTCCTCTGTCGCGACATAAAATCCCTTTGTCTTGGCCACACTTTGTAGCGACATAAAAATGTTCTATCACGACAAGGAACCCTCTAGGCTTGGCCAAAACTCTGTCGTGACATAAAAAGCTCTGTCGCAACAGAATTCCCCTGTTATGCGCGCGCCTTTGTCATGCGCCAAGGCTTGTCGTGCGCACCGGCCTTCTCACGCCGAACTCTGTCGTGTGTGGCAGAGCTTTCCGTCATGCCTAGCTCTGTCGCGACAGAAATTCTCCTTTCCACAGCGACTACGCCACGACGCAAAACTCCTTGCACAGCGAACTCTGTGTGACATAAAACCATACGTATTAAAGCAAGTCTCCTATTCCCTTCTTGGCGAGTCCGCGACATAAAATACTCTGTCACACAACACCACTATATGAAATCTGTCGCAACATAAAATTCCTTGGCCTCGACGAGCTTTGTCCTGGCCATGGCTGCTTTGTGCGACCTGAGGCCCCTTGGTCTTGGCCACACCTGTCGCTTGGCAGCCTTTTGTCTTTGGCCAAAGTGCATCCATGACCTAAAAATATTATGTCACGACAAGAAACCTTATGGCCTTTTCCAAAACTCTGTAGCGACATAAAAATACTCTGTCACGACATAGCGACATAAAAATACCCTTTCGTGACAAGAACAACCCTTAGTCTTGACCAAACTCGGTCACAACCTAAAATACTCTGTCACGACATGAAATTCCTTGCCCAAGGCCAAACTCTGTCGCGACACCTAACCTCTTGTCTTGGTTGTCTAGGTCGCTGTTGAGACCAAAACATGTTGCACATTTATGCATTAGTTATGCGTACGAAGATTATAGCGTTATCACCCGGACTATTGTGCAATCCGTGACAAATGTCATAAAACTTGTTGATATTATACTATATAAACCACCAATCTCTTAGAGTAAATCCTTTTTTCAAAGTTGGTTTTGGTCTGATATTCTGCAAGTGCACAGGTCGACAAGTAATAAAATGGATTTAAGTCAGGATCTCCGATCCCACGAGATCTCGAATTTTAAATCCTTCTACTGACTACTCGATTTCAATATTATTTGGACCCTGAATGATAGTAGGATCCAGCATTAAGGTCTTGGAAAATTAAGCGAACAAAGGAAGTCTTGAACATCAACTTATCTTGGAAAATAAGAATAAAGAATAAAATTTCTAATAAAATTTATCTTGAATAGTTATCCTCAGAGGACACATCAATAGAAACAGTGATAGTGAACTATCGATTCCTGTAGTTACTCCTGATAAAATTTCTTGATTAACTCCAGTTTCAAAATCTGTCCAAGGCGTTGTAGTGCGAGTTTGGATCTCTCCACCTCCCACATTTCATTATCTAATTTATGACTGATTCTCGCTCTGAGGAATTAAATAACTACTTTTTAAAGGACTTCAGCAATCTGGGTATTTTTCTTTTCTGATACTTCATACCCATTTTATGGAGCGCAAGCCTTAACTCCCAAGTTATTGGTCAAACAGGATATACAACTTCGATTTCTCCTCCTCGAGAAATTAGGATAGATCAGCCTTTCCTTGATTGATCTCGGTAACAGGATTGGTCTCCTTATCCGAATTGAGGTGAACTCTTTGCTTGTTTAAAGTGGATAACTCATTCGACTCATTCTTGACTTCAAGTGAAAGGATTTATCGAGTGAACTTGCAAGCGCCTGAGATCCCTAATATAGCGAGTTAGTATACCTTCAAAGAACTAGACGTTACCCCCAGGATTGTCTTCCCTATGTCAGTCAGAGGACTTCCTTGAAATCAGGTAATGGCCTTGATTCTTAACGAATAAGAGCGGTATTCGAGATCCAATCGATAAAACCAAAATCTAGTAAATTCGTAGCGAAATTAACAAGCGCTAGAGCGACTACGGGGAAAGATAAGTCGACTATCATGTTCACTTAATGGAAATTTGGATTCCTCAATTCTTGAATTACACGATCTGACATTCCTCGATCATAAGAATATTTGCAAATTGAAGCTAGCTTGTCCAATTCGAAATTTATGCGAACTTCAAACATTTCGGGTAGTAATTTGAAAATAAAATGGATCTGCATTCGGCTTATTTCAACGATAACATCAGTTCGGAAAATACAACGAAAAATAAAAATACGAGAATAATCACGCTCTAAGCGACGAATGAAAAATTAAGAAAAGAAAGAAAGAAAAAGAAAAAATAAAAAAGAAAAGAAATGAGCTTTCGGCTATCCGGACCTCTCGATGCAGTGGCCGCGAAAACTACTCTCTTGTTTGGATAATTTACGTATTTATAGGGTTTCGGTGGGCCTAATCCCGATATGTAACTTCGCGTGAATTTGTAGAGTATCGGCCCGGTGCATTCGCGTCGCGACCCGGTTTCATATCGTGACATCGCCGAGAATCGCGACCTCGATCCGCATCGCGACTTCGGCGTACCTTTATATAGCCTTGATTTAGTCATTCTTGATGTCGCGACATCATCATCTTGTCGCGACATCTTCTCATGTCTTAGCAGGTTTCAATTGTTCTCTCCTGATGTCGCGACGTCGATATCTTGTCACGACTTCAGCTTAAGGCCTTTGCAGTCTTCAACTGATGTCTTCGGATGTCGCGACTTCGATCTCATGTCGTGACATCATCTTATCGTTGTAAACTGGCGAGTACCGCTCATGTTATGGCGACATCAATGTCTTGTCGCGACATCCTTTACTCAGCTCTGCATCTTGATGCAGTCCGTTCTTGATGTCGCGACCTCGATCTCATGTCGCGACATCAGCTTAGATCCTTTGAGACTCACTCTGCCGTTGTTTCGTGTCGTGACTTGATCTTCGTATCGGTACATTTATCGTGACCTTACTTTATGAAGCTTTACCTTTCAAGCGGCGAAGTGCAGTGTCGTGACATCAATTTACTTCTCAGGGCTTTCAATGGGTTTGCTCTTGATGTCGCGACCAGTTGAAATCAGCGACCTTGCTTTATGACTCTGCGACTTTGGTCTGACCGTTCACGATGTCGACATACGCTATCTTGTCAGCGACATCACTTTGCCAAACTTCCTCATTGGCCCGAGCGGAGTCTATGTGCGACCCGACCTTATGCCGCGACATCGGCCTTCTTGTTTTGCGGAGTCTTCATTTGGCGGCACGATGCCGTGACATAGTCTGCGATGCATTCTTGATGTCCGCGACATTGGCGACCTTGCAATCTTCAATGGTTGTTTCACGATGTCAGCGACGCGAGCTCCGTCTCCTGTACCCCTTCACTGTTGTTATGATGTCGCGACCTCAGTTTTCTTGTCGCGTTTATCAGCTCCGCAATCTTGTTTCCTTGAGCGGGTGTCCCACGATGCCGTGACTTGACCTCATAGTTTGAAGCCTTGAGTTGATCTCACCTCTTGATGTCCGACTTGACATTAAGTTCACACTTTGTAATATTTAGTTGTTCTTGATATCGCGGTCAGTCTTATTGTCGACATCCCGCGGCTAACCCGGTTGCTATCTTGTGTTCCTGTCACGACATGCCTGATTTCTCTTCAATCTTCGAGTCACGACTTGACTGGGTGTAAATCTAAAATACACGCCATTGACTCACTTGATTTTGTCATTTACCTTTCTGGCCGATTCTTTGCACTTTATTCCGCACTTATTGATGCATTTTCCATCTTTCTTGCTTCCTTCACATAAACAAATTGGTGAGTTTCTTCATAATTACGTATATTAAATATTAAATTTTAACTAAAAATCAAACGAGAAAAATGGACTAAAAGAGATGACTTAAGCTCATCAAACTCCCTAAACTTAAAATTTTGCTTGTCACCAGCGAAAAGGAAAGAAAGATTGTTTGTCCTCGAACAAAAGGACATTTATTACTGTGAAGCATTGATTTAATTGCAATGCAAGGTATCACGAAATTTTACGTACACATCTAACCCGAGTCCGAGTTCAAGGTTGGTCTCTACTCTTCTGCTATACAAAGCTAAATGTTGAAATTGTTTCTGAACAATAGACTCATTGGATACGTTGAATAATGAATTGTTTTTTTCTTTCTCTCATTTTCCTCTTGAATCATTTAACTCCACTAAGTTCTTCACAATTTTGATTGTTTCATTCTTCCAATTCCATAGGCTTGTTTTTCATATTGATCTCCGCTAATGTAAATGATTTTCGACCTTGAGATCGGTCGGGTCTTTAGGGCTTATATTGTTAGGCTTGGGTAATGGGTAGGATGGAAGGAATTTTTAGGTTAAGATTACCCTGAACATTTTCTCTTCTCTTCTACCCTTTCTTTCTTATAATTCCTCTTATAAACTCCCCTAAACTTCATGTTTGGGACATCTCCTTGATTTCTTCCAATTGAGCTGTATACTTTATTTCACTTGTAATTTCAGCGGGAATTTCCTTAGTTTATTACCACTTTCGGGAATAGTGCTATGTTTTAGCTTTTTAGGCTTTAACTCTTTTAGCGAACTTTGGGTTAGTAGCTCCCATACCCGGATGGCATTAGGGTCTTGGGTGTTGAAACACCCCTAAGAACTTAATTGTTGAGAGTTAGGCCACAGATAAAACTTATCCTAGAAGCCTTCTTTTAAGTTGCATTTTACGCTCTTTACGCTTTTTTTTTTTTTTTTTTTTTTTTTTTTTTTTGGAGTTCCTCTGACTTCCCTCCCCGAACTTCCTTTTCTTCTTCCTTCTTGAATTCATGGGTAATCATTAGTTCTTTCTTGAAGAATTGAATTTTGGATGGGTTGGGGTTTCCATTGCTTATTTTGAAAAATCGATCTGATTTAGCTCGATTCAAGGAGGCCAGACCCTTTGCCAGACATATTAATAAGGATGGCTAGAATGGCTCAAACTATCCGAATGGCTGTATCATTTCTTGTGGTGTATCACTGATTTCGCCTCGATCGATAATCTAACAAAATTCACAGAATGCAGTTGAGCAATTTGTGACTAAGCTATAAAGTATATTATTTCGAGTTTTATTGATGAATAGTTAAGCTCATTGATATTCAACGAGGTTCATGACTTCTTGTTCATCTTGCAAATTCAAAAAATATGTTCTTAATTTAATACGTTTGTATTACCTTCCTCTATTAAGACTTATTAGTTAAATATAAGTAATTTTTTGTACCTTATTTGTAATTTAACTACATGCATCTTGTCCTTATTCTCTGATTTTTACTCATTTCGACACTCACTACTCTGTGCCATTCGAATTAACCATGACCTCTCGGCGATTTTTGATGCGGAACTATATCCTACCTTGATTTCCTGATCATGCAACCCTGAACAAAATAACATTGAACAATCAAATGCAAGTAACTGAAGCAATTCAATTTAAATTTCTCATTTTATTTCTGATTTTCTTTGCAAGCGTTGGATACCACGAGTAAGGATAAGGATGTTCTTGAAGGGTAGAAAGCGAGGAAGGTCACATTTTCTTCTTTTTGGAAGAGGTAGCAAAAATATCGGGAGGATCAGTGCAAGTGTTCAAATGGGTTGGGAATGAATGAAATTTCATTTCCTTTCTTTCTTTTCTCTTGGTTTCTCTCTCGTCTGTTCTTCAATGACGATCTCATTAGAGGTCGACTTTCTTGTTAAGCACATCACATCTCTCCCCCGAATCATTCGTAGTCTTTTCCATTTCGGTCATGACTTCTAGAATTTAGAAAGATTATTGTTAATCAAATCCCTAAATTTTCAAGCCATTAATACCCACTTTGTAGGATTAAGTCTCCCATTGCTTCTACTTGTCTGCAATAATTCGATTTGTTTTCCATTTCCATACGTAGAGATTTGTAAAGTAACTTGAAACCTTTGATTTGCTCCCTGAAATTTAGTGTCATGTTCTTTATCTCTTTTTTCCTAACAATGCTAGGAGTTGAGAGTCTACCGATCAGCTTGCTTATTATAAGCTTCATGACTCAATTTGAGTTTAATGACAGTCGTAATCCTGCTCGCCATTTCTTTCTTGAACTCTTCTCCTTGCTTTGCTTTAACATATTTCCAATCTCTGTTCCTCTTTTACGTCGAGTTCTTCTTTCCCTTTGTTGGTCTTTTCTTTTCATCTCCAACTCATGCTCCTTTCTTTTAAATACAGTTCTTCTTTACACTTTGTTGGTCTCTTGCCGGTTCTCTTTCATACATGGCTATACGAATTCTTGTTTTAAATTCCCTCCTTCTCTCTTTCTTCTATTTTCTTACGCATGGCATTTAAAGTCTCAGTATCAAGTTTGTTCTCTGGTGCTCCTGCAGAGCTTTCCTTGTTGGAAATTTACGTTTCTTCTGGGAGGAGGCGCGAGGAATGGAAAGTACATAAGGCTGCGTGATCACCGCTTCGTTATCGCAAACATGTCGTTGTTGTTGTCGGGTGGGTTGATGGTGCTTTCTGCTCCTTGATCGGTGCTCCTCTGGGTCTCGCACTACGTTCCTTCGGCTTGGGCTACCTCACATTTTTCTACGGCCTCCCGCACTCCCTCTGGTTTCTTGGCCCCCTTGGCAACTCCTGTCATAAGGAGTGGTGACTACAGGGACTTCTTCTTCGACTCCCGAGTTCCTTTTACTCCGACCTTCAAGCATAAAAGCGTGATTGTTCTTTGGATGAGGAAACGAACCTCTTTTGTTCCTTCGCGATACCTCGTATTAGAGTTCTCTATGATAACTCTTTATATTGATGTGTACCCGCCAGGTATGGCATCTGATGTCTGACTTCTTGTTCTCTCAGCATTGCATAAATGTCTTGTTGGAACCAAAACAGACGCCAGGAAGTAAAACCATACCTTTGCTTCCTCAGTGAGGCTACCCCTGTTCAGAGTTCTTGGCTTTCCTTCTTTACATTCTGCGCCCTTCCATCGAGTGAGCTTCTCGGCAATCTTTACGAGATTCGGCACTACAGAATTTTATTGAATTTTGAGCCATGTTTGTGCATTGTCGAGCCATGGAAGCCGTTGATGCCTTAAGCCGTATGAGACCCGGACCCTCTAACAAAAGCGGCTCCATCCTTCACTCCTACCATGTTGGAATAAAACTCTCTCACCCAGTCTTTGTATATCTGCTTTTGGTGCTTGGCCTTGAGAGTCTCTCCCGTCACTCTCTGTTCTATCATCTCCTTGAGAAAAGGAGTCAGCTGGGTTTGAATCTCCTCTACGTAACAAACCCTTGTTAGCGTATCAACTCTTCTTCCACGAGAATAAGCTTCATCGAGGCGAATCTTCTGCTTCTTCTTCTCTCCTTTTTCCTTTCCTTTACGCCCTTTCTTGAGAAGTCCGGGCTTCGGGTGCTTCAGATGCGCGTTTCTTCTACTTATTCTTTCCTGCGACTCTCATCTAAACATTCTCCTTGATGAGTTTCTTCTTCGCTTTGCTTGTTAAATTGTTCCCTCATTATCTAAATGCAGGTTAGGGACCGGTGTGGGAATTTCGGCCATTGGAGACGAGAAAAGCTTTGCGAAGGTTGGGGCGCTGGGGTTTCGGAAGTTAAGATTCGGAGGAGACGGCGAATGGTTGTCAGTAGGTTGGGTGAATGAGATAGTTTCCAACAGTTGCAATTAAATCAATGTTTGTGGGCTGATTAATGTAAAAAAAAAAAAAAAGTTTACAGAGTATCCATGACTTCAATTCGCCTCCTTTAATTTGAGATCATAAAATTTAGGGCTTTTTGGAATGAGTATGTAGCATGTGTCGGATTTTATGTCAGCGACATAACCCGGGATGTCGCGACATGTATCGGTTTTTAGAATTACGTGGATCTGGCGAAATTCAGCTACCAATTTGAGGAAACCTAATTCCTTTGTCGCGACATCACGGTGATGTCGTGACATGAGATCTCTTTCCCTTACTACCCACCCCTAGCGTTCTTTCAAAAGCTGGTCACAGCATTAATTTTATGTATGGACATTAGCTAATGTCGCGACATGACCCTTTTGTTGTGTCCCAAGCCTTTAGATAATGATTTCAAAACTTTGAATTTTGTTTGTTTAACACATAGACAATTTATCGGGTACATTTCGAACAGCGATTTAACAATTAGTTCAATCATACATACGGGATTGGTTTAAGAGAAGGTTACTCCCTTTTTCTGTGAAATTGCGACTCCTGCGCATTTCTTTGGAATCTTTCCTATAATTGCCCCCGCTATTCATGTCTTGAACGCTACGAAGAATCTTTGCAATATCTGAAGTGGTTAAAAACACAATCAAATTCTAATAATAAAAAAAAAAAATATTAAATCTATCATACAGAAAAATAAATTCGACTTAAAAGCATCGGTAACTAAAGAAAAAATAATTCAAATTTAACATCGGCATTGAAATCCTCATGGAGTTTGCCTCCCGTTAGTACCTTTCAGTTTTGAGTCCTTAAATTTGGACTTCTTTGTTGTTGTACTTCTTCTTTTTCCTTAGAGCAGGTTGGAGTTCTTGACTTCGCCTCCACTGTTGAGGTAATGCTTGACCTTTATTAGAGTGACCTTGAATTCTTCTACGTGCTTGATCTTGATATCCCACTTGCTCCAAATGTAGTGCCGAGCACCACTTTGTGTATAGCGCTCGATTGGATTTTAATTTTCCTGAAATAATTGATGCGGGTTAAGCAAGCGAGAACTGATCCCACATTACGAACTCTTTTCTCAGGAATTCTTTGATCGTACCTAACTGTCTTATCCTTGTATATTCGAGCATTGTCATAGCTTCATTTCTCGAGTTCTTCCAATTCGAACCGGTTAGGCAGTCTTTCTTCCTTCACGACCTTAAAATCAAAGTTTAACTTCTTGATTGCCACATTGCCTTATATTCTAATTCAAGAGGTAGATGACATGGTTTGCGAAGCGACTGCGGCTATGGGGACATTCGATGGGGTTTTGTATGCGGTCTGCCAGGCCCAAGTGCATCATCAAGTTTGGAAGACCAATCCTTCACTTGGCTCACGGTCTTTTTCAAGTATTCTTTTGATCTCCTTGTTGGAAATTTTACGCTTGTCCGTTGGTACAGGGATGGTAAGCTAAACTCATTATATGCTTGATCCCGCCTCTGCTCATGAGTTTTGCAAATATTTTGTTACCATGAATGGGTTCCCCCGTCACTAATAATGGTCACAGGGGTTCTAAACCACCTGCTCGAAATATTCCCTTAAAGGCTTCATAGCGTATTAGCATCATTCCTCGGACAAGACACTGCTTCCACCCATTTGGAGACATAATCTACTGCTAGCAGTATATAAATCATTTCAGTGGGAGTGAAGAGGTCCCATAAAATCTATTCCCCGAAACATCAAAATTTGTATCACCATAATACCTTTTAGGGGCATTTCATTCCTGCTGTTGATATTTCCAATCCTTTGGCATCGATCACATAGTTTCACCCGTTACGCGCGATCTCTACGAGAGATAGTGGGCTGATAAAACCTGATTGGAGTATCTTGTGGTGTTCTTTCTCTGAAAAGTGTCCCCCATATGGTGATGCATGGCATTCTCTAAGATGTTGCCTTGTTCACCCCATGCAGCGCTTTATCTTCTTATTAGCATATCGACACCTCTTTGAATAATAATGGTCATCCAAATATAATATCTGTACTCCGATTAAGTTTCCTCTTCACATTTGGTATTTGAGTTAAACATTGCTCCCGCAAGCAGATAATTCACAATGTCGGCATACCGCGGAAATTGGGAAGGAAACGCCAAAAACATAATTGCTCATCACAGGAAGTTCTACGTGCTTGCACATTGTCTTCTTCATCACTGCTTTTTTCTACTCTTGATAAGTGGTCGGCAATCACATTGTCACATCCCTTTTTATCTTTTATTTCCAAATCAAACTCTTGCAACAGCAGCACCCATCTTATCAGTCTTGGCTTGGCCTCCTTTTTCGACATCAAGTATTTGATTGCTGCATGATCTGTGTGAATTACCACATGGGATCCCAAAATGTATTGCCTAAATTTTTCACAAGCAAATACTATAGCTAGCATCTCCTTTTCAGTTGTTGAGTAGTTCTCTTGTGCTTCGTTGAAGGTCTTCTTAGCGTAGTATATGGCCACGAATACTTTTTCTCCTTTCTTTTGCCCCGACCACGGCTCCCATAGCGAAATCAGCGGCATCACACATTATTCCGTCGATTCCATTAAGTGCGACCATTATAGGTGCTGTGCGGTCGATCTTGATTTCATCGAAAGCATCCTTTGCGGGAGTCATGAATTGAACACAGTATCCTTTTCCGGTAACACATAGTGGTCTAGCTATTTTTGAAAAGTCCTTTGATGAATCTCTGTAAAATCCAGTATGCCCCGAAACTTCTTACTCGCTTTTGCAGTGGTAGGTGAGTGCGAAATGCGGATAATGGATCACTTTGAATTTGAGTCGACTTCTAGTCCGATGGCGGTACATGCCCCAGAAGAACTATACCTTCGATTACCCATAAAATGGCATTTTCGGTCGGTGCTGGCTGTTTTGTCTTGGCATCTTTTGAAATGCTTGTTTCGGATTATTCAGACATTGATTAAAAATTTGGACCAGTACACGATAAAATCATGTGAAAATCTCATCATAACTGACCGTCGAAAAAATAGACATCGACACCTGCGGAATGTATTGGAGCATTACATAACCCAAATGGCATCCGCCCTGAGCAAGGTACCATAGGGGCATGTGAATGTGGTCTTCTCTTGATCCTCACGGTGCAATAGCAATGCGATTGTACCACAGTACCCATCCGAAAACAAAAGTGAGGGTAACAACTGGCTTTATCGACATCGATCGATGAAAGGTAAAGGAAAATGATCTTTTACGGTTCTTTGTATTGACTTCCACGTAATCAATACATACCCTCCATCCTGTCACTGTTCTTGTTGGAATCAATTCATTTTCATTTCTGATCACAGTAAACCCTCCTTTCTTAGGAACCATGGTTGAGCTCACGAGGACTATCGAAATAAGCGTAGATAAAGCCGACTATTCAGCAATTCAATTACCTCTTTTAGACTACTTCCTTCATCACTGGATTCAGTCTTCTCTGATGTTCTACAGATGGTTTTGAAGTTTCTTCAAAAGCGATCTTATGCATGCAAAGCGTTGGGTATTTTATCCCGGTTCTTGATGGACGAAGCTAAAGATTCATATGCTTCCTTAATATTTCCGGCGATCTTTGTTCCTCGACATCAGTGCGGCTGAAATTATCCAGCGGTCTTTTCTTGGTAATTCCTAGTAAAGCATACTTTAAATGACGCAGCAGCTTTCTTTGAAAACTAGCCCTTCATGCGGTCTCTGGTGGTTTTTCCTCTTTTTCATATTTTCCACACATTATCTTTTAATTGTGTGAGTTCAACAGGTTCTATAGAATGGCTAGTGTATGAAATTCGAATAGACATCTTCGGTATCTTTGAAGTGTCTCTTTTTCATTGATAAAAACTGGAGTGTTACAAACATTGATAACATCAGAGTTGAAAGTAGAAACGAGTCGAGATATATTGCATCCTTCGCTGTCGCATCACATATTTGTCATACTTTTAGATCAAAGTTAAATGCGACTTCTTCTCGACCCTCGGGATAAGAACTCCCTTACGCATGTCGGTCGAGCAGCTCCGGTGGCTAGGAATGGTCTTCCCCAATAATAGGGTACTTGTGAATCTTCTTCCCATGTCGAATGATGAAGTGTTTGGGAATACAAATTTCCCAGCGGTGACGACATCTTGATGATCCTTACGGTTTCACCATCGATAATGCCGTTTGGCAGAGCGCTTGCCGGTTGTGGGAGTGGCTCCCTAAACTTAATTTCTTGACGAGGAGAGGCATCGAATTAATGCGGCTCTTTTTGAGTCACGAGGCTTCACGAATTCCGATCCTCCTGACAATGCGGAATTGTGAAACTTCACAGGTCGCCGTCTTTTCTTGGTAGTTCTTTCTTGATTCTTGCAGCTACTTAGTGGCGAGTGAGATTCACTTATTCCTTATACACTATTTTTCTTTTCTTGCTCGGTATGTCCTTGAGAATTTTGCATAAAGTGGCATCTGAGTCACCACTTGATAAAAGGCATGCCCGATCTCACAGCTTACGGAAAGTTCTCAAGAACCTTGCAAACTGCTCCTCCATCTTTGATTTCTGCAGTCTTTGTGGAAATGGGACTGCAGGCTTTGATTCTTGGATGTTCTTCCTTTCTACTCCTTCTTTATCATTCTCCATTGTCTCTTCTCATACGGTATTGCTACTTAACTGTTCTTTGTCATCATTTCCTTTCCCTCTCTTAACTCCTTCCCACATCTAGGTACCTGACCATGCGATCTTCGGGTTCTTCCTTGTATCACTTGGGAAGGCATCTTTCCTCCGGCTTTGCAGGGTTAGGGCCAGCTGCCCTACTTGTGTCTCCAGGTTCTTCAGGGATGCATTGGTAGTGTTATGAAAAATTTTAGAATTGATGGCAATTTGCTTCGATTCTCAATCTTTAACTCTGGAGTTCAGCGGCTTTTTATTGTCTCCCATGCGCTGCCGGCATCTGTTCCTCTCGAAAGTTGAGGCCCTCCTCGTACTGGTATTCATTCACGTGCTCATTTCTGTCTGTAGCTGCTTCTTTGCTGGAACCTAGGTGAGCTCTTGATACCCTTGATGAGGTTGTCCACGCCTTTGGCCTTGAAGCCCCTCATGCATACGAGAAGTTCGTGGTTCTGAGTCTTTGGGTGATAATGCTGGAAGGTTAGGATTGGGTTTAAAATGATAAGCTCTTGGCTCACGAATAATTAACCTCTGCTGACCTCGTAAAATTAACGTTCCTCTCGGCACTTCCACTTCATTAACTCCTTTACATTGCTCTATTTCATGAGCGGTGTGTCTTTCTTTCTTGCTTGTCTAACATGTGCATAATGGCATCAGCTTGGCCTCCATAGCTGTCATCTTGCTTTCCGGCTCTGGTCCCTTCCCTCTGTTGTTTCCTCTTGGCTTCGAAGGTTTTCATATTACATTTGGCGAGATCTTCAATGTCGGCTCCTTTGCCCCTGCTTGTACTTTTTCTCTTGAATGCTCCACGAGCATGGAAGCATCAATGATCCCTTTTGATATATCATTCATGGCATGATATACAATGTCCATCTGAGTCTTGGTCATCCCATGCATTGGACATCTTCGTGTTTGAATCTTTCCCCAGCGAAGCTACATATAGAGCTTTCATCTTCCCCTATTTGGAACCTGATGATTTCTCTCCTTCTTTCACGTTGTTAAAAATTTGGGGGGAAAGAATCTACCTAAGTAGGCCTCAACTAACTCCTCAGTATCAACGAGAACCATATGGTAATAGGTTCTTACCATGTATTCTTTGCTCTCTTGAGGAGAATAGAATAGGTGCAGTTTTATGACTGGTCTCACCCGATTCGACACGATTATTGGCCATCACGAGGAATCTTCCCAGTGCTCGTTTGGATCTTGATTAGGATGACGATAAGCTGATCTTTCTTCGGACCATTATGTCGATCGCTGGCTTCAATTTGAAATTATTGGCATCCCGGCTTTGCTGGTTGTCGATGGTGAGTATTCTTCTGTATAATTGGTCTCGAAATCCTCCGTTAATATGTTCGATTATTTGGAGGCCTTCTAACTTCTCTGTATTTCAACTTTGATCCTGCCTTTCTTCTTCCATGGTTGAGTTTTACTTGCCTTCTTGGTCTTTCGAAGCCACGGCGTCCTTCACATTTGCAGTGTCATTTGGAATGGATCGGTCATTCTGTTTCCTATGCATGAAGTTTTACAGCCAAAAACACACTTCCATTAATAGGATTAGTCAAATCAACAAACATTTTCAATATGGTTTGTTAAAGTTGATAACTAAAATGATCATTGCATAAAGCAATTTATTTTTGTTCTTTTCTTTTAAAATGTCCAATTAATATTTCCTTCTTTTGTGCGAATATTGATTTATTAAATTCTTTCGATCCGTGGCGCCATAAAACTTGTTGAGACAAAACATATTTGCACATTTATGCATTAGTTATGCATGCAAGATTATGGCGTTATCACGAAAGGACTATTGTCTATTTGCGGCGTGATGTCGTAAACTTGTTGATATTATACTATATAAACCACCAATCTCTTAGAGTAAATCCTTTTTCAAAATTTGGTTTGGTCGATGTGCAGTGCAGTCGACAAGTAATAAAATGGATTTAAGTCAGGATATCGATCCACGAGAGATCTCGGGAATTTTAAATCAACTACCACATTCTCGATTTCAATATTTGGACCGCAGTGATAGTAGGATCCGGCGTTAAGGTCTTTGGAAAATTAAGCGAACAAAAAGGAAATTAAGCTGAACTATCAACATCTTGGAAAATAAAGAATAAAGAATAAAGATTTCTAATAAAAGAATTTAATCTTTGAATAGTTATCCTCGGAGGACACATCGATAGAAATAGTGATAATGGTATCGATTCACAATAGTTACTCTGATAAATTTCTTGATTAACTCCGAGTTTCAAAAATCATCCCGAGGCGTTGTAGTCTGGTGGATCTCTCACTCCACATTCATTATCTAATTTATGACTGATTCTCACCGAATCACGAGAATTAAATAACTACTTTTAAAAAAGGACTGCTTAATCACAGGTATTATTTTCTTTTACAATACTTCATACCCATTTTATGGATTTGTAAGCCTTAACTCCCAAGTTATTGGTCGACGAGGATATCTGACTTCCAGTTCCTCCTCGAAATTAGGATAGATCAACCTTTCCTTGATTAGATCTCATTAACACGGGATTGGTCATTATCAGGGTGAATTGAACTCTTTGCTTGTTTAGAGTGGATAACTCATTGACTCATTCTTGACTTCAGTGAGAAGAGGATTTATCAAGTGAACTTCGCAGAAAGCGCACGAGGATCCTAATAGCGGGTTAGTATACCTTGAAAGAACTAGGCACCCCGGGATTGTCTTCCACTGTGTCCATGAGAGGACTTCCTTGAAATCGAGAGGTGTGATTCTTAACGGGTATAAGAAAGCTGTAGTGATCCAAAATATTATTCAAATCTGAGTAAATTGGCTGGGGAGTGCTTGAGCGCTGAAGCGACTACGGGAAAGATAAATTCGACTATCATGTTCACTTAATGGAAGATTTGGATTCTCGATTCTTGAATGCAAATCGACATTCTCAAGATATTTAAAATGTTTGCGAGTGAAGGCGAAACAGTCGTTCAAGTTTTATTGAACTTTAGTATTGGTGTAAATTTGAAATGACGCCGATTACGTTGACCGACTCAGATAACATCTGGATTGAAAATATGAAAAATGAAGATAGGGGCATGATAACCAACGTGATGAAAGATTGAAAGAAAGGAAGAAGAAATAGAAGAAAATGAACAACTGTGGACCATCAGTCCGTGTTATTCTTCTCTGCGTTGGATCATTGTGTTGTGGGGTTTCTAGTTGATTTAATCCATATTGTAACTCTTGTGGTGCGTGAAGTCATCGATGAGATTCGCATTCGATGACCACGGTTTCATACCAGCGGTATATCATCGAACAGACCACCAGATCCATAAATCGCTGCGACTTTGTTTGCTGTATGTATGGATTTTGATCATTCTTGTTCTGTGGCATCATCGTGCTGTGACATCTTCTGTGTGTTGCGGGTTTGGTGTTCTCTGCGATGTGCGGCGTTAAATATCTTATCGACCAGCCCGGGGCTTTGATTAACTGTTTGGTATCGCCCGGATCGTCGCGACGATCTCGTGTGTTGACATCAATCTTGCCAGGCGTGAGCTTCGTTGGTGCTCATGTTCTTGGCGACATCAATGTCTTGTCGTGACATCCGCTTATGGTTCTGCATCTTTGATCTGGTCGTTCCTGATGTCGCGACATCAATCTCATGTCGCGTTATCGACTTGGAATCTGAGACTCCTCTCGTTGTTTTGGAACATGGCGACTTAGGTCTTAATAGCGACAGCCAGAGTACATTGTCGTGACCTTACTTTATGAAGCTTTTTCAAGCGGCCAGTGCGGTGTCGCGTGACATCAGGTACTTCTCACAGGGCTTTCAAGCTGGTTGCTCTTGATGTCGCGACATCAGTTGAGAGTCGCGACCTTGCTTTATGACTTCTGCTGACTTTGATACGCCGTTCTGATGTCAAAACGTATTTATCTTGGCTAGCGACATCGCTATGAAACTTCCTCCTTCAAGCCCGAGCGGATCTTTATCTTGAAGCTTGACCTTATGTATGACATAAACCTTCTTGTTCTGATCTTCATTTAGCGACTTTGATGTGTGACTTATAAGTCTCCGGTGTTCTTGATATCCACGACGTGAAAGTGCGACCCGCGCGATCTTCAATGGATTTGTTCCACGATGTCGCGACATGTCAAGTCTCCTGTGCCCCGCTTCCAGCATTTGTTATGATGTATGACCTCAGTTTTTCTTATGTGACGTCAGCTCTGTCTTGTTGCTGAGCGAGGTGTCCACTGATGTCGTGGCTTGACCTCGTAGTTTGAAGCCTTGGTTGATCTCCCTCTTGATATCGACCGACATTAAGTTCTGCTGTGACAACTAGTTGTTCTTATTCTTCGCGAATCAGTCTTATTATCGCGACATCACCTTCTCAGCACCTATCTTGTGTTCTTTGTCGGCATTTTCAATTTCTCTTCAATCTTCTACGAGGTCACGACTTGAGCCCGGGTATGTAAATCTAAAATGCATGGGTGACTCCGCGATTTTGTCATTTTACGCTCATCGATTCCTTTGCGCTTTATTCCATGATGATGCATTTTCCATCTTTCTTGCTTCCTTCTGCTATTGACAAATTGGTGAGTTTCTTCATAATTACGTATATTAAATATTAAATTTTAACTAAAAATCAAACAGAAAAATGTTAAAAAGAGAGATGACTAGCTCGTCGGTGCGAACAAGGAAACCTGCGTCGTGACATCGTCACAACGAGAACTAGAACTCCCGCAGCCGCCTTGAAAAAGCCATGTTGCGATAGATTTTATGGCTTAAAATCTTAAACCATGTCACGACACAGTTATTCCTATCGCGACCTGGAACCCGAAGAACACGCCATGACCCAGGACTCCACATGTGACCCAAAACCATGATAACTGTTCTTGACATTTCGGCCTGCGGCATTGGCTGTTAAGGAATCCCCTATCGCGACAGGCTTATCTGCAGTAGCCTATTTTTGGCGGTTCACGCACCTCAGCTCTCTCTGTGCGTTTAATTCAACACTACTGCCTCTATACATATGATACAGGCAGTATAAAATCTAGAAGAAGTTTCCAACATAATATTGAACAAGTGAAATAAGTCTTTATTACAAATTTCTCCATTCAATATACAAGCTTTGGAAAATTTGTCCAAAATTTTACGAATGACATAATAAAGCCAAAATCTGGCCTTCTTTCCAATGAAGACCTCAAATGTGTCCACCTCCTGGTGTACCTCCAGCACCTGTAAATGTTTTCCCACGACAAGGTGACGATGCTTGGTAAATTCTCGCATAAGAACTCTCGCGCAAAGATGCTTGCGTGCAATGGAAAACACGCATTAGTAAAAATATGCATTCTCTTCGAATGTGTCTGCGTACGTGGATGAGTATAGCTCATACTATCCATTGTCAGAGTCTCCGCAGAGCTCCTCGTACATCTGAATGCAAGTTTGAAAACTTGTCATTGGTGTTTTCACTGATGACCATTTTACAAGTCATTTACCATATATCTGAAATACCATTTGCTTTACTATTTTTACTTTACACCTTATCTTATATATAATCTAGCAGTCTGGGAGGTGGGGATCGGAAAGTGCTGAGAACTGGCCTTGTGCTACTTTTTGAAAAATTATTTTAAAAACGAGAGCGTGAAGGCAACGAGCTGTTAGTACTATAAGTTATAAATGTTGCTGTTCTTTGTATGTACCTCCAATATAATCTGTACATAAATGGTTGTAAAGCTACATTTATGAAAGCGAGTTTTTTTCTTATGAAAACCATTTAGCGTGCAGAAAACTATTTATCTTGTTGGCTTGTTTCTGTGTTTGCTAAAAATTAAAGCAAAATTATAACAACTGAAAACATTACGAAAACTATTTACTGTTTCTTGAAAATCTGCATTTGTACCTCCCGATATGAAAATACGCAAAATGGTTGTAAAACTATTTATGAGAAAGCGAGATTTTCTATGAAAACCATTTAACTTTGTTTTGAAAACATATTCTGCTTTGTTGAAAATTGTTACCTTCTTCAGAAAATAGTTACGAAAACTAATTACATTTGCTGAAAATTGTTTCGGTGGTGGTTAATATCTGAGTGCTATCTTGTAAATCAAGTACCAACCAGCGTGGCCCATTTTAGAAATACTGAAGGCGTGATGCCTCTCGGAACCTCGGAACTGGCATCATTGAGCACCTCGGAACAACTACCCGGCTAATATAGTCAGTGAACATGGCGGGATCTATATAGCATAATGGAACCTTGGAACCAAAATGCTCCAGGTGATGGAACCTCGGAACCAACACCTGCATGCGCTATGTACTAAGTCGGCCGCAACTATATACCTCGAATGTGCGAGAGGCGACTCACTATATAAATATATATTAGATCCCAACCCCCCCGATTCTGCTTGAGCCGGGCAATATAATTGTCATAATATCCCATAACCTTCTGTAGTAAATACATCGACTGGAAACTAAGTTTGTGCCATCTAGGGGTTTTGCTAAACCGAATGGCCCCATTTATTAAATCTTGAAATCGAACTTTTACGCTAAGTATAACAGTGGGAGGTAAAAAAAATCACTTTACTCATCTATATTTTAAATGACTTTCTGTTATAATTCATGACTTTTCGTTTTAGAAAATGATTTTGAGTGCTCACCTTTTACAACACTAAATTTGAAAAACTCTCAGCGAAACTTTAAGTCTTTCTTTTAAGCCTCTGCATTTAATGTATTATTAGACCTCGTACGTCATTATGACCAACGAATCTGTTCTTTATCTGTGTCTTATCGCAGCTATCTGCTGTCATTTATTAATTATCTGTATGCATTTATTCACTATGCACTATGCACTATATTATATCTGTATCTGCTTGTGTACTATGCACTATGCATTTATTCACTATGCATTATGCACTATATACTATGCACTATGCACTATTCATACGTATTTACTATTTTATTCGTATTCATACGTATTCACTATTTCACGTGGAAATCGAATGAAATCCGTGATTTCGAGTCTGCGCGTATTATTTATCGTCGCGTAAAGTAAGCTTTGTATTAGTGCGAAGAAAAGTGCGACCATTAGAATCTTAAATAATCTGAGAAAAACTAAAAATTTGGATTTAGAATTTTTACCCAGATCACCGGTGAAATCCGGGTGTTTTTGATAGTCGCGCGTGGCGCGTCGTAGTGCACTTTTAGTTATTTGGAATTGAAATCAGGCGGTCGGATTTTCGTGGTCCCAGAAAAAAACTAATAGAGAAAAAAAATTAAAATCTTCTCTGCATCCTCTCCGTCCTTTGTTCGTCCGTCCATGACTTTTATGTTTGTTTTTTTTTCAAGTGGGACACATGTCACTTTATTCCTTCTTGGTGTTTAATGAAAGCAAGTGTTTTGTGGGTTTTGATTTAATTTATCGTAATTGAATAACAAATATTTAATTTTTTGAGTTTTCCCCAAAAATCTGCGTTTAGACTCATAAACTAAATCGCTGAAATTAGTAAAATATTCATTGTGCCGAGGTCTTGAAAATTTTCTAGGTCACTAAGCCGAGATAGACTTAGCGGCCTTGCAATCTGTTTCGATCGTCAGGATCACAGAGATTTTAGGAGCTTCCCTTGACCCCATTTTGTGATTTATTATTATTATTTCTTATTTAAAGCTTGAATTAATTATATCTTTCGCCCCTCCACTTTCATAGTGTAAAGTGTCGATTAACGAAAACTTTCTGATTTTAGCATAAGCTACAATGGCACTTGGTGCTGTATGCGCCCTTACGAGTTCACATGTCTTATGCGCTCATTGGAATGGTGTTCGTCTTTCTATAGGAGGGTATTTGACTTACTCATATTACACATTTTTTTTTCAGCACTGTCTGATACGACCATGAGACTCATTTTCTTGGACATTGTCCATTCTGGGATTCACCACCCATTCACTAAGAATGGTGAATATTCTGGCTCTACCTGAACATCCAAATCTTATGCGGTGTCCCAGTGCATATGAAATCTGGAATGTTACGTTCGTGCAGTCACTACCTTAACATTTATAAATCGTGGATAATTATCACTTCTTGGCTGAATTCACATCGGCCATACAACCCATGTTAATACATCATGTAAGCATATATCAACATGATTTTTCACACATCCAGCATGTTATTCACACAAGCAACAACACGCAACCTAGGTTTCAAGTGCGGACCCAGAAATCTCACAAACAATTTCACATGTCAATCCATGTTCGGCAAAGACATGTCACACGAGCACATCTACGCCAAGTTCCATGTTATTCTGACCATACCTGTTCTAGAATAGTGATCCTGAAGTATGAGGAGGGCGCAAAATGGTCCTAGCATCGATAGTTTGACTAAACTACTGTGAAACCGGCCCGTCTTTGGAGCTATTCTTGTCATGGCCATTGAATGGCCCATGAATGAAGAATATTAAAGTGGGAGAGGCAAGACTCTTGAGCTGGCGAAAACCCGGTTTCTTGTACCTGCGCGGAAAGCTCATCGCGTAGATGAACTTTCCTCTTGCTCGAAGCGAAAGCAGAGCGACCAATCTCATTAAATCTTGGGAATGGGTGAACCTCTGACTCTTCTTTCATATTACGTCTTTTTTTTTTCCTTTCTCTCCCTTGTTTTTCCTTCTTTTTTCCTTCTCTATCCGATTTCTTCCCCTTTTTGTTTTGGATTTTCCTCATTTTATTTTCTTTTTCTTTCTTTTCTCTTGCTTTTCTTCATCCTGAGTGATCAGTGGGAAATTTCCTCCCTTTCTCCTTTTATTTTCTCATTTGACATATGGCTCACAAATGAGGCCAATTAAACCAAAGTGTAATGTGTCCTTGCTACACCATGGATTATCGTCTTAAGTAATGTTGTTCTTAAGGTGTCATGCGGTATCGTGATCGTACGCGTAGCCTTCACTCCATGTGTCACTCGACACCGATGCCTCAGCGTGAATTTACATTATCTGAAATCAGAAGCGAAATTCGGTAGGTAACTAGATTTCTCGAGATAATTCCAACGGTGAAGTTCGTTTCGTCATCCGATATCTAGAAAAATTCTAGGTTTTCAACATATACTATTAGTGAAATTATCGTCTTACCCTTTTTCAGAAAAATTGAATTTTTTCCAAGTTTTACAATTTCTTTTTTTTTTTTAGTTTAATTAAATCACAAACAATTTTGATTCATCCAAATAGAGTAAGACTAAATTAGAATTTGTGAAACCCCGAGAAAATCTAAATTTCTGAAAAAGGGTAAAATGGTAATTTCGGTCAAAATTCGAAATTTTTCTAGATCTCGGATGATGAAACGGACTTCCCCGTTGGAGTCGTCTTGCAAAATCTAGATACCATGTCGAATTTCGTCGGAGTCTAAGGCAGTCGAAATTTCACGTTTTTCGAACACCAGTGTCAGTGCGATAACAGTTTGTGAAACATGTGATGTGAAGGCAAAAATCCTGCTACGTGCCCATGTGTTACATGTTGCATGATTATTGAGATGATGAGATGAATGGCTTAGATTAAGCCATGACCTGAGATGAGATTTGGAAAAGTTTAAATAGTATAAGGCAAAGAGAATAGTTTTCTTCGAAAATTGGAGAAAACGTGCAGTGAGTTGGGTTTGAGATTTTAGAGAGAAAGTGTGACCTACAGATTTGCACAGCGTTCGAGCTAGTCGGTTACCGTCGGACGAAGCAAAGTTGTTCTACCCGGCGAGGGCTACTCGTGGACACCGATTTGGTGGAGTTCTGACAACTCCAAGAGGTATGGGTCTTCTCCTACTCGTGTTATTCTTTGGCTAAGAGCCATGTGAATAGTTAGAGATAGTGCGAGGTTGAATTAAGTAAGTGATTTCGGTCTCGAAACATTTGAGCCCAGGAGTGGAGAAAATCCACATTATTGTGGTCGTGAGCGGTGCGAGCCCTGGGTTTCAGCGTTCCGCGTAATATTTTTATTGTGGTTTGGGTGATTTAAAATGAATTGCTTAATTTGTTAATTAGCCCATGAGAGCTAATTTTGGTGTTGTTGTTGTGAATTGCATAACATGAATTATGTGATTAGTATGCGAGTTAATTATGTTAATATATGCATGTAAAATATATTAGAATGAATTGTTTGGAATTAGCATAATGCATTTCATATGCACAGGGGCAACCTAGAAAAATTAGGTGTGAGTGCATGGCATGAAAGTAATGAAAACGATGTTTTTCTCGCATTTAGCTTAAACATGCGTGAAGGAGTCGGTGAGGACTCAAGACACGGGATTGGCGTAGACATTAGTAGGATCATGTATTTGCTTGAATGCGTTTAGTAAATCATTGCATGCACTTAGGTGGGGAGTAACCCATGTAGGATAATTCAGCTACCGAGGCATTGTTCGCCTGTCAGTGGTCGTTATTTGGTCTGAGGATTGTTCGGAAGGCGGCTCATTAGAGTAGTGTTTTAGAAAGCCCGGGTTGCTGGCTGGTATTCGTTTTGTAGAACATGTATTAAAACTTTAAATTTTGATATATGTTTTGGTTAAGAGTATTGTAATAACTCTTGAACTATTGGTATATAGTTTATGTAATTTTGTGAGTATTGATGCATGGGCCCAAGTGGCAATTTTTACTCGCACATGGACCTGGTGTGGTCGTTGTTAATTGTTGGGACAGGTTTTGTACCTTGGGTAGAGCTCCCCTTACAAAACTGCGCCCGATTTCGTAGATGGGATTATCGGTGAGTATTGGTGTATGGGCCCAAGTGGCCATTTTTACTCACATATGGGTCTCACGATATGAGACACACAAGTATTCCGCGGGTTGACGAGTTGTCAACGGGACTCCCGGGTTTTGGGGCGTCACAGAATTGGTACTTAATAGGCTCATTCCTCTTGGGAACAATAACTCACTCACTACTTTAATACTTGTATACGACGCGTGCATTTATGCATAGTAGGCAAATTTAATTCATGCACGCACGTGGCCTATCATTGAACCATTTGATCTTCGGATAATCTGAGAAAAATTCATCTTCTGATGAAGAGTTACATATGAGACACCGGTTGACTCTCCTTTTTGGAAGCATGTTGTTAATTCTTTGCCAAAAATCAGCTTCTTTGCTTCGAGTCCTACAAAACCAAGTTTAGAGGAAATATTATGAGTTTTACATGAATATAAATATAAAATACTCAAAAATAGCACGTGAAATGAACTCAAAACATAGATAAGTTTCACACTCTGACAAAAGCTATAAGATTTTTTAATTTATTATTTATTTATGTGGAGCAGAATAATTGTATGTAGAAGCAATATTTATGTATATTTAGGCTCATAAACTTAGACGTCAGTCCCTTTGTACCAAAATAAAATTTACAAGTATGTATTATTTTTAATATCAAATACTAAATATAAATATATAGTTGCCAAATAATACTATATATATATATATATATATATATATATATATATATATATATATATATATATATATATATATATATATATATATATATATATATATATATATATATATGTTTTAAAATATGATTAATTATAAATAATTTTTCACAACTATACTTATCCCTATATATTGAATTTATCAAATAAAATAAAATAATAGGAATTTTATAATGCTTAAAGTCTTATCTCTTAAAGTTGAAATTTTTTATTCAAAATTGTTTATTAAATAATAGCAATTTACTATTCAACAAACTAATCATGTTTTGTTAGTTTACATATGATTACAATTTCATTTTAAATTGATTGATGTTCAAAACTTATCTTTTAAAGTTGAATTTTTTATTCAAAAATCATTTATTAAATTTTTTTTATTTGTAGTGAAAGAAAGATTCATGAGACAAAAACTTACAAAGGCGATTGGAAAAAAAACCCTGATAATCATGAAGGCGATATTTGTAACATCTTTAGGTCCTTGGTTCAATTCTCCTTAATGCAACTTTTTCTTATATTTTACTATTCTTATCCATAATAAGGTTATACTTATTCAGAATAGGTTATGGCCAAACATTGCATTATCCAGGATAAAGATTTCCTATCCATGCAGCCGAGGAAGGAGGTCTTAACTGACCTCGGGGCAATTGGGATCAGGCAACGAACCACCCCAAAATTAAAACCCACATTTTCCCATCGATATTAAATGTGATTTGTATCACCAAAATTCATGAAAATTCATTTCCTAAGCGATTCTCGTAGTATTTTCATTCAAAAACATCGAGGAAAAGGAAAAAAAATCATACTACTTTGATACCGTCACGCCAAAACACGGAAAAAAAATTCGATTTTCTAGGTAAGAGTAAACGGTAATTCGGTTGGAAGCAAAGATTTTATAGATCTCGGATGTGAATGGACTTCACCCTTAAATTCGTCTCCACGAAATCGTTACCCATGAAATTCGTGGATTCTAAGGCGGTTGGAATTTCACGTTTTTCGAAGCATCAGGTGACACATGCCATAATCATGTGGATGCCACATGGCACCCTAGGGGAGTGACACATGGCATGATCCATGTGGTGCACTTGTGTGAATGACTTACATTGGACCATGTGTCACAGAAGGGAAATAAAAGGAAAAGAAAAATCAAGAAATTAAGAGAAAAATGGTGGTGATGACAAGTGGCAATGGAGGAAAGTGGGGGGAAGTTTCCCCCACTTTTGGACCGTTCGGTTGATGCAATCCAAATGAGAAATGGAAAAGAGAAAATGAAGGAAAGAAAAAGAAGAAAAAAAAGACAAAGAGGAGAAAATGAAAAATGAAAAGGAAAGAAGGAGATGAGCAAACAAAAAGAAAGGGAAATTCGGTGGATAAGAAGGGGGAGAGAAGGAAAGAAAAAAAAAGGAGAGAAAGAAAAACGGACAACGGGAGAGAGGAAGAAAGGGGGAGAAAAGAAAATGAGATTTTTCCCAGCGTTTCGACAGTCGAATCTCGACGGTCAGGAAGTTAAAGTCGTCAGCCTTAGCGAAATTTCTGGCGTGGAGTAAAATCTGGGAGTTTAGGTGGCTCAGTAAGGAATTTTTCACACTTTATTGGCCGCAGCTTAAAAAGTCATTTAATGGCATGGGTTTTTGGCGAGTAGGCGGGTAGGTGATTTAGTCTCAATGTTTTTATGACTGAATTTTGGATATTTTTGGGACTAGTTCTGGACAGTCTCGGAGTGTGTTGAGCCTTGGTTTTGATCTTAGGACGGATGTCTTCAGGTTTTTGTTTTGGTGTCCGGTGGTCGTTGTGAATGAGGCAAAAATGGTTCATGGCAGTGAAGGGACCGAGAGGTGCCCTGTATTTATGGGTCCGAGATTGGGACCATTATGTGTGTTGTTGCTTGATTGAATAACATGTTGTGTGTGAAGAGATCATGTTGACATATGTTCTTTTGATGGATGTGAATTATATGTAGAAAATATAATTATTCATATGTTGAAAAATGTTGCATGTAGTTCTCATTTTGCATGTGAAATGTTATAATATGAAATGACATAATTGTATTTCATATGTACGGGGACATCGCGTCAAGTCGGGTGTGTGTGCATGGTATTGGTTATTCACCATCAATGAGCTCAGAAATTGGAGACCAGCGTCTACAAGAAATTGAACTCAAGTTATAAAATAATAATAATAAATTTAAATTGTGTTTGGGTGAAACTTGATATAGGATAGATCCCCCCTTAGGGTGAAATACCCAAATTCTATTCTTGGTTAAACATATGTATCCATCAATGAAAGTTCGTGAAAGTGTCGAAAGGCTTGCAAAGCCTGCGGTGAGACCAAATTTACTCTCTTACCACAAAAAACACCAGGATTTATGAAATTAAATAAATATTGGAGGGTTGTCCAATGGGTTAAGTCATTGGGTGAAACATCGATGACTGGTTTTCACACTTGGCATTTACATGTGAGGGAGTCGGTCAAAACTCGGGTTATAGGCATGAAGAGTCTCATCTCATGCATGACATGAAATATTCCATATAGGATTGAATTTTTTGTATGGAATGTGGTTTGATGTATGTATGTCATTGCATGTGCATTTAGGTGGGGAGTAGCCGCTGTGGGTTTGTGGGCATTGTTCACCTCCTTGTGAGACCCCCTTACAAGTACAAGGAGTGTATAAGGAGACGGCGCTCCAACGAGGCTGTGATTGTAAAGGAGGCCGACATGTGGCCTTGAGTAATATTTTTGTAAAAGTGTTTTGTATAAAATGATTTTTATAAAATTCTTTTGGACAATTGTATAAATAGTCAGGTATGTAATTATGGTAAGAGGGCTGTGATCGGACCCCCTCTACAGTTGTAGTATTCATTTTCTTTGTATTTAGATTTAAATATGAATGAATGAGTCAGAGTGAAGGGACGAAGTATGGAAATGGTGTCGGGAAGTAACTCGGTGTCCATGGGTGGTTAGTGCGGTCGGAATTGCAGACTTAAATTAAGGATCTAAGGCAGAAATTTGCGAGTTGACGAGGTTGTCAAAGGGACCCAGAAAATTGGGGTATCACAAAATGAAAAGCCACGATCTATTCAAGCTTTGATTCGAATAAGCATTAGCAGCATCAGAATAAATGAATCCAAAATTCTTTTCAGTGATTACTTCTTCTTGAATTGAATACGATATTTGAAATTGGGTTCTTCTTCCCGTCTATCCTTTCTCACCTCTGATGGTGTATTGTAGTGAGATCAAACTTATGGACTAACCTGTTGCTGGCTCCGATATTTATAAACTTTGCCCATCAGGAAAATTGAGAATGGCCGTGAGTGGCTCTTGCGAAAGCAGCGTGGCAAACATTTCTTCACATATGGTCATCGACGTGTTTAAGAGTGTGGCCATATATAGACCACTTTGTTGAAGGCAGTGGCAGCAATGCGTTGACGTGTCTTAAAGTATGGTCGTATATGGACCACACTTTGAGTGAAGGCGGCGGCCAAAATACCTTTACATTCTTTACCTAAAATCACTCATCTGCACCTCTTTATATCATTTTATTTCTTAATAAAGTGGTTATTCCACACATATGAGTTTTAATTCGTTTTTTTTGTGATTTCGTCGTTGTCTTGTTTTGGCGTGTGACTTTATGTCGTCTTGTTACGACGTTTTGATATGGCGTTTATTTGTGGATGATTGGCAGGCGAAAGCGCGTTCGTCATAAAAATCAGTCATGGTCATGATATGTTTGCATAATTAGAGTCATAGGTATTACAGTTACTATAGTATTATCAAATTTGTAGGTTTTGGCGGAATTCGTTATGCAATGCTTGGGATGTTGTTTCGTTATATAGGGGTCTCCATTGAGCGAGGCGAGGTGGCCCGACCAGATAAAATTAGCCCGCGGCCGGTTCGGGCGGGCACATAGGCAGTTGGTGAGTAACGGTCGGCCAGCCGAAATTTAATTTTTAAGACCGCCGACCACGAGCTTTATCTTGGGCGGTACGGGCCGGAGTGAGCGGTAGGACGGGCCAAGGGTGACAATGGACGGGCCCGGAGTGGGCGGGCTGACGGGCCCCCATTCCTCCCCAACGGTCCACATGTAGTTGCACACCCTCTTTTTTTTTTTTTCAATTGTTTTTATACATAAATCACTACATGGGTCTCTTAATTTTTAAATGACATCTCTTAATTTTCATACTCTCTCCAAAATTCCTTCATTTTATGATTTCTTTCTGCGTATTAACAATCGCGTTTTGATTGTTCTTCATGTTACATGATATTGGTGCAAATCAAACGTTGGTGGCTTCCGATAGTTCGATTTTAAAGAATTTCGGCCCGATATTCAATTGAGTATTTCTCCCTCTCACTTTTTCTTATTTATTTGCATTTGATTTTGATTCCATTATTTTATTTTTAATTAATATTTTATTAATAATTTTTAATATGGATAGTACATGTGTATCTTCTTCTAGTCCATATTGTCATCATTAAGCAAAAACTTAGTTTCAAATATATGGAATTTTTTGATAGAATAGATAATTTTAGAAAATAATAAAAAGAAATAAAAGCGAAATAACAAGGTGCCTTGAAACATGAGTGGTGGATCAGGAGATTCGAATGCGAAGTCGTTTAAAACCTTGATAGGCGATGTAAAAGCCGCGTAATGTGAATATTAGAAATTATATGCGGTGGGTAAAGATGAATGGAAATTTAAACGCGTTTTTAATATGATGATATAACTTTGTCGTGAAGGAATGATTGTCCCTTAATAAGAGGCTGACATAATATGATGAAGCGCGATTATTCGAAACAATTCAAACATTCATTAATCTCAATTCAAAGGTTAGTCACAAATCATATTAAAAAAGAGATATTATGAAAAATTTCAAAACGAGCAGAAAATTTAAGACAATATTTTGAAATTTTGAAGAAAAAATTTGTTTTCTTGTCGATATTTGGACATCTTTAATGCATAGAGGCTTTTTTGTATTACTGCTCATTATATAGATAGTGAATGGATGTTAAATAAAAGAATAATTTCATTTAAAACAATAAATACTCCACATAATTGTAAAAATATAACAACTTTAATAAATGATGAAATTATAGATTTAGAATAATGATAAAATATTTCTGATAACGTTAGATAATGCCATGTGGTAGCAATACAAAGATTAAAAAATTTTAAGCGAATAAAGATGATCATAAAGTATTTCGCGTACGTTGTTGTGCACATATTTTAATTTGATTTAGTAAAAGATGGAATTAAGTAAGTTGATAGCACATTAGAAAAATTAGAGACATTACATATCAATATTAAATTAATTTACAGTAAACATGAACTATTTTTTATTGTTGCAAATTGCAAATGAAAGAAAAATATAAGTTTAGACATACCAACTAGGTAAATTCTACTTATAAGCTTTTTTACGAAAATATTACAAAATATAAAAGTAGTACATTATCTGAAATGCAATTATCTAATAATATTGGTGTAGATGTTGATGTATTAAATGATTATGATTGGGCGCATTGCCGGACGCTTGCAGTCTCTTTTGAAATTTTTGATATTTAACCGATATTTTGTAGTGTGTATTATCCGACTTAGCGTCGGGTCATTATGCAAATAATAGTATTTATATGGTGCTTCAAAGTATTTAAGTTATTAGAATTTTAATGATACAATTTTTGCAGTAGAAAAATTAAAAAATATTTGGGAGAAATACCTTTAATTTATTATATTGGTTTAATTGTGGACCACTAGATTAAAATTGGTGCTTTAAGATGAATGGTTGCAAGTTATTTACAAATGAAAATTAGAAATAAAAATTGAAGAAATTAAAAATGAAGTAAATTCGTTTATTATATATTTTATATAATATTTATAAAAATATGGTAATAATATTAGTTTGATAAAATAAATACAAATCAAACCAAAACTCATAAATGCTTTTTATAAAAGCGGCTGAGAAATGTTCAAAAGTGAAAAAAGGCAACAACTAGTTCTCCAAATAATACAACAAATATGGATGATATGATTAATAGCAGAAAAAATTGATTTGAAGATAATGAAGATTTTGATATTTTAGAATGGTGGAAAAAACAACGAATTAAATCTAGGTGTTATACATTGTGCACGTGATGTGTAATTCTTTGTGATCACGATCGCATCGAATTTGTTTTTAGTGCAAGTGGAAGAGTGGTTAGCAAAAAGAGATGTAATTTGTCACCTTAACTACAAGAAATTATCGGATTAGCTACGGAAATTAGCTAGGGAAATAATCCCTAGCTAATTTAAAGAAGGATAGCAGCGGAATAGCAAGGGATTTTTATTACCGGAATTAATGACAATTTTGCAGCGGATTTGTAACGGATTAAAGCGGAAATTTCATGACGGACAAAGTCCCTAGCTAATATTGTCGTTGATTTTGGCACAAAAAGATTAGTAACAGAATTGCCAACAACTTTAGGCGGATTTTCCCGCGCTGGTGGCTAGAAGGAACAAATCCGTTGCTAAATCATGATTTGGAAATATTTTTTTACAGTACATGTATGGCCCCAGAGTTTTTCCTAGCTACAATAACTAGGAAAAATTAGAGTCGCTAATATTGCCCTTAAATTGTTGTTTCACAAAATGTATGCATTTACAGTTATGGATTTTTCCTAGCTATTCACTAGGGATATGTTAGATCATTAAGTCTATCTTAGAATTTTTTTGTTTTAATTTATGTATTTAGCTAGAGATGTCCCTAGCTAAAATAGCGGAAGAAAAATCCATACGCAATTAGTGCCCTTAAATTGTTATTTTACTTAAAATATATGCATTTAAATTTATGGATTTTACTTTATCACATTTAGTAGGGATTGTTTAAAATAGTTATGTCACATCTTGAGAATGTTTTTTGTTTTGTTTTTTATATTTAGCTAGGGATTAGTCCCTAGCTAAAATAGCTAGAAACTAAATCCGTCGCTATCGGTACCCTTAAATTGCTATTATGCATGCATTTAGCTAGAGATTTTTCCCTAGCTATTTAGCTAGGGATTATGTCCGTCGTTAAGTCTATACCGAATTACTTTTTGTTTTGTTTTATATATTTATCTAGGGTTGATCCTAGGCCAAAATAGCTAGGGACCAATCCTTTGCTATTTATGTTCAATTGTATGCATTTAGCTAGGGATTTTCCCTAGCTATTTAAGCCCAGGGATAATTAATCAGTCGTTAATTATGGCCAAATAATTTTTGTTTTGTTTTATATACTTAGCTAGAGATTGGTCCCTAGCTAAAATAATTAGGAAAATATACGTAAGCTATTGGTGCCCTTAAATTTGTATTTCACAAAATGTATGTTTAGCTAGGGTTTGTCCACTAGGTAAATATTAGGGATTTGTCCACAGCTAAATAGTGAGGATTTGTCCTAGCTAAATACCTAGAGTTAACATTTATATGGTAGAATGTGAAATAAATTATTTTATATCCAAGTATAACATTTATATTTATATTTGTATTTTATATTGTTCACAAAAATATGATTTATGGTTTTGTTCATTTATTATTCTTATTTTATATATAATATTATAAATTGAAATTAATTAGAAGTTGCTAAATATATTTCTAGGTTAGAAACATGGCAAAAATTGGGGTTGGAGGGTTTAGAATGAGTAAATACAGTTTCTGGGGGTCAAAACGACGTCGTTTTAGCCAACACATTTTTTTTTTTTTTAATTCTGCATATATCAAAACGACGTCGTTTTGAACTACGAGAGTCCAAAACGATGTCCTTTTGAATCAGTACTCACTTGATTGTTGCGCATAAACTTAATATTAAAAATTTAGATTCATACAAAAACGAATCGATGGTGAGAGTTACATTTAAATAAATGCGAGATGCAGAATTTAGGTTTTCAACTTGTCTTATAGTGACAAATTACCGTTTTGTCATTTTTCAGAAGAAAAAAAAAGGCAATTTTCTCGGGTTTCTGACGTATGCGTGCCTTTCAAAAGCGTCAAGCGCTTTAATCGAGGTAAGACATGTGAAGAATCAAATTAGTAGTTAAAATATATCCTCTTCTTGGTTTTATATTGCCATTTGCAAAGTTCTACCACCAATAAATAAATAATTTACCAAACTTTAATATCTCCCAATAGATTTGAATTTATATTTGAGGATTTAAGTGAATTCTATTAAAAAAATCAAATTCACTATTGTTTGTGTGTACTATTATTGCAAAATCATAGTTTTGGATTGTTGTTTTATTTATTTTAGACTAATTATTCGATTGTTGTTCTATTTCCTTATTTATGTCAAATTCTTTAATTTAACTTCTTAAATTTCAAACAAGATAATTATTCTATATTCTTTTTTTGAGTCAAATATTTAATTTTATTTCCTATTTAAATTGAGTATTCCATTGTTATTCTTTTTCCTTATTTATGTCAAATTCGTTATCTTTAAATTCTTAAATTTAAATAAAAGATAATTCATCTATATTTTTATTTGAATCTAATTCTTAATTTTTATTTCCTATTTTAGCAATATTCCTTTGTTATTCAACTTCCTTATTTATGTCAAATTCTTTATCTTAATTCAAGCGAGATAATTATTCTATGTCCTTATTTGAGTCAAATTCTTAATTTTATTTCCTATTTAAGCAAGGTTTTCATTATTTATTTCTATTTCCTTATTTATAATCATGATACTTATTTTCTTGAATTTCAAACGAAGTTCTATATCCTTAATTTATTTGAGTAAATTCTTAATGACAAAAAGAAAAGAATGGAGGTCTGACATTCTTTTTCTATTTTTCTTTATTTCTGGTATACAAATCTTTGCTCTTAATTTCTTTTTAAGAATAGAAATCCTTAAACTTTACTAAAATCCATATTTGTTTTTTTTGTTGGCAATGGTCTCAAATCGTTCAAAAAAGCCAAAATAATATTAGATACCAATTATTGTTTCATCAGAAATTAAATATATGATATTAGTATAAATAAAATTAATGAAAAAAAAATATGGAAAATTTATTTACAATTTTCAATAAAAAAATAGAGTACATTTATTTCAATTTTCACAAGAAACTCTGAATAACATCAACAAAAATTTCAATATTTTCATTGATCATCAAAACATATTTAAAAAAAATTTATATAATTGAGAAATATAGTGTTTTTTTTAAATTCTTTTTGAAAATAAAAAATAAAATTAATTTTTTCAATAATGAATTTAATATTCAAAATATAAATTATTATTAATTTAATATTCAGTATAACTAACTATTATCAATAATAAACATAAAAAGAAAAACACATAAATTTATAATTTATTCATATAATATTTTAATGAAATTTAAAGATAAATAATAAAACCTTATAAATTTTTCTATTCCTTTTCTTTTCGTCTTCATTGTTTTCTTCCTCTCTTTTTTTTTGGGTTTTTTATATTTCGCCAAAAAATGTAAGGCAGAAATTCGATTTACGGAATAAAGAAAAGAAAGGCAATCGTAATTTGATTACAATTGTAATTCGGTTAAAAATCGTAATTAATTCTCTGAATCTCGGATGGCCGAAGCAGATTGTCTTAGTTAAATTATTACCATGAAATCAGTCGTAGCGTAAAATTTAGTAATTTTTGAGACGATTGGAGTCGTAGCGTTTTTGAGGCATCGCGTTTCGGGTCTTAGTGAAATGATTTGATAAGCGAAAGTCGCGTATAAATATCTTCATGTCTTATAAGTGGTATGAGTAGAAATTATGAAAATGGACCAGTAGAGGTAGTCTTAGGAATATGAAATCACAGTGAAAGGAATTAATTAAATTATTAAGTTGGATAATAAAATGAAACACTAAATAGTGTTTTGTCTTCTTCAAATAACAAAAGCACGTGGGTGTGAGCAGGAGGTCTGATAGCTGGAGAAGACCGAAAATGGAGATTTTAGTGTGAAGGTCCTCCCCTTCTGCAGATCGCGGCGATCGGACCGGATTGGATTTCGGCGGGCGAAGAGGCGTTCCTGCGGCGGAGCGGTTCGCAGCGTGGACCGGTTGTGGAGTTCGCCAGCTCGAGGTAAGTTTTGCCACTCTTTTGTGTTTGCTCGGGTTTCGTTTTTCTGTGTTTCGGTTGGTTTGGTCGTGGTAGTTTGATCGGTCGGCGTGGAATAGGATGATGGAAATTTTTGGGATTTTCTTTGTTGGCCGTTTCTGCACAGTCCCACGTAGAAATTTGTTTGGGTTGGTGTGTTGATTTATGTATGTATAAATTTGTGCTTTGGTATGTATAGAAGTAGGAAATGGTAGAAATTCGGGTTATTTAAAGTGAACGATCTTTCCAATGATTTTAGGAATAGTAAGCGAGGTTTAATTATTTACGGAATAGTGTTAAAATATATATTTTTGTGAAAATACGTATTTGGTCGAATTGATTTAAATTAAATTCTTGCCGTGTATGACTCGATGCGCGTGGTAATTTTGATGTGTGAATTAATTAATTCGTGATATGATTGTGTGAATTGGTTGTTTTGTAAATATATCGTATTTATATATTCACGTGTAGATTAAACGTAGTGGGATTAGTACAAGCATGCGTTAAGTATCATATTCAGAGCATCCAGGGCTTTAGGAGTTAGTCGTAGCGTAGTGCAGAGGAAAATGGTTCGGTGGTCCCAAAAATATTAAATGTCGGTAGTCGGCCCAAATAATATGCCCAGTCGGAGGCGGCGGTTGATATTTATTCGTAGGTGAGTCGCGAAGCAGATAATATATATCGTCGTCGGAGCGTGAATTGATGCCTCATCGAGGTTGTAAATTTGGTCATGTATTCTCATCTGAACAGGCGAGTAATGAGAAGTCGATGAGGCTCGGGATCACGAGTTAGTCGTATGAGCGATTCAAGTAGGATCGTCACGTTTGCTTGAATGTATGTTTAATTTGGAGCGATTCTTGGCTGCTTGACAGAGTGGTGATGGCGCATTTAGGGCGGTCTCTCTTGAGCTAGGCTCGGCGTCGTGGGATCGGCTTTCTGAGTGCAGGGAGCGTGCGAGGAGGCGGGCATTTCGTCTGAGATTTATTGTGAAGAAAGCGGGATGTGGCTTTGGTGGTTGTACGTGTATTAGAGTCTACAATTTTAATGTATTGTTTAAATAAAAATATTAACTCTTTGGGCCCATTGGATATAGTTGGATTCATAGTTGAGCCTTGTTTTATGGATATTTGTTGCGTAGGCGAGGTCGTTTTTATCATCTTGTATATGTGCGTATGTTAATTTCATTTGAGACCGAGGATATGCGGGTTTTGTGATATTTGGGTAGATTTCATAATTTCTGCTTGGAATTTTACAAAGTGGCGTCAGTGCTTGGCCTCACGGCTTGTATTAGGGTGACAATTGGTCAATGGTAGGATTTCAGGGCGTCGCAAAAAAATCAAAACACTAATGGGCTGGCTATTTATGGATTTTTAAATAACAATTTTATATATATATATATATATATATATATATATATATATATATATATATTATGATTCTATTAGATTTATAATATGAAGGTGCTCTATAAGGACTCTCCATGGACGAGGACTCTATGTTAAAAGGATTTTTAGGGGGGCACCCATTGTAGAATCGAAAATCGGAGGGAACATACCCTGAGCCTCATTGCATATATATACAATGAAAAAAAAATCTATCGTAGAAATTTATTGAAAAAAGTAATATTTATTCAAAAATATTTACCAAGTTATATAAAAAATTGTTTGGTGAAAATCCTTTCAAAAAAAAGTGAGGAGAAAATTGAAAAAAAGTGTGGAGAAAATTGATGGGATGAGAAAGATTTTAGCATGTGATGATGTAGATTTTTGCATTGTTTATCTTTCTCATCCCATCAATTTCTCAAACTATTTTAAAGAATTTTCAAAACTTTTTATTATATTTTGTTAATAAATTTCTTAAATTATAGAAGTTTCCTAATTATAATTAAAAAATCAAATACTACTTTTTAAATAGTCATAATTTTAAAAAGAAATTGGTTTAAATGAATAATTCAAAAGTTATTTAAAGTAGCATACCAGAAAAGTAACGCTAAATATCCAATTTCAAACAAAAAAATCGTAAAAGTGTAAAGATAAATCCCTAACATATCCAATCACTATTGTCGTTTGTTACATGCCCATATTATAACTAAATATCTAAGGCATTTTTATCAAAATGTATCTTTTTATCTTTGTATATGGATTTTAATGAAAGATGTTAGTTTTATAAGGCATTTTTATCTAAAATATATCCTTTTATCCTTTTATTTGGATTTTAATAAAAGGAGTTAGTTTCTATTTTTGTTAGGTTTTATTCCATTTAAACTATTATAAAAATATTTTAAAACTTCCTAAAAACATATTCCAGAAATTCATTTTGGAAACAATTTTTTTAATAGTAAAAGGTTGGGTGGGCACCCACCCGTACGTACATCCCTTAAACTTCAGGACTCGTTATAAGATTCGCATTTCGATAGTTTCACGAAGCCCTTATCTTTTTTCTCAGCGACGCTCCCTAGAGGAAGGGGTTCAAGCGAGGGGCGGCGGTGCTGAAAGTCTTCACGGTTGCGGATCTCATAAATGAATTGCCAGTGGGATTGGGTTGGGGAGAAACCGGCTGTTGGGTGAATGGAAGAACATCTTTGGGGCTACGATTGCCTAAGATTAACCAGAGGACTTCTAAAAAGGTGGAATTTTGATGGCCACTCAATCGGATCTGTACTGCTGCTTCGCCCTCTAGGACTTATCAAGGTTCAATTTTAACAATTTTTCCGGTGTAATAGGTTAGATCTAACCCTTTCTCACATGCATTCCTATTGAATTTACCAGCTGGCTTTCAAATGGATGATTTTTCTGCGTTTTTCGACAACCTTCTATATTAGTGGTTGGGCATAATACTTTGGTATACCGGAGGAGATCTGGTAGGAGTTTTGCTTATTTCGTTTCTGTTTGTCCATTTGATTTTTTTTGTTTTTTTAATTCGAGACATTTTTTTCCCTTCATGATTTGTCTGGATGGATCATAGAGGTGGTTTCGGGGAAAGTTGGTTTGTAGAAAAATGGGTTTCTGAAGGCTGGTATTTGTTTTTTTTGGTTATTATTTGTTAAATTCAGTGTTTGTTCTTGCTCAGTTCTAGGTCTTACATTCCTGGTAGATGAGGTAGATTATGTTGATGTTGCCATGCCATTTTACATGATAATCCAGTAGCTATTTTTTGGTTTTATCCGTTGTTATCAAAATGGGTTTTAGTGGATATTTTTGTTAGGTTCTTTGCTATTCTCGGGTTTTATTTAGATAGGTATTAGTAGCTAAATTCATTTGGGTTCTTCACTGTTCTTGGGTTTCAATCTAGTCAAACATAGTGGTGTCTAATTTGGGTTTGGCTTTTGTTTTATGGGTTTAGTTTTTAACTTTTTGTTCTACTGAATTTCGGAGTTTAAATTTCGTGGAATCTAGTTATTGCGTTTAATTTGGGTTTTAGCCATTATTATTATTTTTGATATGCAGAATTTTAGTCAACATATTGGGTTTAAATCTAGTTGTCTTGAAGGATTAATAATTATTGTAATTTTGGTTCCTCTGTCCTTGCTCTTGGTGGGTTTTAGTTTTATGATTTCCTTTGCCTTCTTATTTATCTTGTATGGGTTCATCTATTTGCCTTCGGTTTTAAAGGAAGAGTATCGGGAAGAAACTTGTACTTGCTTGGATTATTGAGCATTTGTGGACGTTGAAATGTTTTTGATCAAGCATGGAGAAGCAATAACCCACAGCATGACCTTTGCAACTTTCTTTTCTTGTTGAAAATTTTGATGGCTTTGATGTGTGTGCTTTTAATGCATAGTAGAGACTTTAAATGATATTGGTGAACATGATTCCATGAAGGCTAAGTCAATCAATTTTTGCAGAGAATTTGGTGTTCTAGGTGTGCACACTTTCATGTTCCACTATCTGATTTATTTACTAGTGTTTCATGTTTCCTCCATTTATGTCTCACAATTTTATTTAGCTCACTACAAGAAAAATCGAAGCTAGAAGACCCAGGACAATTAGGTCTGCAAATCCGCTCTGAAAGCGGAATTAGAATGAATTAGACGAAATTTTACCCGATCTTCATGATATCAATTTTGTAAGTCCTCAATTTCTTCTCTAATTAGAGGATGATAGTGATATCGATAATTAAACTTTTATAATTGTATTAAAATATTATAGTTTCAAAGACTTTCTATATTTTGTTGCAATCCATTGGTGTGTGTTATTCTATAATATGCAGTCACGGTTAGCAGCCTTGATGCGACAGATGGGACACCGAGTTCCAACAGAGCACCCACCCGCCGAACAGCCTACCACAGATCCACCAGCTAATGATAAGGATGACGATTTAGGTTTAGATGATTAGAGGCCTATGTTATTATTTTTATTTTTACTATTGACACTATTGTATCAAATTAATTTATGTATTGCTTTGACTTATGGTTAGTTAAAAAAAAATTGCTTTTAGTATATGTTTTTATTCATTATTAATATAAAATTTTAAAAGTATGTATTCTAATATTTTTTAAAAAATAAAATAGTGAAAATAGCTATGAAATGATCCCTAGCTATTGTTGTAGTTATTTTCTTACAATTGAATGAAAATAGTGACGCTGAATTTTAAACATTAAATTAGCTAGAGACAATTATGGCTTATTCTTCAAAATTTGACAAGAATAGTGGCGAATTGTCCTAGCTAATTAGTATGAATTTTCAATCCGTCATTATTAACAAATCAAATAAAAATAGTGATGGAATTGTCCTAAGCCCAAATTAGTGGAGACGATTTAAATCAGCTATTTCTTCAAAATTTGTGGAGAATAGTGAGGTGTACAATGAACCCAAGTAGGAGACGATTAAGTAGTATTCTTCTAAGAATCGACAAGAATAATGATGGAATTGTCGCATCTGGGTGGCGAGGGACGATTAAGTAAGTAATATTAAATTAGACAAGTATAGTGACGGGGTGTCACCCAGCTAAATTAGGCTAGGAGACGATTAAAATATTCCCTTCTTTAAAATTAGACAAAAATAATAGTGGCCAAGGAATTTTAATTTAAATTTAATTTATTTGAGACAGTCTATCATTTATTCGATCATAAAATATTCGTTGGTCATACGAATTACGTACCGAAGTGTAAAGAATATATAATTAGCTAAGGGAATTTCGTCGTTAAAAAATAGCTAGGGAAAAAATTTTCTCGTTAATTTTTTGCGACAAGCACTTTAACTTGGGAAAATTTCCGTAAATAAATAAATCTTATGCTATTTTAGTGGCCGAATTTCTTAATAAATGAAATTTACTGCATTGTTGTTTTATGGTGTATGATAAGGTAGTATGTTTAAAATATTGGGTTAGCGGGGAATGAGAGATTATGATCATGTTCGAAGTGAGCCCAGTGGGCGATCTGAGAGAACTTAAAAATATCGAGCGTGAATGAATCAGATAGTTACTTGTCCTTTGAGAAATAATGATTAAATATTTTTATTAGAAATGTATATTGTATTTTATTTTAACATGGTTGAAAAAGTACAAATGATTGACAAATAAGTAGGTGTCAGCTGGTTGGGATATCTTATTTTGTAGTGATGTAAAGCTTTTAAATACGTTCTAAATGTAATTATATTTGATTAATAAAATTTAAATGATGTATTTTTTATTTTGAATTGTTTTGAAACTGCTTTTTATTTAAGCTTGAATCTGATTTAGTAAAACTGTCAGAGGTAGGGCTTTTAAGTGGAGCTTTTAAGTGGGGCGCCAGACGGCCTCTAGACGGGGCTTATAGGAGCTTTTAGACGGGCCTGCAGGCGGCTCTGGGTGGGGAGCCGTGGGCGCTGGGGCGGGCTTGGGCGCAAAGCCGTATTAGGGCGTGCCGGGGCGGGCCAGGGCTTGAAATGAGCCGCGACCCTCACTTCAGGGGCCCAGGCGGGGCAGGCATCTCGGGATTGGGTCGGGCCTGAGCGGGCGCTCGGGCCTGGGCTTTTGGAAATCCCAATTACATATGGTTTTTAGTGAATTTGATTTTGTGATGTATTTTGTCCAGTAAAATTATTTTCTTTCAAAAAAAAAAAAAGAAGTTTAGGTTGAGTTGAGTTCCAATCGATTGTTCTTAATTTGGATCGGGGTTGGGTTGCTTGATCAATTTGACTAACCTTCCCAAATGTCATATATAGTTTCAATTAATAAGGTATTTTCTTTTCAAAGAAAGTTTAGGTTGAGTTGATTCGATCGATTGTTTAATTTGGATCAAGGTTGGAGTTAGCAATCAATTTGACTAACTTGCCCAAATTGCATATATATTTATATATATATATATCTATATATATATATATATATATATATATATATATATATATATATATGTGTGTGTGTGTGTGTGTGTGTGTGTGTGTGTGTATGTGTCTTGTGTAGCGCGCATTTTATTTCTTAACGTTAATTAAAGAAACTTGTTGCTTGAATGTTGAATAAAGAACTTTAGTGTATTAAATATTAAATCGTTGTTTTTTAATATTATTTTTTATTAAGTGTTAGATTTCATTTATTTTTATATCTTAAATCAACAACAAATATATTAAAAAATAATTTAAGTGAGTACTTGTTTGTGTAATGATGATATCTTTGATTTTTTTAAGATTAGAAATATTTGATTAAAATACCTTAAATAACTCAAAATTTGTAAAACTAATCATTTCCATTTTTTTCTGAAGAATGACTCATAATTAACAAAAATACCTTTGTCTGTTTAAATGTATTTATATATATATTTGAAAATATAAATTACTATTTTATAAAAATAATAAAGATATTTTTATCAAATAAGAAAAAAATTAATGAAGGATTAGATTTACGACGTAATTTTTCAAAGGTCTTTTCCTCCCATCACCTTCATTATTGCCAAAATAAAATAAAAAATTGTATATTAACATGTTACAAAAAAATTAAAATAATAAATTATTATGATAAATAATTTATTATTATCATTATTACAAAAAATAATTATTTTATTTATCTATTTATTTATTTTATATAACTAAAATAGAAATATATATATATATATATATATATATATATATATATATATTATTTAAAAAATTAAAAATATTTCGTATTTTTAAAATATTTTGAAATATTCTATATAGATTTCAAAAGATTTTATATAGATTTTAAAATATGGCTTTTTCTGAATTAAAAAAATCAAATATTTTATCTTTTTCTATTCAAAAAATTTTTTTAAAAAAATCAGAAATATGTTATACAAAAATAAAAAGTAAATAAATAATCTAAGCTAAAAAGACAAACGCGCTCTAAATATGTTTTAATATTATGACGATCTATTAGGTTCAAAATAGATATTATCTTTTCATCAGGGAATGGAGGGTACAAATGTTAAAACGCTTTTTATTGAATTATGAGCAGAGCCAGAAAATCAAGTAGTAAGATGGTTTTCTTTTGAACCAAAGATCAAGGATTCAAAACCAATAGAAATAAATTTTTTTCCAAAATCAAGGGTACACATTCAACTGCTGCCAAACAATGACTTATTGGATTATGAAATACATTATATTTTCAATATGGAATACGGACCAATATATTACTGTTTCTCCCACACAGCATAATTGTTTCCAGAAGTAGCAATTTTGAAGGTTGTAGGCACGAGGTTTCCAACATACCTTGTTCCAATCTTAGCAATGATTTTGTCATCAATAGCGGCTACATAAAGATCTGGGTCAGATGCCAGAATACGCGCACTGTGCTGCTGGCTGATCCCATTCCTTATCTGATCATTGTCAGATTAGAAACCCTCCTCCTTCAGACCCCAGTCAAAGAAATGGTCATAGAACTTGTCACAAGAAAGTAAGCAGATATGAGAGTAGTTCTGAAACTCGGGTGAATAGATTGGGGTGGTGATCAAACAGGTAATGAATCTACTAATTATCTGGGAAAAGAAAAATAGCGAAAAGAAGGTATATATGAGAAATTACTATGGATGGAATGCCAGGATGGGTGAGGATATAAACATATCCCTGCATGACTTTGTCTGATGGGAATGGCCATTGTTGTTGTGTAGAACCTGTGTCATGATTATCAACAAAAGTCACAGCATTTTCAGGCATTAGCCCAATCATCCCTGGGGGCCCTCCATTGGAGTCCTTCAACCTCCCCAATTCCCCTTCAACTGCATGTGAAGTATCACTGGTTGTAAAATCCAAACGCAGTCACCGAACCTCCAGCAGCTTTCACCCATTCTGCCAGCTCCGCCGATGAGCATCCTGGTCGTAGTTCGGCTTATTGTCACTCCATAAGAAGAGAATTCCAAATTTCCCTGCCAAAAATCTGGCCTAGTGTTTCCATGTACAGCTTGGGCGTATCTGGGAGTATCCTCTAGCAAAAATCGAATCGCCATCCATCAAAGCCTATTTCCGTCTTTAACCAATTCATCAATCTGATAGCTCTCGTTGGACCCATGTGTTTAGATGATCAATGTCTGGAGCGCCATTGATCTGCTCCAGTATCGGGATTTCTGTGCCTCCGGAATTAGTAGTCGTGTCTCGGACTTAGTAATGTCATCGATGCAGATGCCCAAGAGGTGATCCCAATCAGGCGATCATCTGAGTTCCTCCCTCAAAGATGTTCCATCTTCCATCTGAATCTTGCCTCTCAGCAGTCCTGTGGTTTATAACTATGTCTGCAACACACTGGATTCCCTTGCTGTGAAATGCGTTTATCAATGTTTTTAGTTCATTTTGGGTACCATAGCGGGATGCATCGAGATCCTGAAAGCCTTCTGGCATGTACCCTTCAGAGAAAATGAAGAACAACACATAAAGAGCGCAACATATATTTTCAAAACCATGTTCATCTAATCACTATTTGCCTCATTAAGACCGAAAAGTCAAGATTTCCAGAAGGCGTTTTGTTTCTTTGTGTTGTGATTCAAGCAGCGAAATAGTATTTCAATCAAGAGAAAAACCAAAAGGAGTAAACATATAAATTTACATGGTTAAAACCACGGTGATAAAATCAAGAAAAACCAAAAAGGAGTAAACATAAATTTACATGGTTCAATAGTAGTGATAAATCAAGAAAAACCAAAAAGATAGTAAAAACATAAATTTACATGGATTCAATGGTATGCACATGTTCTGGGAACGATGGGTAGGCTTTAACTATCATAAATAGGGTTATAGGACTCATTTATAATAACCAAAAGCAGGTATGACGAAATTACAAAAATCATACATCTGTGTCAATACCATACCATGCCCCTCCTCTCATTTGATAACCGGCATTTGCACCTTTTACTCTCATCTGAGCCACATACCCTGACACTTTGTTATTTTTTTCTTTCATTTTTCTTCCACATGAATAATTTATTTGTCATTCCATGATTTCAAGTTCTATGCATCCGGTTCTTTCAAAATAAAATCGGAATCTTACTTGATATGATGAATCCACAAGGTGTTCTGATAATCACTAGATGTAGTGTAATTACAAAATACACTTGAATTCCACGGCCCATTACTCCAATGCTTGTTGTTTTATTGCGGAGATAATAGTTCTTTTGGTCTTTGCGAAGATAATTTGTTCATTTTTTTTTCTTTTCCTACTTTGATAACTTCCACTTATTTTTTCATATTTAAAATTATTTTCCAAAAGACACAACTCTACAAGAGATATCAATAAACTGTGTTATATTCAAACTATATAATATATTGACATATTATATATATGTTAGTTAGTTCGAGGTCAAAACGAGTCTTGGCGACTTAGGCAAATTTCCAACATCTCAGCGCTCGCCCATGGCCGGGTATGACCCTCATTGCGAATATCTCTATAACAATAAACAACAACAATTTCATCTTGTAAATGGGTGATGCGACCTAAGCGAGCAAACACACTTAGAGCTTATACTATGCATACATTAGAATAGCATAGTTACTCGACCTTTAAACAAAATAATTGTTAGATAAACATTCTACGCAATACCCTAGATTTGTCCCTTTTTAAGTTACTTTAACATTTCTAATCCTCGACAAGAACATGTTTCACTTTTGTAACTTTATTTAGTATCCATGATCAAGTCCACAACTATGCGACAAGATCGGCGACTAATGAATCTTATAGACTAAATCTTCCTTTTCCTCGAATTTATAATAGAATTCATACTAATTTTGCTTCTGGAGCATGTCCCGTAGATCAGATCATCCATGACCATGAGCCCGACCACGCTAAGGTAGCAAACGCAAGCCTGAAATCATAAATACTTGAAAAAGTATAAGGGTATCCGATTGAGGAAAAATTCTTATCCTCATGAATTCTCACATAGTGGAAACGGGGTTCATTCTCTCAGCACCATAGTGAATTAAACATAAGTACACATGGTATGAATCATGTTAACTCACAGTATTTGATATTTTACGATGTCTATTGAAATGCGCATGCAGATTTTGGATTCGGTCATCATCTAAGACTAACACGAGTTCTCAAATTCCTTTACTCATGCGAAATTTGATCACCCAAACCATATCGACTATCATAGGTCATTTGGATGGAATCCAAGAACGGTTGTCTTTCTGTTCCTGACCTCGTCACAAGTCTTTTGTAGTCGACACACACAACATTTGTCATCTCTACATGTTATCATAACATTAGAGTTGATTGCTCATGTGAGAGACGATCCTGAAACACAATGTGACATCTTATTGTTGAACTTTTAAGTTTATAAAATATATGATGTACATTTTATTTATACACGTGAGCATGAATTTAAATCAAACAATAAATTAATAATAAGCCATGTATTAATAAGATTGTGCGATACAAGTTGACAAATACTTTATTACACTTAAAAATATATGTCTCACCTTGATCGAGCATTAACATGACGAAATACATCTCTCGGAATGGGCTTTATTGATGGATCGACCACCATATGATGCGTAGAAATATGTTGCACGAGATATCTCACGCTTAGTTATGATATCTCTATTGTAGTTATATCTGAGCTATCGATATGTTTAGTTATGGAATTTGGGATCCTTTGTGAATGCGATAGGCACTTTGATTATCCTGATAAGCGAGTAGCGGCGTTATTCTTCTTTGATTAAATTCATAAGAAATCTTCTTAGCAACGACTTCTTATGCAGTTTCTTTGAACATGCCGCAGTCGGCTTCCATGATCGAAAGAGCTATGCGAGTTTGTTTCTTCTTTGCTTGTGAAATAGCCTTTGTTAAGCGAAAAGCAAAACACGAAGTAGACTTAAGTTGATCGAAGTCTCCTCCACGATCGGCGTCGAGAATATCTACTAGACATAAACTTGGTCCTTGGTAACACAAATGATAATCCATAGTCCCTTTTGGATATCTCGATATCCTTTTCCTGACTTTCGGTGTTCTCTTCCGAGTTTGATTGATGCTAGACTAACTAGACCCTGTGAAAACAAATATCCAGAGGCGAGTACCTGACATTGCATACATAAGACTATAGCCGCACTAGAATATGGTACATTGGACATTTCTTTTTCTTCTTCCTAAATTTCTAGAGGCACATATTTTGACTTAACACACCGCTCTTGAACCGGGAGGTATCCACGAACTACTGACTACTCATATGAAATCGTTCGAGAACCTTTTTAATATAATGTTTCTTGAGATAAGGATAAAAAAGCTTCTTAGAGCAGTCCTACTTTCAATTTTAACTCCTAAAATGTAGTACGCTTCACCCATGTCTTTCATATCAAAATTTGTAGATAACCATCTTTTATTGTAAATCTGAGCTCCTTGTCATTCATTATTAGAGATATCATCCCAACATAAGAGAAGAATTGCCGTTTATCATTTGATCTTTTAACATAAACGATGATCTTCTTCAATCATCTTAAATCATAAGTCAAAATGGCTTTATGAAAGCGAAGATACCATTATGCGGATGATTGTTTAAGGCCGTAAATTGATCTTTGGAGCTTACATACTTCTGCTCTTGACGCTTTAACTGTGAAGCCTACGGGTTGTTCCATGTAGATTTCCTCTTTAAGCTCTCCGTTAAGAAAGAACATCTTAACATCCATTTGGTGCAATTCTAAATCTAAATATCTTTCTGATAGCTAGAATTAGGCGAATGAGAGTAAACTTAATAGCGGTGAAAAGTTTCTCATAGTGTATTCCTCTTGTTAGGTATAACCTTTACGCCTGAAGCGAGCTTTATACTATCAATAGAACCATCGACCTTTCGTTTTATTTTGAGAATCCATTTTATTCCCCCGATTTAGCTACGACTGACGATGATGTGAGCTCGAGCAGTTAACTTTCATAGATTCCATTTCGTCTTCGATGACTTTCCATTTTCTTTAGCGGAGACATTCAAGTCTTTGCTTCGCGTTGAGTTCTTCGTCATCTTACAGGCAATGATGAAAGCCTCTGATTCAATCGAAAAACGTCTTTTAGGAATTTTAGAACGCTTGCCTCTTCCTAATTGAGAACTTTCATTGTCATTGGTATTGCTTTCATCAATCGAAATTGCATTGACATCCTCATTTCTCCGCTCCGAAGTGAGATGAAGCGATTCTTAGTTGCTCTACTATAGAGGCTCCCGCTCCGTTGGATTAGCCTCTTGATCGATTCTAATTCAAGAAGATATGAGAACCCATCAACGGTACCTTTAGTAGGAAATAATCTTCAATAAAAAAGTGACATCTAGGGACTGATCTCGATGAATTAGATCCATTGAACCCTCACGATAAAAACAAAACCTTTAGAGTGGTGAGAATATCATAAGATACATTTCTTACCTCACAGGTCAGGTTACCAAATTGATGAGAAGTGTCATGGACATGTCATTAATCCGGGATATGCATTGACCACCTGCTAGTTATATTTCATCAAGACTAATTAGATCGATACACATTAAATATGTAGGTTTGATTAAATATGCAATGGATGATTGCCCAGCATCATCTCAAATATATCTAATAAAGATTATTCATGGCAACACCATTTGTTTTGCAGTTAGCATTATTGTGCCTTATGATGCCTTTCTTCACCTGATTTCTTAAATAGGTCAGATGAATACTCTACGCCGATCAATTCTTAAAACTTTAACTTATCTAATTGATTCTACGACTTCATTTAAATATTTAATAAAGCGATCGATGGCACAGCATTTATGAGAAATCAAATAGACACTTGACCACCATAGCAGGAGTAATCATCTATAAAAGTGATAAAATATGAAGCACCGTACGCTTGCTTTTATACTCATTGGTCCACAATATCGAATGGATAAGTTGTAAAGGATATTCGGCTCGTGTGCCCTTACGAAAAACTTCTTATTTGCCTTTCAGCAGCAATATTCACGAGTGGGCAATTCAAACTTTGCATTTGATCTGAAGACCATCCTGAGCTAGTCTTATTCATTCTATCTTGCCACATGTCCTAATCTAGCATACCCATAAACATGAATCAAAATTATTATTGCTAGATTGATGAATAAGAAAAAGAAACATTTTTATTATAATTACTACATTGTGTGTCCAATACCATAAAACCATTCATAATATGTCCCATAACCATAAGCCTTAGTCTTATCGGCAATCCTTACATGATTATCTTCAAAAATACAAATTATATCCTAATTTTAACAAAACAAGACCGGAAGAGGCCAGATTTCGTCGAATGTCGGGAGCATATAGAACATCGTAGGTAAAGAGCAGTGACCACCTTGAAAATTGATTTACAGAGTACCAGATTTGTACTACTTATTTCGATCATTTGTACCTACATATATATATTTGAACCATGAGTCGGCCAATCAGCGAATGCGTCAGATCTCATTACATGATGCATTGCTCCACGAGTCTACAGTCCACATGAAGACAGTTCGTGAAAGCGATATAGTGCTTGAAATAAAGTTTAAATTCTGTATATATTACATACATATATTCTTTTTTCTTCTTTATATGTGTTGGGTTATGGAGATATTAGACGTGCTATTTTTAGGCTCTGATGCAGTCATGAGCAAAATGGCCCGTCTTGCCCACAATTGTAACATGTCGTTTTGTCTTGTCCTCGCCACCACCCTTCTTTTGGTGTTTGTTTGGTTTCCTTTGCCATGGTCCTTTACCCGACCTTTCCTTTTGTTAGTCTTCCATTTACTAACATTAACCTTTCGTTAAATCGGGAAGCATGAAGTCTGGCGACCATATGCGAGCATCGGAGTTTAGCGGATTGGCGGCTCATCTTCAAACTCACAAATGGCGAGCAATATCGTGAAAGTCTTAATACTTTCATTATGAGTCATATTGACTTTCATGTGCTCGACTTAGGTAAAGATCGAATAATAGTTGAGAGCATTTGTTCATCGGTAAAGTTAGTGGCCAGCGGTTAAAAACTCGATGATCATGTTGACATGTCAGCAAATGTTGTTTCATGGTTATTGGGACCTTTTATAGAGTGTCAAACTTGATTGTCGATTACTTGCCTTGGTTGGAGGCAAATTCCTCGAACTTCTCTTTGTAGGCCACATGGCTTGAATGGGTTGGATGATGTTGATGCTCAGACACCAGTCATCATTCATGGTAGTAAAATCTCTTTAGCATTGGAATCCTTTTTTCTTCCATGCATTATAAGCATCCATATCACGTTTAAATTGCTCTGAGATTGGCATTGTCACCACTAATTCTGTTGAACCAAAACTTTGTTATAGCCTGCAATGCATCTTATTCCTCAAGGACATAATGCATTTTTGAGTTGCCAAATATTTGTAATTATCACCATTTAGCTTCTCCCTTATTAAGCTGTGATGATGTTTGGCCATAGTTAATCTGAACTCTGATTTTAACAAAATCCACAAGTAGTAATTTCATGTCATATATCCTCTGAGACACAATTTTAAATCTAAAAAAATATCACAATAATAAAGAAAGTTCACTATGTTCCCGATCATCTTTCATTAAATATAATGATTTTAAATAGAAGTAAAATTGTTACAATTCTATTCTAGATAAGAATTCAATGATTAATTCTATCGAAATCTCGGAATAAATAAAAATAATAAAAATAAAATATCTAATATCATTACATCAAAATGTGTCTAAAAAAGTCGAAACCTTTCTGACCTCCATATATTAAAAAAACTTTTTGTAATGAGTGGTGTATTTAATTTGAAATATACTTGTCCTTGGTTATATTTGTAATGCAAACATATTGAGCAGTGGCGTCTTCTCCATTAACCAAAACTAAAATACGGAAAAAAAAAAAAAAAATTGAGAAAGTAATATTTCAAGAGGTAACATTTTGGAACTCTATATCTTTCTATACACACATCCCAGGTCGAGTGTAAAAAAATATATCATTGGAAGATATCATTTTCACACTAAAATGGTATAAGTTTGAAAACGATACCCCGGGAGCGTAGTAACCATAAAATGAATCAAAACTTCTTGTTTTTTTTTCCTTATAAAATTCAATTTGCGGGGACGGATTAATTGTATCTTGAATTTCCCCTTTCTCCACAGATTTGAATTTGAAAAAAATTCCCGAGAATTTACGAGGACTAGCGCATGTTAATTTCACACTTCTCTATGATTGAATTTCGAACAAATTAATTACAGGTTTTATCATATGTTGTTTTTCTCACTATTCTTTTAGATTAATTGGTTTATAATTGATTGAAGGAGAAGGAGGCGGAATAGCATATTTATTAAGTTGTCATCAGTAAAACCCGGCCATCGTATGCATTTTTCTTGATGGTGTTTGGTTGAAATGGGATTACAATTACCATGATATAATTGAAGCCGAATTACAACGAGAAAATGGTATTTTTTTAAAAAAAAAAAAATCAAAACAGAAAGACGAAGCAATTAAGCAGAAATGGGAGAAACCCGTCTCATTAAATCTGAAAGCCGTGGAATTGGCTACTACTTCACACACAAACAATGAAACGAGAAATATCTGAAAACTTGAGTTTCATAGAAATTCATGCAAATCATGTCGAGAACCACATTGAAATTCATCAATCCTTTGCTCTAATACCGCCATATCGAGTTCTTTCAAAAATAAAATCGGAATAACATGATATGATGAATCACAAGGTGTTCACGTGTCACTAGATGTAGTGTAAATTACAAAGAACATACACTTGAATTCCCACGACCCCCATTTATCCAATGCTTGTTTTATTGCGAGATAATAGTTCTTTTGGTCTTTTCTTGAGAATAATTTGTTCCTGTTTTTTTTTCTTTTTCCTACTGATAACTTCCACTTATTTTCATATTTAAAAATTATTTCAAAACCATGACTCTCTAAGAGATATATCAATAAACTATGTGTTATATTCAAACTATATAATATATTCAACATATTATATATATGTTAGTTGGTTCGGGTCAAAACCCGTCTTGGGCGACCCGACTTAAATTTCCAACATATACTCTGACCAAGTCAATCTTCTCCATGTCAACTTTCAGTCTTTATTTCCCTTCTGGGTTTTCTATTTCTAAAAATGTCAAAGAAAATTCGAAGTTTCTAGAATTCATCGATCCCAACCAGGTCTTGAAATCATAATTGAAATACAAAATCAAAACCCTTGATTACCAATCAGTCTTAACAAGAAAAACACCTGAATCAATCAATTGTTCATACGGCTAACATTCATTGCAAATAACTTTCCAAACAAAAATCAAATTCAGGAACAACTAGAAACAACCCATTACGACTGTAACTGAAACAAGAATTTAAGATTGAATATATATATATATATAACAACACAGGCTAAACAAAACAGCAACTTAATTATATTATAAGCACTGGTGTTTTGTTTAATCACCTTCAGATGCAGCAGACTGAGAGGGTGGAGGAAGCCAAACATGAGTGATTCCAGAAGCAGACAGTTCAGGAATGGAGTTGATGAGGAAATTGTACCACCCTCCTTCCTTTTTGGATGATTCCCAATTGAACCCCTGACATTCCAACCCCCACAAAATTATCATTGCCTACATACAACACTAAACACATGTTGAGGGGAGAGATTGTACATATAATACCTGAAACAATGTTGTTGAAACTGTTGTGATTGGGAAGAGATAATTGGTGAAAGGAGGAGACATGAGGAGGAAAGTAAGTAATACCCATTGTTTAGTGTTTGGATTCTCATTAAAAGAAAAAAATGGTGAGTATATATAGAGATGTGTACGCTATAGGAGAAAATGGGATGGTGCAGAAACCTTGACTGGAATTTTGGGTTTGGGAATTGTGACTTAAGTGTCAAATCTATCAATACCCCATCATGGGTAGCTTCATTGCAAATTCCACAACGATGTGCCTAACTGATATAAATCCACCTTCAATTCCACATATTGTCGGCCATGTCTCATAGTTTTCAACTCCTTGATTAACAGACACTTGTTTAAGAAAATATTAGGGCCTGTTTGCTGATTTTAAAACGAACACCTATGATTCCCAATTTTTTTTGTTCTAAAAAACACAAATAATACAAAAAACACTAAAATTCAGAGAACAAAAACAGTTTATAGAGAATATTTTAGTGTTTTCAAAAACTGTTCTAAAAAACAAGAACCAAACATGCCCTTAATATTTGAATTTTAAGTGATTAATACTTTTGTCCCACATATACACCATTTCTAGAAAATGTAACTTTTTCAATTTGGGGACAACCTTCAAACCTTTCTTGCACGACAAACTCATTGAAATAAGGTTCCTTTTCACATTCAGAACATAAAAACCATTCTTCAAACTAGATTAATGTCTTTTCAAAGTTAAATTGTAATTTATTGATTTCTTTTCCAAGAACCTTACCAACAATATCATAATTTCTCATATTTTTGTCACTGCAACGGAATCATATAATCAATGAACAAACTTGTCAATTGTTGCCATGCTACATTTTATTATCACATTGATTTTAAGTCCAACAAGCATAGTAATAACTTCAACAAGGTTAGGCTGATTCACGTTAATATCAATTATTGACACAGAAGCTCAAATTTAGAGATATAGATAGATCTTCAGCTATGTGAACACCAGAAAGGGTGCCGCTTCGCTTCTATCAAGAGTTTGGAAGTAAACTTTTGTAAGTATGAATTAGCTATGTTACTTCTGCAGGCATTTTCATTATGATACTTAGTCGGCATGCCATTTTAGAGAGGACAGCTTTAAATTAACATTAGAAAAGAATTTGTGTTTAAAAACTCCAGGTAGCATAAGCAGTTTTCTCGGCCTATTTCTTTGTATCTCCAGTTTGGAATCAAAAAGAGTTTATTGACAAAAAAAAGAAACACTAAAAAAAAAATATTTGGTTTCGAGTAGAAAATATAAAAGAAAATCAAATATAATCTTAATTTTTCATGATTTTTAAATTTAACTACAATTAGAGATAAACGAAATAAAATGAGTTTGAATAAATATATATAATTAATTTATTAGGTTAAACTTATTTTATTTTCTTCCAAATTTTTCTTTCCTTCCACTTTTCACCAAAGCTGTTTTTATTTGGAGTCTTCCAGGGTTAAATGGCCCAAGTAAAGATATATGTAAAATTCAATAAATATATGGATAAAAGACATCAAATAACTCTAAATTTATGAATCTAACATTTATCGTGTTTTTTCTTGATAAATAACCCCATTTTGAACAAAAATGTCCTTCATTTTTTCTTTGTTTAATATAGTCGTTTTTACTACATCAATTTCTATGATTATCATTTTATTCTTGTAGAGTTATTCACTTAGATTTTGGGAATTGTTAAGAGAACGAAGGAACCTATTTTTCCTTTGGTTAGTAGTTTGATTTTAGGCGTAATATTAATTTCAAAATATTTTAATTTCTTGACACACCCAAATTTTCTAATTTTTATTTTGTATGTTAGAGTGAAATTCAGCAAATTCATCGATGGTACCTATCTTTACTGAAGATGCCACTAAAGTTGAATAGTAAGATAATCGTAAGTAGAGTCCGTTTGGGAGGCAGCAAAAAGGGTATTTCCAGCAATAATGGAGCAAATTCAAAGAAAGTGTGGCGAGTCCTAGACCAGTTGAGGATGAGGATGTATCAGACATCATCAAATGAACAATATTTATACTGATAATGGAATGAATTACACATTCACCCGCTGCTAAACAATAACTTATTTGGATTATCAAATACATTATATTTTGGACATCAGTGCAAACCAAGATATTAGTGTTTCTCCCCACACAGCATAATCGTTTCCAAGAAGTAGCAAGTCTACAAGTTTTTTAGGCTGGAGTTCCCAACATCATACCTTGGTCAATCTTATGACTTTGTCATCAATAGCGGCTACATAAAGATCTGGATCCAGATGCCAGAATACCTTACTGTGCTGCTCACTTTGATCCCATTCCTTATCCTGATCATTGTCAAGCTTAGAAATCTCCCCCTTCAGACCCCAGTCAAAGTGATCATAGAACTGTCACAAGAAAGTAAATATATGGAATTAGTTCACAGAATAGTGCAGATTGAAATATTTCATCAAGCAGTGTGACGTTTGAGAGAGTAAGATCATGGAAATGGACAGACAACTTCCACTCCTAGTCTTCCGAACGGGGAAAGGAAAATGAAAACAGGGTATGAGAAATTACGATGGACGGAATCCCAGGATGAGTGAGGATATAATGTATCCTGCATCACTTTGTCGATGGGATGTAAATCTGTGTGGAACCAGTTAATTATGATTATCGATGAAAGTCACAGCGTTTCCAGGCATTATTCCGATCGAATCGGCGGGCTCATTCAGTCTTCAACTTCGAAAGTTGCCCTTGCACGGCATCCTGGAGTAACCCCTTTCGTCGCAAAATCAAAAGCCGTCACGGTTCCTCCGGCGGCATTCACCCAATCTAACAGCCTGCCGGTGGTATTCAGTTTTCCCAACCACGAACTCTGGATTGTTTTTCCATATACACCTTCGTATACTGTGGGGCGTATCCCTTGACGAAATCGAATCGCCATCCATTGAAGCCGATTTCAGTCTTGAGCCAATTCATCCAGTCGGATAGCTCTTGCTGGACCTGTGGATTGACATGGTCGATGTCCGGAGCGGGTGGGTAGCCCTCGCCGCTGTCGGGATTTCCTTTGCCGTCGGAGTAAGTGACGTCGTCTCCGCAGATGAAGGAGGGGCCCCAGTCAAGGCGAGCATCGTCGGTTCCGCCTTCGAAGATACACCAAATTCCTCTGCCGTCTTGCTTGGCGGCGGTTCTGTGGTTGATGACGATGTCTGCTACGCTCTGAATGCCCTTGTCGTGGAGTGCTTTTATCAATGCTTTTAGTTCATCTTGGTTACCGTATTTTGATGAATTCAGATCATAAAGCTTCCCTGGTAGGTACCCTTCAACACAAAATAATGCACAAATATACAGAAATTCAACTATTTTTATAATTTCAGTACTAACGGTGACCCAAATTTTGTCCTACCCAATCCAAAAGGTTTGGATCCCCAAAAACTTTTTTTGATCTAAAAAAATGAGATGAACAAGGAAACGAAAACAGTAACAAAACATTTAGTTTCCATTAAAATAAATAAATAAATAAATAAACAGAAAACACCAAAATATTATTCTTTATATTTTTAGAGACTATTTATTTTTAAACATAAACTCAATGTGATGCTCCCAAAGTTATGGCGTTAGGGCCTCAGATTTGGGTGTTCTTACCAATATCATGTATTTTTATGGTTTTGGATTCTATAAATTAATAGTCACAATACTCAGAATCTTATAGTTAGGACCCATTTGGTTCTTGTTTGTGAAATATATGATTTTAAAAACATAAAGAACATCAATTTGTGGTTCTAAGAAAACTGTATCTATTCTCTACATTTAGTACTTTCCGTATTTCTATATTGTCAAAGCAAAAACACCGAAAACTAAATGTGTTATTTCTCTTTTCTTGTGCTTGTTTTGGCAAAAACAGTTTCCCAAACAAAAATAATGCACAAATATACAAATTCAACTATTCTTATAATTTCAGTACTAACGATGACCCAAATTTTGTCCTACCCAATCCAAAAGGTTTGGATCCCAAAAACTGTTCTTTGATCCAAAAAAACATGAGATGAGCAAGGAAAACAGTGACAAAACATTTAGTTTCCATTTTTGAAACAAAAAAAGAACAGAAAATCCCAAAATATTGTTCTTTATATTTTTTTTAAAAATTTGTTTTCTTAAAACGTAGGCGAAAGAAGCGCTTGGTCTCGAGGTTATGGTGTTGAATTACTCGGATTTGGGTGTTCTTTAGTATCTTGTATTTTATGGTTTTGGATTCTATAAATTAATAGTCACAATACTCGAATCTTATATTTAGGACCTGTTTAATTCCTATTTATGAAATATGTTATTTTAAAAACATAAAAAACATCATTTGTTGTTGAAAAGCTATTTCTATTAACACATTTAGTACTTTCCATTATTTACATGTTTCGAGCAAAAACGAAAACTACGCCAGCGTTCTTTATTATTTTTCTTGGCTATTGCTTCTTTATTCTTACTTATTTTTGAAAACCCAGCAGTTTAAACAAAACTATAAACAAAGCTCTTGATTATCGAATAATGGATTTTCTTCATCTTATTAAATTTTTTCCCTTTTAGGGTTTGATTAATCTTTTTATCTATTCTCTTTTTTCTTTAACAACAGCTTATTTGATTATGAGTTATTTCAATAAAAGGAATTCTAGGTGAAAAGTAGTAATTTGAGATCATAAAGCCTTCTAACAAATACTCCTCGAGAAAATAGAATTACAGCACGTAGAGCGTCTGAGAAAATATTTTCAAAAGCATGCTCATGTAATCTTTTGTTTGCTTAAAGACATAAAAATTTTAAGATTTCACAAGACGTTTTCTTTTCTTTGTTAGTTTTTTCTTTCTTTTTCTTCTATAGACATGAATCTATTGCTTTGTTCATCATGATCTGGTACATCTAACTGAGCTTATTCAAAAATGATGAGAAGAGATTGCGAGGCTTGTGAAGCCAAATCGTAAACAGTCTTGAATTTGAATCAAATTCAGTCATTTCTTGTGGGTTCAAAGTTCTGTTCCTGACCGTCGATCCTCTCCATGTTACCTTCCAATCTTTATTTCCCGGTTCCTTACGAGTTGTCTATTCTCACAAATATGTCAAAAGAAAATTCAAGTTTATAAATTCTTCAATTCAAGAATCTTGAAATCATAATTGAAACATAAATCGAGATCATGGTACTGTCGGTCTCAACGAAAGGAAAAACATTGCTGAAGACTACTCTTAATCAATTTGTTCACATAAGCCCTTGAGACATGGCTCAAGTAGTAAAGGGGTAGGATAGACATATGGGAGAATTATGATCGAACCTAAAACAGAGTAGTATAATGTAATATACAAAGTGAATAGATGTCTTACCTTCAAGTGAAACAGACTGAGAGGGTGGAGGAAGCCAAACATGAGTGATTAAGAGGCGAGCGAAAAGTTCCAGGAATGGATTTGATGAGAGTGTACCACCCTCACATTTTTTGATGACTGATTGAACCCTTGCATTTCGACCCCACAAAATTATCATTACCTTCCACCTTTGAAGACATACATAGGGAGGAAGAAGATGATCATATATACATGTAATACCTACCTGAAACAATATTGTTGAAGCTGATGGTTGGGGATGATGATGATGAAGAAGAGGAGACATGAGAGAGAAGTAGTAGTAGTAGTAGTACCCATTGTTTTGTGCGTGGGTTTATCATTAAAAAAAATCATGAGGATATATATAGATATGATATGATTCTAATCTCTAGAGGAAATGAAATGAGATGAAGGTGGGGAAACCTTGACTGCAATTTTGGGTTTGGGGATTGACTTTGAGTCTTTGAGTCCAAGTCTCTCAATGATTAACTTCATGGGAAACTTGTGTTCTAACTTTGAGAATAATTATAAAGAATATATAAAAAATAAAAAAATATAAAATATATTATTCATTGTGATTTTATATAAAATAATTGTGTTTAGGTATTAAAATAGTGATTAAACATAATATATCGAAAATACCCTTGTGACCAAACCAACTCAACCTTTGGTACGATTTATTATGGTAGTATTTAAGACTGTTAATATAATACCTATAATCTATTAAAATAGTACATCAACTTAGATTTGTTTGAGGTGAGATACCATGTTAACATACTTGAGATATTATCTTTTAAGTAATATTTTAATAGTTTTAGATACTAACATAATGAGAAGATTGAGTTGGCATGATCAGAAAAACATTTTCAACATTTTCTGTGAAATCCTGACAAACTCGAATAAATCCATTTTCCAGTTCCACATCATGGGTCAGGTCTCTATAGTTTTGAAAATCGTGAAATTAACGGATAAGTACTTCCTCCACGCTTCTCACTCTCCTGCACGCTTCCGCCAACGTGAATGCATAACTGATAAGTGATATCAATCCACCTTCATTTTCCATGTTGTGGGCCCTATGTCTCATTGTTTTTAACTCCTTGATTAACGGACACCTGTTACATAAGATATTAAGGGCCTAGTTCCTATTTTTTTTTATAAGATAAATAATTAACAAGAATAATCGAGAATAACACAGTATCTAGGTTAATAGTAAGAATAAAGAAGGCACCAGCTTCTGTGATTGGTAATCTAAAATGTTTTAGGAGTGTAATATTCTAGATCTAATAATGCATATCGACGAATCATGATTTAATATAACTTATTTGTCTGATTGAAATAGCTGGCGATACGGATTGTTTACCGCAGCGAGCATAAATCAGATTGTGATGATACAACCACACGCCGCAACAAGTCGGTGATAAAAACCACAAAAAAAAAAAAAAAAATTGAGTGGAAAACTCTTATCGGAAAGCAGCTTTATTGAGAGAGAAAACGATTTTGAATGGGCAGAAAAAGATAGGAGGTGATTTCGGGGAAGGAAGGAAAAAAACTATCCTTCATTTTCTAACAAAAGATGAAAAGGAATAATAAAATGAACTAGGGTTTCCAAAGGAGAGGAGAGGAGAGAAGAGGAAGACAATTTAGAAGTTGGTTCCTATTTTTTAAAACTATTATTGATAACAATTTTTGAAAACATAGAAAACATTATTTTGGTATTCTTTGAAAACTATTCTTGTTATCCGAATTTAATGTTTTCTGTGTTCTTCATGTTTTTCAAAACAAGAAAAGCGTCTATATGCTGTGTTTTCCTTACATTTTTCTTGTTTTTAGAACAAAAAGCAGTTTCAAAAAGTGGTAAACCTTTAATATTTGATTTTAGGTGATAAATACTTTTTGTCAACAAATACACCATTTAGAAAATGTAATTTTTAATGCGAGATAACCTTCAAGCCCTCCTTTATGAAAAGAAAACTTATAGAAGTATGTAACACTACTCCCTTAATTTTGAGGTAGAAAAGGGGACGTCACATGGGACTGAGATTTCTTAACCTGATCTTTCGAACATTGGTGGACCCATTTCGAATCATCATATCATAATAACAGTAAAACTATAAAACTACCACCGCAGTGGTGTTTAAATTGTTTTTTACATATATTGGAGTCTCATTTACTTGTACTTACAAAATTCCACTATTACAAAATTTTACATTTATATTTCAAAAACAAGATAAAAAACCTACATCAGAATGACTCTAATCTTTGTATTTATTTTGGCGAATCTTGGGATGTCTCGTGATCTCTTGATACCTACACGAATAAAACATTACGTCTTGAAACTGTGCTTAGTGGGAAAACATATAACATAAATGACCACATGCAGTGGTCCTCAATCACAGTATACATATAACTTAATTCATATATCAGGAGTTTTCATCTCTGTAGGAATTACCTGTGAGAAATCTTGTAGCAGAAAGTACCCGTAGGTACATGACAAAACATAACTAATTGCTTTTTTATTTCATATCTCACTTATATCATATTGTTCATGCCTGCGACATATAAGTATTTGCGCCTGGCGATAACAATGAATGAGAGGAACCGCAATACTTGATAGATGCTAGGAAGATGCAGTACGGATAATAAAAACAAGGTGCCGTGGCATATGAGGCGTGCGCCCATGCTTGAAGTGTCGTGGCATTGAATGAGGTGAAGCCTTTAGCGAGCGTAGTGCGCGTAATAGAGTGTCGTAACCTTGGTAAGTGTCGTAGGCAGCGAGAGTGTCGTAACCTTGTCAGTGTTTGTGTTTCTTCAATATTCAGTTTAAGGCAAACATACAATTATATGTATTCTTGAACTTGCTTGTTATATTGTTCTTAATCACATTCTTGTATTTATATAACGCTAGCGAATAAGAATGAACGAAGTCACTCGAACGGCTTAAGCCTCGGGACGGGGTTGAAACATTTCATATAACGTGGCCCACATGTATGGGCCCTTTCATTCACCAGGATCTGCATTAATCAAATTGATGGTTTAGAACTAGCAGGAAGAAGGCTGGCTCTCAGATGTCAAGTTCGCCTAGAAGCAACCCTTGTCGAGGCGAGGCAGAAACTGGGGATTTTTCAATAGACCTTCGCCTAGGCGAAGAGGCGAAGACCTTTGCCTAGGCAAGGCTCCCTTCACTTAGGCGAAGCGAGATCGGGCTTGTACAAAAATTAGGGTTTTTTGCCCTTTTTCACCGGAAAACTTCCTTCCAAAACAAAATCAAGCAAAAACAAACCTGAAACTAGCAAACCAACGAAACCACCTTTACAATGAGTTAGGGTTTTCCTATCACAAACATCACCAAAGAAAAGAGTTAGGATAGTTTCTAACAAGAATTCCACTCTGAAAAGAGTTTCATGCCTTAATCTTCTTGAAACCCAGCTAAAACGAGGCTTTCTTTTTCATTCTCTTCTTCCTTCCTTTCCACTTGAGTGAGGAAAACCCGAGAAATGGAGACTACCCGAAATCTTGCTCTTATACACAAATTAGTGCCCTAGCTCTCTGAAACACAAAATGAGAACTTCCCCTGTCTAACGAGGCCATGTTTGGCTTTAAGGCATTTAATTAAATTTTTTTCTTTTTCCTTTTTACATTTTTAGTCCCTCTTTAACTACCATTCTATTTGCACCTCAGTTATCAAGCTTACATGTTGGCATACAATCTTCTTAACTTATGTCCTTTGAATGCAGATTTGTCAAATTACTATTTTGCCATAGCACTTAAATTCAGAAAAATACAATTTTGACTTTATTATGCTATTAAAATACCTTAATAAGCTTCTATAGTGGTATAATTTGAGGTGTTACAAGGTCAGTTCAATTTTCACATGTAGAACATAACAAACATTCTTCAAATTTGGATTAATGTCTTTTCAAAAATTAATTAATTCATTAATTCCTTTTTCGAAGTCCTTGGCAATATCATAATTTCTCATAAAACATATTTGTATATTTCATTAATTTTTTGACATATTTTTGTCACTTTATAAATATGCATGCATCGAAATCATATAACTAATCAATAGACTTATCAATTGTTGCTTTATAGGTGCATTTATTATCATTTTATTTTAAATCAATAATCATAACCCCATGGGTAACTCAATTGGTTTAATGTATTGGGATGAGGTTATCCAATGGTTGCTAGTTTGAGTCCCTCGAGAGATCATTGGAGGTATATTGAAGCGTGGCTTTACAAGGACTATGGGATTAATTGAGCTACACCTGGCGATTAGACGATAACAATTATTAAAAAAATATCCAATAATCATACTCGTAATCTCAGTAAGGCTTGGTTGATGTTCACCTGGTATCAACTATGAACATGAGACTTGAGTAGATCTTAAGCTATGTGAGCCAACTGAAGTGTGCAAACTTGTCGAGACTTTTGAAGAAAAGTTTTGTAAGTATTCTGATTTCAAAGGTAGTAGCAGAGCAATAACTGCGTAGAGGGGTGGTAGTTTGTGTCTATTATAATAGCATATTTAACTTGAAAGACACCTTTTAAGTCTATCAATGCCATTAATACGTTGGAAAGGATAAATGAAAATGTCAAAAGTTCTTCTAAGAATCGCACACCTGGATATGGGACCGGAAGGATTCAGTGGAGGAGGATTTTCTATTTTCCCCGTTGGATCAAACTATTTATAAGCTTCTTGTTGTAATTAAAGAGAAAAATGAAGAAGAGTAAGCACAGTAATACGTATTTATATGGTTTGATAGTGTGTCTATGTTCTGGAAGCGGCGATTAAACTTTTACCATCTCTAAATAGGGTTACATAGGATATTATTTATAATAACAGCAAAAGTTACTTATAGAGAATAGGAGGGTTACACAAGGTTGTCCTGGAACCTTTATTTTAGGATAAAAATAAAAACCATGATTTAACTAAAGAGTTTAACAACTTGAATTTATTATACATATTCTGACCCTCTCCCATGTGACATTCTAGAGTGGCATGGAAGGGCCAAATGACCATGTAAGTTTCGAGAATGGCGTAAAAACAATATTTAAAAAAATGGATCATTTTGACCAAAACTCGGAAAGTTCGGATATACTATTTTCTTATGTTTCTTATTCAATTTTTATATAAAATCGTTAGTCCTCATGCCTAGCTTAGTTTGGTTATGTATTTGATGTTGAACGAGGATATAAGGAGAGTTAAAGTCACATTGAAGACAATTTCTTTATATAATATTAAAGTGATTAGCTTTCAAAATAAAAAAATAAAAAAACAAAATGGTTGTAGATGATTTTCACTTTACTAAAGCAAAATTTAAAAAAAATAAAAAAATTGTAAATTATTTCACAATTTCTTTGATTTATATTTTTTTTTTTGCCCCAAGTGTATCAATTATCTACTTTCTTTTTTGTTGCTTCACCCCAAGTGTATCACGATCAATTAGGCCTACATTACATGTTAAGTTACAAGTTACAAGTTACAACCATGAGATGGTGAGAATAACGATTATATGATTTTTATTATTTTAGGATAGAGACATTTTGTACCGATAGCTTCTAGAGAAACGTTATAAAGGCTGACTTAAGTTAAACCATACACAGATAATCTTATATTCAATTTTTACTTTAAAAATATCCATTGTTTTTGTATCTTCATTACAGGAATTACGTTATGAAGCATTGATTTCTACATGTTTATGATCTATTCAGGAGTTAGACAATATACTTCAGTTGTTCCGGTGTGCTTTATTACTTGTTTATACTCTTATGAAATACCAAATACACCATTATTACCGTACATATATATATATATATATATATATATATATATAACTATATATATATATATATATATATATATATGTATGGAATTGAGCAGAAATAAGAAATACGATAGTAGAGAATGATGACCTGGCCTATGGCTTAGACATTGCCATCAGGAGGAGTTAATTGACCAGGCGCTACTTAGAAATCAACTCTAAATACTTGGAATGCCGCAAACAGTGAGCAGGACCAGGGCCAATATACAATTATACATACATAGGGAAATTGTGTTTCCCTACATTGATTTGAAAATAATTGTAAAAATGACACATAAAGAATGCAAAATACATAGTTCAATATGGTTATGAAAATAATTGTGTTTAAACATGTGGTAGTACTGGGTACTATATAATAAACTATGAGTACTATAAAACTGGGTAAATTGAAGATTAGAATGGAATTAAACGATGAAATTGTCGTTACAATACAGGTTGCAAATTTGGAATTTTTCTAGATCTCAGATGACGAAATGGATATCAACGTTGAGTTAAGTCAGAAATCTAGTTACTTAGACGAATTTCGATGAGTTCCGAGGTAGTCGGATTTTCGAGAAGACGGGTGTCTGGTGGGCCCCAAAGAAAAACGAGATTTTGGGAAATAACTGGTATAAAGTTCATTTAGAATAGATTAAACTTGAATTGGGACAAAATAAATCATTTCGAGGCAAAAAGGGACTGGGCAAGGTTGGGACTTGCATGGCGCAATATGAGCTCTCCACCTAAGCCTTAAGTGAGGGCAGGGAAAAGAAGGGAAAGATCTCATTTTCACGGTTTTTATGCGAGGAAGAGAGAAAGAGAGGGAGAAAGGGCCAGAGACTTCTCCTCTGCGATCTGAGATTGATCGATCGGGTCGTCTAGCGAGTGATAGTTCGTCTACGGCCGAGGTTGTGCTTGGAGTACAAAAAAAAGGAAAGGATTTCAACGAAGATCCAAGAAAGATTAGGGGGAAGTAAGAGTTCTCGGGTTTAGGAGGGTTCTCGAAGTTATTCAAACAGAAGTGAGATTCTTTCTACTGCGGTTTTAGTCTCCATCTTTTCTTGATATTTGGGGTTAAAATGGTGGAACATACTGGGATCTGTTTGGCGAAAAATGCCCCTAAACGGCCGGTTTTATCCTAGGGCGAAGGAAATTTCGCTAGGTGAAGAGGGTGCTGGCTAGCGAAGGTGGGCACCTCTGGCGGGCAGGGTCGATTTGAAGATGTGTTGCGCCTCGCCTAGGAAAGGTTAAGGGAAACATCATGGCTGTTTGGCCAGCGAGTTTGGAGCATGTGTTAGGGTTGTATATGGCTTGATTACGGGCAGTTGTGTGGAATGTTTTGTGGGCATTACATGCCACAATGAGTCTTTAAGGTGAAGGATGTTATTGCGCGCTTTATGTGCTTTGGTTATTGTTGCTTGATTGAATGTTGATATGTATTATTTATGTATTGACATTGTAATGATTGTTTGATGGAAATTATATGTGTGTAATATAGTTGTCGATGATACATGGTTTAATGTATGAGTTAAGCGTCCATATGACATTCATCACATATGAGGCATGTCATTGACTTAACATCGCATATCATGGGTGTCAGTGCATGGTTGCAATCAAACACCTCACTTGGTGTTTGATGGGTGGACTTCGATGCGGAGTTGGATGAAGTCAGCCGAGTAGCACATTTTCATGAAAAGGAAAAACTTGTGTCGGGTAATAGCAAGAAGAATTTAGATTCTCAGTCGAGTGAAAGACGAGGCCGGTTTTACTACACTCAGACGGTGAAAGTCGAAAAAGTGTAGACGATTGTGCGGAGGCCGGTTGTGGGACTCAATCCGCTACCTGAAGACATATGAGTTTGTATATGAAATATCATTTGGTGCAACGTCAAGCGCGAGTTTTAGTTTATGAAAAGACTTTTGTTTGAAAATGATCGTTAGATGTAATCCCATCAATGAGGATTTTTCACACATTGGGATTGCGTTGTGTGTGGGAGGAATGAGTAAGGACTCGGGCATGAGGCGTAGATGAGTCTTCATTTCATTTCATAGCATGGACTTAGATCACCATTAATTCGTTGTGTGGTTGGAGTCGGTAAAGACTCGATTGTATGGTGGATGGATGGAGTCTTACCTCGTTCCATAGCATGGCATGTAGGATTCCGATCTAATTGCACATTCTGCTTGGGTGTTGTCGATATTATGATTTCCAGGTGAACATTGGCGTTGTGCTATTGGTGAAGTCGACAAAGGAAATGCAGTTGTATGGTGCATGGATGAGTCTCACCTCGTTTCCATATGCGCCTGACTTGGCATTAGAGCATGGGTATATGATAACCTAGGGCTAATGGGATGCGATACTAGCACGGCTTGGCATCGCTAGCATAGGTATGCGATTACACAGGGCTTGTATGTTTGATACGATTATCGTAGCTTGGTGTCGATGATTATTAAGTGTAAGCATTGCGTAATGCGGCTTAGGTGGGGAAATGCTTAACGTGAATTTACCTCACTGGCGTGGCTCACCTATGTGGAAAAATGTGGTCACCGGAGACGATGGGTGAAGCGGCTCTCATCGGAATTGCATGAGTGAAAAAGTCGACATGTGGCTTATGGAAGATTTTTATAAATTAAATGTTTTTAGAGAATAAACTGATTCGAAGCATGTAAGCGATGGAATAGAGTTGTAATTAAACTCTTATGGTTTATTGTATAATAACCTTGTATGTTAAATCATGGGTCCTTATCATGAGACTCCAGCGGTGCTGTTATCGGGTTATCGGCATCCACGAATATTTAGATCTACGGGTTGATGGCGAATCAGCGGACCTGGATTTTGGATGTCGCAGTGCAAACATCAATAGTCATATTGCTACCATAACCAAACAATGTCAAGTAGTACTACGGGTTTATTAAGATAATGCACCAAATACTCCTTTAAATGATTATTTTCTCTAAATTGTAAAACCCCGAAAATTCTAATTTTCTAAAGAGTAAAATGGTAATTTCGGTCAATGCGAAAATTTTCTAGATTCGGATGACAAAAGCCCGAGAGCAGCGTTGGAATGGAAGTCTTGCGAAAATCTAGCTACCACCTCTCGGAAATTTCATGAATTCGAGATGAAGTAGAATTTCCGTTTTCGAGCGAGAGTAGTGCGGGACATGGCGTGAAGTAAGGTGGCTCACGGTGCTGCGCGATGTGAGGATGAGCCGAGTCGAACAGTGAGCTCAGAATGGGACCCGTGATGAACATGTGGCAACATGGGATTGGGTGGAAATTTATGGTAGAAGGATAAGGGATAAGGTGTAATCCAAGGGTGGCCACTTAGAATGTGACATGTGGCAAGTGAGAGGACAATTCTCTTGACCCCATCTTGACCCAACCGGTTTGGGGAGAAGGAAAAGAGAAAAGAGAGAGGGAAAGAAGGAGAGAGTTTTAGAGAGAGATTCTACATTCTCTAGATTTTTTTTTTTTTAAACGATCGGTCTGTCAAATCCACAGCGAGACGAGAGCGAAGTTGATCCCTCAACGCAAAGAAATTTATGCGTGGAGTCTAGGTATTGTGGGTTCAGTGACTACGGGATGCTTAGGGGTCTTCTTACACTTGGATATTCCTTTATCACAAAAAGCCATGAAAAGGTTTTTGGGTGTGAGTGATCACCGGAAATGGCCATGGATTCCGGTTCCAAGAAGTGGAACCGATGCTTGATGAGGGGGCCGTCCTTGGAGCCGACTTATGATTGGTTTTAGGGTTGTAAGCAATCACGATTTAACATTGGGCCAAAGAAATTGTCCATGTGTATTTGTTTAAATTGAATGGCTTCAAATGTGTATAGAAAATAATATGTTCATGCATGCTAATTGATGTGTTAACATGATTGTTTGAATTATATGAAATATAATTGTTTATGAGCCATTGGAATTGGATATATGAAATGGCATAATTGCATTCATGTGCACGACGACATCGCGTAGAGTCGGGTGTGGGTGCACGGTATGGTTGTTCACCACTCTTGGTGAATATGGGTTAAGTTTGTCTTTAGGACTACGTCTAATAAAGACTCATAGTTCAAATCGTAAAATGAAAAGTAATTAATGTGTGTTGGGCGAAACAAGAAGGGGTTTCACCTGGAACATGGGTGTAAGAGACCCGCGACATGAGCCCAACGAGAATTTACGCTATGGGTGTAAGAGACCCGCGGTGTAAGCCAAAAAGTTCTATTGCCCAAAAGAAAACACACGGTCACGTTTATCACTTAGACCTAGAGTTGAGTGATAGGAGTGGGGATTGACTCGGGATTGGTTACCCATTGGTGAATTACATTGGGTGTTGGCGAGCCGATAAAGGCTTAGTATATGGGTGTCATTGGTATTACCAGTGACGATTGCCACACTTGGCATAGGCATGTGTGAGGGAGTCGGTGAGGGACTCGGGGTATGTGTGACGCCCTAAAATCGAGTGTCCGTTGACAACCCATCAACCCGCGGAAAATCTTTGCGTCTCGTATCATGAGACACACACATGAGTAAAAATGGCCATATTGGCCCATACATCCATATTCACTAAAAATCCAACCAACTATACATGGATTCAAGAGTTGATTACACTCTTAATACAAACATATATTAAATTAAGAGTCTAATACATGTTATACCAAAACTTCAAAGACCACAAGTCGGTTTTCTTCTCAAAAGCGGCCTCTAATGAGTCTTTTGCCTTCAATTCGCTCCTGTACACAGAAATAATATTCCCTCGACGAGGGGTGAGCAATTTGCCCGATAGTGGAATTACCACACAAATGGATTACTCCCCACCTAAGTGCACATGCAATGATTCAGCAACATAAACACACACTCAAAAGCGAATGTATACCTACTTGAATGTCTACATGTCTGACCCATTATTTAAGTCCTCACGAGCTCGCCGCATGCTGTGGTATATGAGGAAAACATTGTTTTCAAAACAAAGCTTTTTTGTTCTCGAAAACTCACTCCTCTGAATTCGAAATACATTTGGACTACCTCAGGCGAATTCTTTGGATATTTCTCGAGAAAGCAGTCATGGTCCTCGTTCGAAGTGATACGGTGAACAACTCTCGAGAGCAATTCTTCGGAAAATCTTCCTCGAAATTCCTTTCACAAACATTTTCGTTTTTCTTTCAAGTTCATGTCATGCGCTCCTCCCCAATATTCTAGAGATTGCCCCGGTGCATATGGAATGCATGGCCTTGATCGACAAACTCATGCTAATATATAAACATGTATATGCAGCTTATAATTAATCCATAATTCAAACCATTCCTTGAAGCACTTTCATGCAACAACACATGGGCGTTTAGTCCGATCAGTACAAATCAGAGATATTTTGGGTCCACCAAACAAGCGATCAGGCTATCAAGTGGCGACAGCCCACTCCGCAGTATCAGTTCCACTTTGTGGAGCTGAAATCTGACCATTCAGGCCCCAAGCGCTTAATTCATAATTTAATCGTAAATTATCAGCTTGAGTCACCTGAACCGGTCCGTGGGCCTCCAAAGCGAGCTAAATTCCTGATTGGTCGAGTTTTAGGGCCGATCAAGCGGCCTCACGGCCTCAAATCAACCAAACCATTAATAAAACACTTAAATAAAAATAAACCAGAGTAGGAGAAAACCCCTTTACCTTAGAAGTTTATGAAACTCGGCTGGTACCAGCAGCCGCTTGCTGTGGGGAGCAACACACCTGCTTCTTGTCTCGTCGAGGCAGACGATTAGATCAGAATTCTAGAGAGGTAGAGCTTCCTCTCTCACAAAAACCCTCCATTTTTGAGAAAACCTGCTCTCCCCTCACCTTCTGAGATTTCAGCGAAATGGAGAAGAAAAGTCTCCTTTTTGTCCCTTCTTTGCCACTTGTCAAGCCATCATTGGCTTAAGTGGATTTGTATCCACTTGTCGACCGCTTTGAGATGTCGCTGCGTGGCATGATGCGAAATTGTGAATCTCATGTAGTACCGCCAGGCTCGATGTTTGACTTGCTGCGAGTTGATACGTGTTAAACCTCTTAAAGCATTGTGAGTCTTAGAGAGTGTCATGTTCTCCCAGTTGCCTCGAAGCGTGAATTCAGTATCTCGAGTTGGCCAATTTGATGGTAGCTAGGATTTCAGGATGATTGTAGGTGGCAGTTTCGTAAATCGAATCGAGAAAATTTTGGATTTTATCGAAATTCATAGTTTTACCATTTTGGAAAATTTAGATTTTCCGGGTTTCTGATATGGACATGGAAACATTTCATACTGCATTATAGAAATCGTCGATGTATGAATTTATGGGATTAATATGGAATGTGGATGTTGTAGTGTGCCATTACATGCATTTAGGTGGGGGTAGCCCTCGCGTGGGAAGAATTCAACTACTGGGCATTGCTCACCCTATCGTGGGATCCCCCTTTTGGTACGGGAGTATTTAGGAGAGGCGACACTTTGCATAGAGGCCGCTTTTGAGAAGAAAACCGACATGTGTCTTTGATTATATATTTTTGTAAAACATGTATGAAACATTATGATCAATGCATGATTGTATAGGAGTGTAATTAACTCTTGAAACTATTGTAATATAGTTGGTTATATTTTGGTGAGTATGGATGTATGGAGCTGAGTGGTAGCCATTTTACTCATGTTTGAGTCTCGGGTGAGAGAGGCGGCTCATTTTTGTGGCATTAAGGACCTTTCAGTGACTACATGTATTCCGCAAGTTGACGGATCGTCAACGGACCCCCCGGGTTTAGGGCGTCACAACTTGGTATCAGAGCTTAGGTTTATAAATACTTAGAGCTAGATGTCGGATATTAGAGTTATAGCTTAGTATCAGGAAGTTCGGTATACGATTACCTAGGACTCGATGGGCACAGGTTAGATCATGCATTCATTGTGCATTCTGATGATTGTTGCATGATTCTGTGTTGCATGTGTTATGTGATTTGCCATGCAGTAAATGGCATATAGGAAAATGTTGAACACTAGGGTTGAGAAAATATAACCTTAGGGGTTTGAAGAATTATGGGCAGAATAGTCCAGAAATAAGAAAGAAAAAAAAAAAAAGAAAAAAAAAAGATTTTCTGGACAGTTGTTCTAGTTTTTTTGAATATAAACATGTTGTGTTTTGTGGGATTCTAGAAGATTAATCCAGTTTTCACACAAGGAAAAAGGGTTGTAATTAAACTCTTTAATTTGTGAAGTATATAAATAGCAGGTGTTTGTATATTTTCTAGTGATTTGGAGAGTCGAAACTCTTGCATCTTAGAATTGTGAGGTTTTATAAAGGCTATAAGAGCGAGGAGTGGTAGGAAGGCTACGGGAGGATTAGAATTAAAGGAAAGGTCTGGGGACCCGATTAGAATTTCTGCCCATTTTCGGTGTTGGGTCGTGACCTTGAAGTAGTGTCGTGTTTTATATTTGAGCTAGAACGAGTGAGATTTATGGAGTATGACGAGGATTTTTCATGTAGCGGCAGGGGGCGGTGTTGGAGGCGTCGCGACTTCGGCTTTAGGCGTTGCGACACGGAAGCTGCAAAGGAGCTGAGGATTTGGGTTGCTACACACTTTTTGGTGTCGCGACATGGGACAGGTAACTCAATGTCGAGACACGATTCTTGGTGTCGCGACACGATTCTTGGTGTCGCGACATGGGTTGGCCTTTTGGGGGTTGCGACCAAAAATTGGTGTCGCGACCAAGCCTGGGCATGGTGGGGGGTCTTAGTGTCGTGACATGGGATTGGTGTTGCGATAGGGCCAGGTTGTGGGCGGTGTCACGACCCGTGTGCGTCCGGTCACGTGGCGTACAGCGACAGCGCGTGGGCGTCGACAACGATGCGCCTACGTGTGCGGTGTGCACATGGTGCACATGACCCACTGTAGTAGTGCCTTTGTGCATTGCCTTGGCCCAGGTCCTTATGTGTGGAACCTTTGTTCATGGGCGGTGTTCTGATCCTTGTATAAAAAAAAGTACAAAATGAAAAAAAGAATTTTGTGTATGACTTAATATATGGAATGTTTATCTTGCATTACCTATGAATGCCTTGACGTGGTGCATGACTTTTTTTTTTTCGATGCATGAATAGTGTCTCAAGGCTGTATTTACCCCCTTTGAGGCACTTCATTAAAACTCAACTTGCCATTTGACATGTGTAGATGGCTAGTTGAGGAGACTTGAGGGAGCGTAGAAATTGAATCCACAAAGGTGCTAGTTAGGCACCACCCCATTTTTCGTCGATGATAGGCCTTTGTAAGGCGAGTGGGTGTGCCGACCCTTTACCCATTGCATAGGTTAGTGCATATGGGGTCGGAGGAATGAGTGACCTCAGGAGGGTTTATGTTTCACATGCATCCTCCATCATTCAGGGGAGGAGGGGATCCAATTGTAGCTGACCATTGGTTTCGGAAGGTCGAGAGGGTTTTAGTGGCCATGGGGATCACCTCTCCGTGCCACGAGGATCGGACCCAAGCTACGTTTTAAATTTAGAGGGTGGATCCTAGATATGGTGAGATGGGGAATTTCAAGACCTCTACAGGGATTCGTGATGACTTGGGCGAGTTCCATGAGCTCTTCATGGGGCGAGAGTATTTTAAGGCCCCCTTTGCTAGACATCTGAGGCCTAGGGTTCCTAGGCTAAGGTGAGGAATGATAACGGTGATAAAGTACGTGGCTAAATTTTAAAGATTGCTTGTTTTCTAATGACTACGTGGCCACCGATATGGCGAAGGTGAGGAGATTTGAGAATGGGCTGAAGTTGTCCATTCAGGGCAGGATTATAGGACTCCACCTACAAGACATGGGCTCTATGGTTGGGACGACTATGACCATAGAGAGAGATAGAGGATCACGGGGAGCATCAGGGGCGTGGAGTGTTAGTGGCAGAAAGGGAGAGCGGTCGTCTTCCATTTGGGGGAGGAGAAGCCCCGAGAACGCTACAGTTATGAGTTCGAGGCTTGATGACCATCGGGACGAGGTCGGGGTTAGGGCTCCCGGTCGGGTAGGACCAGGAGACCATTTGTTATTTTGTCATCAAATTGGACATATGAAATTGCCCCTAGGCGAGATCCCTAAGGTTTCGGAGACAGTGCGATCCCGAGACATTAGGGGACATGCATGGACAGTTCATTCCCTCCACCAAAATGCTGGTCGAAGAAGCGATGCTCCAGTCCTAGGGTGCTACGAGCACCTCTTTCTTTGTATAGACAGGCTAAAGAAGCCAGGTTATGGGTCGAGGTCGAGGATAGGGCTTGCAGGCCAGGAACCCGGGGGACCAGTATCCTACGCGTCATCCCACCGGTTAATGAGTGGATCAACCCGGTCGTACAAGATGCGTTCTTGTTGCTTATCTACGCACAGTGGCGAGTCTTTGTTGATTATGGTGCACATCACATTCATTCATCGTTGCATGTCGGAGTCATGAGAGTTAGGCTTAGAGAGGTTGAGACCTTAGGGCTAGTATGTGAGTTCTCCACCCAAACTAGGGTGAGTATAGATACGGTATGTATCGGGGTTTATTTCTGGGATCCTCAGAGATTATGCTCGATGGGCTTGCCAGAAATTAAATGAGCGTGCTTCGAGGAGTTCAATGTCATCCTTGGGATGGACTGGCTGACGGCATACCGAGTCGTCATCGATTGTGAGCGTAGGAGGTTTACTGCCTACACACAAGACGGTACTTGTGTTACATTTCAAGGGGATAAGCACGATGCTTTGCCCTAGACCGTGTACAATTCTAAATGGCACGGACAGTTGATGGGTTGGCTAGTAAGCCTTACCATAGGCAATTGAGACGGGACTTGGATGCGCCTCAGCGAGTGGTGTCTGCAGTATGAGGGACGTTTTTCGGATGAGTGAGTTAGTACCCCGAATAGTGCTATTTTGAACCACACATTTATTATGGGTTTTGAGTGCTTTTGTGTACTAATCATTCAATTAACAATTGGCATGTTAAGGGTCCCTTTTATACTTGATAGCTTTTTTGTGGCTATTTTTGTAGTTTTAGGCGGCTCTTGATACCATTTTTTGTCGAATCGGTCCCTAGCATAAAGGGGTCGGGTGCATCTCTTTCAAATCAAAAGAATCCGATTAATAGAAAAGCTTAAAGTCTGCGAGGAAAGTTTGAAATCTGAAAGGCGAAGTGCGGGAAGCGAGGAGAATTTATAACTACCTTGAAATTCAGCGCCGCAATGAGCCACCGCATCTTGCGAAATTCGCGCAAGCGCCCAAGGTACCGCACATGCGCGAAATTTTCCTGCGCTGGCATGAAGTCTCTACTTCCTATTTTCAGCCTAGAACGACTTCGTTTTGCTTATTTTCCTTTTTTCCCTTGTTGTAATACTATTAACATGGGTATTTTTGGTTTTTCACTTCATTGCAAGGCTATATATAGCCATTTTGTGCACTGTTGACCTAAATGACCATTGGATAGAAGAAAATACGGGTGCTCTGTTTTTATTCTCCGTTGTCTCTCTCTCTCTCTTTCTCTTTCTCTCTTTTTCTCTCACTTTCTTGGCAACCAAACACTCCCTTGAGAATGATAACTCAAGGAATGCTCGGCTAAACCCCCTCATCCTTGAAGAGGAGGAATTTCTTAGGCTTGAAACAGGATGTGAGGTATACACGAGGTTCTCTGTTTTTTAATGCAAGCATTTATTATCGTCAAAACATTCACTTGTCTTTTAATTTTAGGTTTTAAAAGCCCTTGGTATATCCTCATAGGCCCGATACTTGTGGCAATCTTTTAGGATTCGAGTGGATGCTTACCATTGAATCGCGACATCCATTAGTTCAGCTGATGTCTGAGCCTACGTAAGGTGGGTCGAGTGTTAAATTCTCACTTAAGGAACATAAATGTTTAGTAAATGCTTTCTATGAAAGGAAAATGTCTTGAGGGTTAGTTTTTAAAGGATAAATGAAGATAGAGTTCGGGAAATGACTATATGTCATCATCTCGACCACGAGGAAATGGGTCGAGGACCTCTGTATACCCTTTTAACTTGACTAGTGTTGAGACTTCAAGGGAGTTCTTTTTCATAGTTTAATCCATTTCTTCACATTGCTTTCAATCGCACACCATCGACCTCACACTTCCTGAGAAACGGCAATAAAGTGAGATTAAAGCAGTTTTGAAGCTCGAAATCTGATGTCCTGAAGAAAACCCGTCTGAGTTCGACCTTAGAGCCACTATCTTTACTTGGTAGCCTTGCTACGCGGTGGGAGCTGGATAGATTTTGTTGATTCCCGGAACACCCCTACTTTGCATGCGAATCAATGAGCTCACAGGTGCCTAGCGGGAGGATGTAGCCACGTATCAAGAGTTACACCACGGCACCGCCATACATGTGACTCTTGCATAGGATGGCACCAGTTGGGATTACGAGACTCGAGGTTTAACTACGGGAGTTGGACAAGGGGTTTTATTAGTTGAGCACTTCAACATGGGCGCTCAGATTTTGTTCGCTGAAAGAAGAAAGAGCAGACCCTTTATTGTGCATTGACTCACGGAGCAATTGAACGGGGGTTCTGATCAAGAATTGTTATCCATTCTAGAAGTTGATGACTTATTGATCAGGCGGGGAGGCGCGAGTCTTCTCCAAGATAGACCTTCACATGGGTTACCATAAGCTAAGAGTTAGGGAGGCAGATATCACTAAGACAGCGTTCAGGATGCGGTATGGGCACTTTGAGTTCACGGTGATGCCCTTCAGGTTGACGAATGCGCCAGCAGCATTCATGGTCATCATGCATAGGATATTTCAACCCTATTTGGATCAGTTTGTAGTAGTCTTTGTGGATGACATTTTGATATACTCCCAGTCTGAGGAGGAGCATGAGGATCATTTGAGGGTTGTTCTGCAGCTGTTGAGAGACCATCAATTGTACGCTAAGCTTAGTAAGTGCAAGTTTTCCAGCTTCTTGAGGTGGGAGTTTTAGGACATACGTGGTGTCAACTAAGGTGTCCGATTATGGACCCAGAGGAAGGTCGAGATTTGCTGATGATTTAGGAGAGATCGAGTCAGTCCTGAGATACGTAGTTCTTGGGATTAGCGAGTCTTACATGAGGTTCATCGAGGAATTCTCGACTAGCGATACCTATAACAAAGTGACCGAAATGAGGTCGAGTTTAAAGTGGAATGACTGTGTGGTAGGCATTCGAGAGTTGAAGAGGAGGCTTACTTGACCTATTCGATAGTCCGGAAGGGACGGAGGTACATAGTGTGTTATGTGATGCCTCGTGGGATTAGGATGTTTTGATTAATCAAGGGTTGTAGCTTATAGTTCTAGACAGCTGAAGAATCATGAGCAGAATTACCCCACTCACGACATAGAGTTGTGGCCATAGTCTTCGCCTTGCAGATTTGGCGCCATACTTATATGGAGAGCAGTTTGAGGTGTATTCAGACCACAAAAGTTTGAAGTATATCTTCACGCAGCGGGACCTCAACATGAGGCAACGCAAGTGGATGGAGTTTTTAGAGGACTATGACTTCACTTTGCCCATCACAGTAGAGAGAAATGTGGTGGCTGACGCACTCAGCTGGAAGTCACGGGGAGTATTAGACAGTATAGCTTCCCGGGAGTGGCAGATGCTCGAGACTGTGGGATAGTTCGGACTATAGTATAGCGAGCAGGCTCATGGTACGTTGGGGAGTTTAGTAGCTACACTGTCTCTATTGAGCAAAGTGATTGAGTCCTAAGGACAGGACGTAGAGATAGTGTCCATCGGGGCCCGAGATCTGATTAGGTACATGTGACGAGAATTTGAACCATCCTGCGGTGGTAGTCTTGGTATAGGGGATAGGGTGAGTGGTTCCTAGTTGACCCAAATGAGAGAGGAGATCTTGAGGGGAGTTCCACTTTGCTCCAGGTTCTTTGTGCATCCAGTGGCCGCGGGGAGTGTCGTGATCTTAGGTCGCGATACTCTTTGAGTAGGATGGGCGACATGTTGGAGACTTGGATTCGTGATGCCTCACGTGTCGATGGGTTAAGGCGAGGAACATCAAAGCCGACGAGTTACTCCAGCCATTGGATGTGGCTGAGTGGAAGTGGGAGCACATCACGATGGATTTTGTGACCCACTTGCTACGGACGCCACGGAGGCATGATGCGGTGTGGGTGATAGTAGATCCGCCGTGCGGATGACCTTCACTCTGGAGGGTCTGCTTGGGTGTATATTTGGGAGATTTTCGGCTACATGGGTGCCGGTAACCATAGTATCAGGATAGGACACCGAGATTACGGCGCACTTTTGGAAGAGCTTCCAAAAGGCTATGGGGACCCGGTTGACCATGAGTACAACCTTCCACCCATAGATAGACGGTCAGTTGGAGAGGACCATACAGGTGTTAGAGGACATGCTGTGAGCACGCGTCTTGGATTATAAGGGCAGCTGGGAGGAGCACTTTCTCTTAGTGGAATTCGCCTACAACAACAGTTATCATGCAAGTATACAGATGGCACCATATGAAGCATTGTATGGGAGGCGATGCCGATCACCTATTTGATGGACCGAGGTGGGAGAGAGCTCCATTATGGGTCCGGATCTGATTAGAGACACCTCGAAGAAGGTGAGTCTGATACTGCAACGTCTTCTCACTACCTAGAGTCGAAAGAAGAGCTACATTGATATACGATGTCGACCCCAGAGTTCGAGGTTGGAGATCACGTCTTCTTGAAGGTGATGCCTAAGAGAGGTGGTCGAGGTTGTACAGCGGGGAAAGGTTGTCGTCGAGGTTCATTTGGACCCTTGAGATACTTTCGAGAGGGTGGAGCCTTGCGACGTGCCCGAGTTGGCTTTACCGCCCGACATGTCAGTGTCCCGGGGAGATTATTCCACGTCTCTACATGCTCAGAGAAATTTACACTCGAGATCCGGCTCATGTAATTAGTTAGGGAACACATTACGGTTGACACAGATGGGACCTTCGAGGAGGGACCAGTGTGCATCATGGATAGCCAGGATCAGGTTTTGCGATGCAAGACCGTGAGACTAGTAAAAGTATTGTGGAAACACTGTGGAGTGGAGGAGGCAACGTGGGAGCGCGAGGACACGATGTGGGCCACCTATCCTTTCTTGTTTAGGGATGAAGGTATGCAGTTTCGTTGTTTAATAATTAAATGACTAGTTTACATGCATGACATAGTGCACGTTGCATATGCATGTGATTTGTTATGATTGTGTAGATTTCGGTCTGAGGAAATTCTTTTAAAGGGAAGAATGCAAAACCACAGAGGAAAATTCTAATTTTACGAAAAATAAAAAGCGGTAATTTAAATTGAAATGGAATTTTCTACGAATCTCGAATGATGAAGCAGACTTATTTGTTGGAATCATCTCGAAATCTAAACTGCGTCGAATTCGTCGGTCGAGGGACGGTCGATTTCATGTTTCGAGGCAGGAGTGAGTACGGGACACTCCAGCGCCAGGATGGTGGCTCACGGTGTGCCATATCTTGTCAAGTTGAGGCAAGTCAAGGCGTTGATCTCAAAGGCTAGGACCCATGATAGACATGTGGCAACATGGGATTTAGGTGGAAATCTATGGTAGATGGATAAGGGGATAAGGTGTATGTAATCCAAGGTTGCCACTTAGAATGTGACATGGCGAGAGTGAGAGAACCAAAGTTCTCTGATGGCGGTTTGAGGAGAGGAAAAGAGAAAGGAGGAGGAAAGAAGGAGGTTTTGAGAAAGAGGAATTACATTCTCTACAGATTTTTTTTTGATATGTCCAGTCTGTCGAATCCAGTGACGAGAAATGAGATTGATTCCCACTTTGCCAAAGATTTCTGGCATTAGATACCGTTGTGTGGAATTTATGACTCGAGGAATGTAGGGGGTCTTAACTACTTAGTATTCTTTGTCACAAAAGCCCAGCGAAAAAATGGACTTTGGGTGTGAGTGAGGCCCGAAAATGGCCATGTATTCAGTTCAAAGTCGAACGATGCTTGATAGAGAGGCCATCCGCCCAGGTGACCACCAATTTGTTAAGGATTGTTAAAACGATCCACGATTTACTTGATGGGTAGAAATTGTCATGTGTATTTTTGAATTGAATGGCTTCAAATGTGTATAGAAAATGATATGTCTATTATTGCTAATTGATGTATTAATATGATTGTTTGTTTGGCTTTTCATATGATATAATAATTGTGTATGAGTCATTGGAATTTTGGATATATGAATTGACATAATTGCATTTAAGTGCACGGTGACATGGCGTGGTGAGATTTGTGGGTGGTATGGTTCCTGCCTCTTAGTGATAATGGGTTGAGTTTGTCTCTTTGGGACTACGTCCAGTAAAGACTCATAGTTCAAATCGTAAAATGAAAGTAATTAATGTGTGTGTTAAGGCGACGGAAGAGTCGTTAATCTCCTCGGGTGAAAATTTGGAACATGGGTGTAAGAGACCGCGGCATGAGAGAATCAAAATTTTGTATGGGTGCGGGAACAAGCGGTGTAAGCCGAAAATTTCTATTGCCCAAAATAAAACATACGGTCATGTTTATCACTTAAACCTAGAGTTGAGTGATAGGGGTCGGGATTGACTCGGAATTGGTTACCCATTAACGAATTACATTGGGTGTTGGCGAGCCGACAAAGGCTTGGTATATAGGTGTCATTGGTATTACCTAGTGGCAGTTGCCACGCCGACATAGGCATGTGAATTGATGGTGACTCGGGGTATGGGCATGGAAACATTTCATGCATGATAGAAATTATTCCATGTATGAATTGTAAATTGTATGGAATGTGGATGTTGTGATGTGCCATTGCATGTGCATTTTAGGTGGGGAGTAGCCCTCGTGGAGGGTCGACCTCGCGGGCATTTACTCCTTGTCCCGTGGGATCCCACTTTCGGGTCTGGGGGTATTCGAGAAAGGCGGGGCGCTCATTAGAGGCCGCTTTTGAGAAAGCGAACATAATGGCTTTGATTATATATTTTTATAAAACATGTATGAAACATTATGATCAATGCATGTTTGTATAGGGTGTAATTAACTCTTGAAACTATTGTAATATAGTTAGTTTATATTTTGAGGTGAGTATGGATGTGTATGAGCTCGACGTGGCAATTTTTACTCATGTTTGAGTCTCGGGTAGAGAGACACTCATTTTGTGGCATTGAGACACTTAATGACTACATGTATTCTGCAAGTTGAGGGATCGTCAACGGACCCCCCGGGTTTCGGGCGTCACAAAACCATATATTTTGCATTCTTTATGCAGTCTTTACAATTATTCTCAATTCAATGTGGGGAAACATAAGTTTCCCAAATACACCTACTAAAATTGACCTATATACAGTATGTACCGAGAAATTGAATATTTCAATTTGCAGTTCTTTTTTCCTCCTTTACTCATAGAAAGACAATTCTTAGGACAACAAATCATGCAGAAAAAAAGATATACATGAATTGGCCTATTATTTGTACAACAAGGAAAATATTAAAAGAAAGGCTTATAGTCCTAACTCCTCTGTTCTTTTTCCTTTTCATTTTTATCTATTCTAAAATATTGGAGGGCCAGTTAGAAATACATTCCAATTCTTTAATCTTACCCCATGGATGATAACCAATTGAACTCAAGGGACAAACCTAGAACACTTTAAAGTGATCTCTCACCAGGCGAGAACGAAAAAAATTGAACAAAATCTTCCGCCTATTCATCGTCCTCTGAATCAACAATTAGATAGTGCTGAAATGCATTAGTATTCAATGACAATACACAACGAGATACTAGGCATGCGATCAAGGAAATAGAGAATGTAGCGATTTCGTGCGAGACTATTTTGTTTGGTGAGTTTAGCGAGGTTCAGTCCTAGAAAATGGATGCTTCAAATTAATAATGTTATACTTGTGTAGTCTTTTGTGAGGATATCCCTGAAAATTTTTCTTGTTGGGTCATGTGGGTGTTTCATGCAAGCTCCATCTGGACATTGGAAATCAAATCATATTGTCCTAACTTTTTATCCTTTTTACATAATCAAAACACATTATCTTGTCTAATATTCTAGCTTGTTTTTGGTGTGATTGGATGTAAGATTAAAGGTTTTACTTTTCTATTTTGACGGATCTGAAGTAGGTAATCTATTTCAGCTAATATCTCTGACAATAGTTTGGGAAGAAATGATAGCTATCCAAGTACTATAAAAGCAAAGAAATGTCAAATAAACAAATAAATTTTAAAGACTTTAACATAAACAATCATAAAAATTAGGGCTATAACGAGATATATTTAGGGGGAGGGACGAGAATGGACACCTTGAAGTGCTTAAAATAAGATGATTTGTTTCTATTCGATCCATTATCAATGATTGTTAATTTTTCTTTTTAGTTCCTTTAATTTGATTTACTTAATCTCATAAAATCCTTAATATCGTTTACTCTAGTTAAATTTTCTCCAACAATTAGGATTATAGTATTTACTCTATTTTGCTATTTTAGTTTCATATATAGATTATTTTTACTCGTGCGATCTTGGCTAGCGAGATGCCAAATCTTGTGATTTTTCTTATACGTGAGTGTTTGTTGATTACTTTATGGGAGGCCCAGCATACAATTAGCCATATTTTATTTAATTTTCTAGGCTTTATGGTGTTGATTGCTACAACTAATGTTGATTTGTAGCAATGTTTTGTTAAGACGCTTTTTGATGTTAAATTATTGGTTGATTAGGGTAGAATGGAATGTCTAAATTTAGTTGTCTACGAGATAAAATTATATTTCATTAGTTGTTGGCTGAAATACTGTGTTTTCAACTCTTGAAAGCTTTGTGTAGACTTTTCTGGACTTTATTAAGAACCTTTAGGGTGTATTTGAATCTTTAATATGTTTCATGTTATACAAAATGTTAAGGAGACTCTTTGTATTTATATGACAGTATGTCCTGTGCCCTATGCCCTGTTTTTTATTATGTATATCACACTATCAAGTTATTTTCTGTTTGATTGAATTGTGTGTGTGTTACCTTTATAATTTTGAAACTTTAGTTACCTAATAATAAGGGGATTCACTTCCACTTTCTATCTCTATATTAAACTCTAAAAATACACGTAAAATTCTTTTAGTGTATTCAAATATTAATGTTCATAGATTTACTTAAATATTTATTATTTAAATTCTAGTTTAGGACTTCACCTTTCATTAAGGTAAAATTCTAATTTTAAAGAAAGAAAATCACCATGTGATCATTTTTCTATGATTAATTAGAATTTGAGAGGTGAAATTTTCAAATTCTTGGTGGTGGCAAAAGAGTATATGTTGAGCCTTGACTTCCCAAAACAAATTTCTTTTCCACAGCTTTTGTTTTTCAATAAAAGTATTTTTCATCCATGCTTTAGCATCTTGAAGAAGCGAGTGCCCCAGGCAAGAAAGGAGAGATGATAGTATATCTTCTTAACTTCCCTGTAACAAAAATTTGATAAGAGAAGTGGAAGATAGGTGGTAAGAGAGAAAAATGGTGGATCTTTCTAAAAAGATGTAGCATGACTAATACTCAACGATTAACTCTAGTTGACTTGCATGGATTAAAATTCCTTGCGTCTTTGCCAATTACCTAAAATGAGTGCATAAAGGACATTTTTTTCCTTGCTTGCATATCAAAAGAATAGGGTGGAGCTATATTCCTAAAATCTAAGAAGATAATATCTCTTAGTTGGATAGTTTGTTTGAAATGAAAGGCATGGATCGATGCGGTTAGCTCGTATTAACTATCTACATTTAATGAGGAGAGTTGAAAATTTATTAAAATCAGGTGAGTCACTTTATACTCTGCATGGTTGGGGACTCTGATTCTGCAGACCTAAAATTTTTCTTATGGTGCCTTAGCTTGAGGAGTAGACACAGGTTACAGAATTATATCCTTTACCTATTAGTTTTTCATGTGCTTAAATGTGTTAAATTATATTATTCATGGTTTTCTCTGGATCATCATTTAAAGTAGGAATCATAGTTTAGAAGAGAACTTTGTCTTTGTTGCATTTTACGCTGTATTTCTTCATAATATTTGTAGAAATTCATTATGATTTATATTTATTATTATGCGATTTCTCTTTAGATATATTGTAGGCATGTCGGTATAGGGTACCAACAAAATTGTCACAAGTTTGAATATAGCGAGGTTTCTCTTCAAGTTAGTTTGACTATAACTCCAGGCTTAATAAAACTCAGGATTGTAGGAAGTTGACACGAGTGTAGGCATGTTGTATGCGGTTGGACATTTTTCTTACGATTGGGGAGTGATTTTTGTGTAGAAATTCTAATTTTATGTCTTTGCTGCACTCTACTATTTAGCTAAACGACAAGACTCAATATATTTGTTTGAAAAATGATTCTCAATTAAGGCCTTCTTTATAAGGAATTGAATGATGAAGTGTGTATCTGTATGTGGCTCATGCTAATGGTATCTTAAGGTATTGATTTTCTTATTCATTTCTTATTGTCCATATGCCATACATACTTGGATTAAGGTATTATTTTTGTTATTGTTATAATTTATGTTGCCATATTGTTAAAAGTTTCGACCATTTAAAACATACACGAAGAGTTAAAGCATCTAGATATATCATCGAACAAGTCTTTCATCATTTCTCTTTATCTTTTGGCCCCAAATTCTTTGTAGCTATACTTTTATGTTCTTATTGCATTATTGATAGTTAAGGCATTTGTTGAAGCTTTCGCACTTTGCTACATTCTTTAATTAGGTTTGTTCCTATCGGGTTAAGAGGCATGTTTGTGGATGGCTACTAGTATTGGATTTGGGTTGAGTGAAACTCCTTAGGGTTGGTGCACTCATGGGGTTTTCCACTATTCAAGATTCTGTCACTGTGGCTCTAGTTTATCCGGACCGTGGTTGTTTCTTCTACACCAACTTTCTTCCGTTTTTCTTCCTCAATGTTTAATATAACATATCATCCAACAATCAAAGGCTTCAGCTAAACAAGATTCTGGTTTTGAACTTGAACTAAAATGGAGCCTCGAGAGACTCAAAATTTTCATTGTCGGCGAGGACGGAAAAAGAAGTGAGAAGCAGCTTTACTCTAATACAACAGCATGATCTGAACAACCCACAAGAATGAAATTGAATGTTCCAATGTCTGGTTAGTTCAAGATTCGCCTTCACATCGGGTCTTTTTTATGGTTTTGGGTCAGTTGCCTTGCTTTCTAACACTTTATATATTATGCTGACCAAAGATAACATCCATCTATATTTCCATTCAAATATGTTTGAGAACAACCTAATGAAAATCATAGGACATTTTTTTCTTGACCATAATTTTAATAAAATCAGAGGGAAAATGAAGAAGAACAAACAAAAAGTTTGGCAATTATCACCAAGGCCACGAAAGAGACGGCCAAGAGATCAACCATGTAAGGCACCAGCCATACCATGCGTCGCCTAGCCCGCCTAAATTCTTGATCGGTTGGCCTCAAATCCAACAGAGAGTCCCTTGATAAAGCCAACCAAGGCAAACTCCAAGATTACCGGAATCACACCGTCAAAACATATAATCACTCATTCCCACGGTTTCGATACCTTATATGTGACATGCTGACATCCCTTGCTTGAAAATTCACAACATGTGCAGAGCTTAAGGTTTTGCCAATAGGATAGGTGTTAAATTTAATGCACCTAATACAGAATACACATAAGTAAACAATGAAATAATTTTTGAGGGTATGAGGCCTTTCTACTCGGAAGTTGCAAATCAATGATTATAGTAGTATTAACAGACTTCTAGCATTCAAGGTATGTTATGTTATGAATTCCTGCAAAACCAAAGCACTTTCATGTAAATACAATGTAAGATAAATGGTATGAATCCACCTATACCTTAAGAGTCAACCACAAACCGCGGCTATAAACATTCCTATGGCCAGGGTCAACCACAAACCGCAGCTATAAACCATCCCTATGGTCAAGGTCAACCACAAACCACGACTATAAACTATGCCAAATCAATTGGAGAGCCTATAGCTGCGGTTTATGATGTGGCCACCTCTATATGATTTCTCTACACCACCTATGACCATGTCATGCTGCGGTTGTCTTCATCTGCAACTATATTTTATAGCTGCATTATATACATTAATGGGCTTCCGTGACTACTACTAAAGGCTTTCTTCCTTGTAGTGATAGTTGGGAAATAAGAACCATAAGAAATTAAGCTAAATGATGGAAATACATCCAGATGTAATGAAATTAGAACATCAATCAAAGGGACAAATCACAAACCTTGATGCATGGATAACCCAAAAGGGAAAGAATATTAATCGTAGGACAAGCCATGAGATGAAAAAAGTCCAAACCACACACTTGTTGCAAGCTCCTTCTCAGAATATTTAAGAACTTTTGCAGCTTCCATGAAGACATCGCTTGCATCATGCAGGGCAAGGATAACCGAACCGATCCGGAAAAAAACTGAAATGGGAGATACAAACTACTTTTTAACAGTAAATTTCTGTAAAAATATTAATTACCTCTTTTACTCATCTCTCTCAACCTAAACAATTGATAATCAATAGAGAGGCACCAAGCAACTGAAAAGTAAAAAAGACTTATTAAACCCCTATCTTTTTCCACCTTAAAGGTTTTCATATGTTGATATAGAAGTTCATTATCTACATTTCCCAACCTAAGAATTCCTCGATATAAAATGGTTTTGAATTACCACTTAAGAAATTCCTGCATAATATACTATAATCGAGTAAATAAAGAGGCCAGGGATATGATGCCACCTCATCAAAGACAACAATGACAAGACTTGTAATAAATAATGTTTACATCGTTAATTACAATGACACAAGGAATTAAGGAAACACTCAGACATAGTTCACACTCACCAGCCCATCAATAACAATTAGAACCCGTATGAATGCTCTTCAAGAAGGATGGCAACATTCAATCATGGAAAAATGGGTTTGAGTAATAACAATTTAGCTATCTTTTGAGCTTGTAAATTACATTGGGTCCCACAAAGCTTGGGGTCCACATTGAATGTGTTCTCCTCCATGAGGAGATGAAGATTATATATTGATGTCAAACCATTAAGGAGTGAATTAGAAATTGCCTCCAAACATCACCCCTTGAAAACGGTAACTAAAGGTTTAAGCTTATAGAAAAAATTGTGTCCCACATCCGATTGGAACAAGACTTTTAAAGGGTATAAATACACCCACTCAGGCTGGGCTCGCCCTGGTAGTGTCCTGGCTTGGAAGGGGAGGACCTAGCTCATGCTTAGTTCACCACGCACGCACCGCGCCGAGCCGAGTTCGGAGCTAGCTTAAACTCACCTTTTGGCATCAAAACGCTATCGATTTTGCGGAGATTACCGTTGGATCAGATGCCTTCTCCAAATAGATGCTGATCGTGGTTCGTTTCGCTTTATGAACTAAAAAACGTATTACCGACCCTTCCAAGCTTCATGACTGCATCGAAAGGTGTCTATATAGGCCACACTTTCTCATTTCACATACATTAATATTCATTCATTCATTTCCATTTCATACGTTTGAGAGAGAGACTAAGTTCTGCACACAATTTGGTTCGACAGCCAACACAGGAAGTGCTTTCTTCTGTTGGGAGATCATTTCATCCTGGGAGACAAATTGCCATTATTCTCGAAGCACCATTGCGAGGGCAATACTTGTCTTAAGGAGATTGTGTCCAACACAAGACTTGATCTGCAAACAGGTTCTTTTTTGGTTTTTCTCAAACGTGTTAATCAGATCTCCACATATCGCGAAGGTTCAGAAACTGCTTTTTCCATTAACTGGTTTACGCTCATCCGCCTGCTCTCCGCATTGTTTTTATAGTAATCGAGTTTCAACACTTTCATCATGTATGACAAAGCTAGAAACACTGTACTCCATATTGTATGCATGACACATCATAATGAATGTTAATAAGCTAAGACGGTTAAAACAACACAAGAGGAAACTAAAATCTGATGCATAAAGATATGCGCAGGTTTCCTCCAATCAAATCAACATAATGGGAGACTGCATCAAGACGACTAACAACTTATTCTCTATCAGACCGTGCAACTGAATGACTTGGGAATAGAATAGCTTGTTATAAGTAAACATCTAGAGTGCACAATGTTATGACATCACTGTATTATTGTGGACATTGCACCTATATTACATAAATATCACATCACAAGGAGTATAAAACAAATGTAAAGAGAGTTAAAACGATTTCAAGAGGAAACTAAACTCAGATGCACAAAGATATGAGCCAGCTTGCCCCAATTAATCAACAAAAAAACGGAACACATCAAGATGAGCTACAGCTTATTTCCCCTGCACTGTGCACCAATTTTTTTGGAATAGAATGTGTTCGTTAACAAGATTAAAGCATTACTCCACCATTTACAAGCCACGCATGCATCACCATCAAGTCAAGATTTTCATCGCGAATCGAAGACACTTAATTATTAATTTGATTTTAGTGTGATCATTATTTTTATTATTAGGTTCCAATCTTGCTACTTTGGAGTAATAAAAACTAGCTTTAGCCGTTTCAAGATTTATCTAAGATAGAAAAGGCTTTTCCATGGCACCAATTTCTAATAGGAGGTGTAGACTTCTAAGGATGTCACACAACAAGAAAATGAGTCATTGTTGATATATGTCATCTTGACTTAAAGCAATATATGTCAATAATTTTTATTTAAAAGATCAACTATAACATATAAAACTTAATTAAAGAAATAATGACATGTGAATTCTACCAATGGAGTTCCATGACTATGATTATCGTAATTCATCAGAATCGATAGTCATCAACACGACATATATAAGAAGGAAAGTTGTGTTGAATGTATTAACACAGCCTGATAGAAAATCTTGCCAATATTAATGTTTTAAAATATATTAACTTAAGATTTTTCTATCAAGATTGTATTATTATACATTCAACACACTTCTAGCAAATTTTATATGTCATCACATACTTATCGCTTTCTTCACAGGTTGCATCACTGCGCATTTTGCCTTTAGCGATGGATTTTACCGTCGGTAAATCAAAAAATCGTCGCAAAATCCTTTAGCGACGGAAAAAATTCAGTAGGTAAAACGCTCCTCGCTAAATTTAGCGACGGAAATTTTCAATCCGTCGCTAAGGTTTCTAATTTTCCGTCGCTAATATAGCGACGTAATGCAGAAATCCGTTGCTAAACATAGCGACGAATTGAGAATTTTTCCGCCGCTAACTTATAAACTTAGCTGATCGGTAATTGAAAATTTTTCGCCGCTTTTTAACCTAGCGACGATTTTAATTTTCCGTCGCTAAAATAGCCACGCACGTATGTCCGCCGTTAAATTTAGCGACGGATATCGAAATTTCTCCGTCAAGTAAACTTCGCCACGATTTTGACTTTTCTTCTCGTCGCTAATAGTAGCGACGAAATTTGTAATCCTGTCAGCAAAAATAGCCGGGTTTATTTTCAAATCAAGCCGCTAAATTTAGCGACGGAAAATTAAAATCCATCTCTCCAATATAGCTGATTGAAATTTGAAACTGGCCGACAAGTTCATTTCTTGTACACTTTTCGAGTTATTTTAGCGACGTGAATGTCTGGCCGCTTAAAATTCACTTCCGTCGCAAAATCCATTTTTATTTAAATTTTCTTTATACACTTACAAATTACTGCACATATTTAATTTTTAAATAATTAGAAACCATAATATTAAAAAGCACACATTCATTGAAAACAAATATTAATTTAGTACATTGTTGAAAATAAAAGCAATACAAATAACTTACATTAATTATGTTGCAACACTAAAAAAACTCTTAACACAATAACTAGTTCATCATCAAGCCAAAAACTTAGCTCATAATCTAAAGATCATGATCACTACCTAGAGACAGTTATGGGGTGTAGAAGCTTGACTGTAGGATCTCGGATGTCGGGCATCGATTGAGATCAGGCGCTAAACATACGCCTTCAACCGCCCATCTTTTTGTTGAAATTGCCGCTCTAATTGCTCTTTATACAATCTCACATCTTCATTCATTTTGAGTTGAAGTTCTTGAATTTACTCACCTTCCATCACTACTATCTCACACGCCGTGGTGGAAACGCTCATCAGATGTAAAATCATAGCGCAAAGTGGTAGAGGAACTGCTGAAAGTCTCGGGGTAAAATGCGGACGCCTGAGAGCCAAGACCATACACTCGCCTCTTTTTCTCACCTCCAACCGCTTGTAGATATAACTAGCTCATGTTAACTCCATGTGCCCGTTGAATCCTCCTCGTAGATCGAGAAGCAGAGGCAACATGGTTTCCACAAAGATCCTATATTTAATTGTTTATAAAATAATAATTATTTAAGAATAATTGTTGAGTTATTTTAATAAAGCAAAATTGAAATCGGCATTATGTCCTAGATCTTTGTCAACGAAAGCACCATCTTTTGGGTGTGCATCTTCTTGAACACTTCAAATGGCGTGGGGGGCGTTTCAATTCCTTTTCTACAAAAATTAATTATCAAATTAATTGGATTCGAATAAAATGATGAGGAAATGTTATTTAAAAAAATATTCTTAAAATTTTACCAAAAGCAATACAATGGTGAATTGTGGATCTAAAACCACTGTGTGTGGAAAGACCGGTGCAGTCCTCCCTTTTCTGTCTGGCGATTTTAACTGACTTGTTCACGTTTCTTTTATATTCGGGAGTACTCAATGTTCTTCATGACTTTCCCATACATCTTAATTATATGTTCTTCTTTTTTCCCTTCGGTCGCATCTTTACTGTAATCCATATCGCTTTCTGCCTTTATAAACGTTCTCTGACCATCACATTTGAATCATCCCAGTTACATGCTTTCTGAAGAAAAAAAATATATTTCAACAAATAAAAATGCATAACCACATACAGTAGTAGTTGCACAATGTGATTTTGAAATAACACAATATTAACAAGTTTGAATGATCTTAAACCATCTTTTCTTTTGTATGCGGCACACGAAAAATGACAAAGGAAATTTGAAAATGTTGAAATATAAGATCTCCGTTACTCTTGTACTCTTTTAGGAAATCGTTTTCTCTCTAATCTTAGACCAATAGATCAAAAAAATAATCCAATATTTTAACTTTATAGCGATAACATCATCATGTATCATAACTTTCAAAGGAGAAAAAGGAAGAGACAGGACTCATTCTGAAGAACCAAGGTTGTATGAAAGTAGAAGGGAATGCATAATAAAAGGCAGGTTGTAGGGATGCGGTTGAGTAAAGGGGCTGAGTGTCACTACATCAAACTTGGTGGGTGTGACTTGTGAGTCCTGAATTGCTGATAGTTCGATAAAAGTCACGATTGATAATGTTATGAGTACCTTGCCCTTCCTTATTGCAGGCCCCGAGCCATTTAAGAATGGACAAAGGGTTTCCTATTATACCTGTGTTAGACTAGTGACCTCACATTTATGGGTTTGTACATTGACATTGAAGACTGCTCCTCTTTTTTTATGGTATTACTTCTTTATTTTTTTAGTTAGTTTTTAGTGTTTTTCTAACAGATGACCATTTGATCAAGGACCGAGTTTAAACCTACTAAATATGAAAGAAACCAAAGGAATTGGGAGGAAGCGATTGGTTTGTCTACCTAGCCTTACCATGGGTGTGCACTCAGTATTTTACTTCTGTTTAACCTCATTTGCTTGCTTTAGAAATTAATGGAACCAAACCAGCATATCCTTAAGCAAAGGAGAAATTTTTATCTAAGCATTTTGATTTGGAATGTATTTGCTAAACTATTAAGCGCGTTACCTCTCGAATGCCATGGTAAGCACCATAACATCAGCATTTTGCCACATCAGAATGCTGCAAATTCTTAATGAAACAAAAAAGCAAGAAGACAATGCATACCTTCAGAATACTGCAACACTCTAGACAAGAAGGGCATGAATATCCCTTCTTGTCTAATCTAGAGATGAAAGGCATCATGCTTGCTAATATCCCAACATGAATATCAACACTCTAGACAAGATATGTGTCTACTTTTGCTCCCGTTTATAAAATTCACCATTTATATCCTTCTATTGCTTGGAGCCACCTATTGGCTTCGATATTTTATCAAATGAATACTACACCACCTATTGGCGATTGCTTAATATTGTATCAAATGGGAAACTAAAAGACAATTCATTCACGTTTAGAATGTGTATGGATTCATAATATTCAGGCGAACACCTTTGCGTGGCCTAAACAGCTACCAAAAAAACCAAAAGCGATTATAAATAATGGGTTTGAAATGCCCTTAAAAAAGATGAGGACAAGCAACATAAAGGAGTGAGAAGTAAGCGAGCAACCTAAAAAAGTCACATTCAATTTGCAACATCAACATACAAATAAGATCAAAAGGGTCCATCACCATTAGCATCCATTTATCCATGATAAATCAGTGGACACATACATACACACATATTTAAATAAGACCCATATACCATTGTCAAAAAGCTATATTTGTTAAAAAGTACAAGCAACAATTTTTTTTGCAGCCAGCAACAAGCAGTAATTTTTTTCAACCAGCAACAAGTAGCATTTTCATGCTACCAGCAACAAGCAGAAGTGTTGTTAGCCATAATTAAATTTTATGGTCGGAGTTAGAGTAGAGTAGGATACTTACTTTATCTATGATTCAATTCATCAACAATTAATATGCATACATATATTGATAAAGATGTATTTTATTAAATATAGTCAATGTTTCGTTCTTATATTCGGTTGTGTGCTTTTCTTCCTTGAGCCTATATATGGCAAAATATTTTCCAACCAAAGTATTTTCTTAAAAAGGTTTTTTTCTTCTTTGGGTTTAATGTAGAATAGATAAATGAAGGGTAGTTTCTATCCATATGGTGATATGCATCCAGGTATAAAACATTATATCTGACTATTATAGCTACATTTTTCCTGAACATTAATATGTTCTTGTGTACCATATCCTTAACATTTGTTTTGTCATAATTAATTTGGTAACAAGAGAACAAGTACATATGAAATACCTTAAATTCGTCCCAATAGAACTCCTTAGTGTTGGCGAGCACCAACTCCCATGTGCCCTCCTTTTCTAGTTTATGCTTGAAAATCTTAGTAATGTCAGTTGAAGCACTTAGAAGAAATCTATTCCAAAATTACAAAAAGAATATTGAATGTTAAATCTCATATGAAAATAAATTATCTTGTAAAGCAACAACGAAAACAATAAGTTACATAATAAACATTTTAAGCATAAAGTGGTCTCATATCATTTGTTTCTATATTCTTTCTACGGTACCATGCGGTTGATGACCGAAGTGAGTGCGTGTGGTAGAAAGACTCCGGACTCGTGCAGTGGGAAGGTGGTGATAGAAGTTCTCCACCCGTTGAAGGTAGGTGTCAGGCACATAGCTGGTGGGCGGTGCTTGAAGGTGGGACGGTGGTGCGAGATGGATTGAGTTGCCCGACTGCGGGAATTAGCTCACTCCCTTCTTTGAATGGCCACCTCTCATACCTTGATGAACATAATTACAAAACAACACATTTATAATGAAAATGACTACTATAAAGTACATGCATATCTGAAAAAAAATACTAGTAATTAGAAACAATATTATAAATATATTCATAAAGGGTCTAATATAAAGGCATCAATCTTCAATATTGAGTGCATTATTGTCATCATCATCTAATTCTTCATATTCTTCTGTCGACTATTTCTAGTTTCCACCTCCTCATTTCTTCAAGTTCTATATCATCAATGAAAGGACAAGCGTGATCAACTAATGATTGAGGTTCTTTATCTGCTTTGTAATATCTAATATAATGGTTTCGATGACATCCTCTTGAAATAACTCTTTGCATTTGATAGCAAAATTTTCGATGTCTGGCTCTTCACTACCCCCGAGCTTTTATCTTGCAAACGACCCCACCGGGTACATGTTTTCCTTGTGCTTGGATAAGATGCATAATAGACACATTCTTTTGCTCCGCGAGAATAAATGGTTCATATCTGTGAATCTTCTCGTGTGGTTCACATCAACAACATACTCGGGGTGGCTTCTGTACCTGGCGGGTGTCCGGATCAAACCACTGACAATTGAATAATATGACTCTCTTCGGTGGTAATGCGAGGATATTCAAATTTGTAAAGCCTCCATTAGTTGACCATAAAAGTCGAATTAACATTGCACTAAAATTATGCACACTCCTTATTCATGGTTGCTTTTATTTGATCCATGTCCCAAAGTGTGAAACTTATATCCATTCACATAATATCCGAAACATCTTAACTTTTCGTAAAGGTCCTTTTGCAAGGTCCTTTATGAATTAGGCTGGAAGATATTCGAAATCGAGGTCATGAGCCTATAGAAAATTGAAAGTTATAAGAATTATAGGTAAGCTAATCCAACAATATATATATATATATATATATATATATATATATATATATATATATATATATATATATATATATATATATATATATATATATATATATATAGTTATTTTATTACACACATGTGCCTCGAGCAAGATGCAAAGTCTTTATCAAGTTTAGCATCAACTTCCGGCTTCTTCAACATATGGTTGATGTTCTCTTAATCTAATACAAATAGTCTATAGCAAATGACCATTAGTTTCATAATTACATAAACATTTTTGCATATATAAATTAGTTTCAATCATTTCTTTACGAGGTGGATACTTACTGATATAGGGCTTCTTATTTACAATTCAATAGAATATCGTGCGAGCTGCATGATATTCATCCAGGAGTAAAGATATCGAAAATCGAAATTTTCCTTCTGTCTCCACCCCATGCTTAAAAATGGAGCATCCTCATGTTCTTGAATTTCATGTCTCTATCAGCGACAATTAGATTCGTGGCGCTCTTGATGTCTTGTATTGACATATGGCTCATAAATAATGTTCACAAAATGAAGATGTCTCCTCAACGAATATGCATTACATATAGAACCTTCAACTTTTTCTTTATTGCGCACATTATTTTCAACCTTCAAAAGGTACCTAAAGATAATCTTTGTCAGAAGCCCATAAATAATGAATCATTAGAATGGATGACAATATCAAATTCATATGAATTTATTTTGGTGCTAACCTCTCAAGGGTACATCCATCGGAGTGAGCAGGACACACGCTATCCTTGCTTCATACGGCAAATGGATGGGAGGCTCTCCATACAATCAAAAAAAACTTGGAGGTAATATGCGGCTCCGAAGCTACGGATAATAACGGAATTTCATCTTCAAGTAAGCCTCGTGAAATGTTTCTCGTTATTAACGTAGATGTAAGATCTTTAAAAGAGATTATCGGCTCTGTCAAGGTATTTTTACATTCTGCGGCAATGAAAGTTCACGAAATGCTAGTAGATTAACCTTTGCATAAACACATGGAAATCATGAAACTTTCATGTCAAAATAATTTGAGCTTATTCATATCAACACATAACACCGCTGTTAGAGGCATACGAGTCTGATCGGGTTCTTTGCATTTTGGTACAGCACCTCATAGTGTGAAACTCTTTTAGAAATGAAGCCCTAAGACTTTTGCGTTGTCTTTTGTTTTTCCTTCAACGTTCATAACGATTATTGAAGACATTATCCAAAGACATTTTTTCCAACTATGCATGACATCCCAGATTATGTTGAATGAGGTTTGTGCTCCGATAAAATTAAATCCCAAAGATGCTTCTTTTCTTCCATCCGTCGCCTTTCTTGAAAATACGAGCATTAGTGGACTCGGCATCGAGTTCGACACTTTCTTCAACCTAATTGCTCAATTGCTCTAATATTTCACTCACGATCGGACATGTGTGGTGCGACTTTTCTCCTTTGTTTACCACTTCAAGAAAGAGTTTTTATTCCTTCGAAATTGATGATGTCTTGGTAAAGAACTTACGATGATTGTCAAACCCGCGATGTCTTGCTCCTTTACTCAATGTAAAATGCATCACAGTCTTCCATCACTAATCTCGGAGACCCGAGCAAGCTTCCACTGCCGGTACTCCGTCCGGAAACGACGTGGTATGCGGGACGTCACCCAATTGTCCACGATGGGCGGCCTTCGTATCGAAAAGTGCAGCGCCTCGAGAAATGTCCTTAATATGTACATACACCCACCTCCACAATGTTTTCAACTCTGCGATTAAAGGTTGTGAAGAGCATCCAGGCTTTCCCTTTAGTTCTTTTTGGCCACACACGGCACGATTATAGATGAGAAAACTGTATATTCATCACCCTTTCATGCACATCCATGGGGGCAAATTGTATGAGTCAATATAGTAGGCCATGAAGAGCCTGGTATTTTGTCCCGGATTGACCAAATGGATTAAAGCCATCGATTGAGAGCCCGGTCGAACATTTTGGAGAAAAACTGGGTTCTTGAAATCGAGGATGAGTTTGATTGAAATGTTTCCGAGCTTCGAGTCACGGATAATGATGCTGGCTTTGCCATCTTGAACTCATGCCTCAGGCATCTACCTCGCCAGCTATCTTTGGCTGTGTGGCATTGGATTGCAAACAATCTGCGGCTACCGGAGCGAGGAAAGTAGTACATTTTTTATAAGGAACATTTGTTTTCTGCTTATGAGATCCACGCATTGGTCTCCTGACATGAGGATGGTGACAAAACTTGCAACTTGCAAGTTCACTATCTTCACTGCAGTATATCATGCAACCATTAATGCAACAATGAATCTTTTCAACGGGTAGACCCAAACCCTGAACTAATTTTTGGTCTTGTAAAAAGTTATCAATCATCACATTGTCCAGATGGTAGTAACTTTCCGGACATCAATTGACAAATATCATAAACCGCGTTCGAGATAAATGGTGTTCAGGAATTTATGTTCAGCAATCTGCCTGCTGCGAGATCTTTTTGAAGATAATATCTATTGTCGGTAGAGATCTCTGATCGGTACGGCTTTCGGCATTTCAAATAATTTTAGCATTTGTTGGGTTCGGTCCCTCTTTCGTGTCATTAGGATTAAAGGAAGAGCGGACAGCATCAATGCACATTATATCTAAAAAGCATTGTATGGTTGAGGATTGACAAATCACAAATATGACTTCATTGATCGACATCCCGAGTTCCCGATATCTTTGCTAAAGTAGGCTCACCATGTAGATACCAAAAATATAATAGTCACGGACAAATCCATGCTTTGCTGGGTAATTGTCTGCATTATCCACCTCTTGAAAATTTCTATTGAGCACTTACGATGATCGCGGACCGCAGAATCCTACTCGGGTCCATCAATTACGGCGACTTCGAGTGAAAAATTAATGAATATCCCTCAATGCCCAACCGAACTCCATAGTTAAAGCACCAAATGCTTTCATCCAGATAATCAATCCCTTGTCGATTTGGTCTCATTTTCTCTAATGTCTATATGTAGTCTATCTATACTACACTAATTCAAAGAATCCAATAATCAATAGCTTGAAGAGGAGCAATCATCATAACTTCTTATATAGTTGAACAACTTTAACAACTTACTCATAGATTTTAATTCAGAATATAATCATAACTTCATTTTGTCTGAGGACACATAATTGGCCTGGTTTCCCAACATGTCATATTAAAACAAATGATTGCCATTGATATAATGAGGTGTAGTTTAATTTTCAGTCCATGTAGCAAAAACTTAAAATGAAATACTTTCATGCATACATCTAATTATCAAGCTAAACACAAAACTTAGTCTGTGCATCACAAAAAAATCAAATAATCAATCAAGACAATAAATAGAGACCCGCCTTAGTAATTTTGACCTTTGAATTGGATACGAAACCGGACGGAGAGAAGGGAGTGGAAAACACGGCTCAAGCAATAGCTTATGTTCGGAGTTTTTAGGGGAGGTTAAAACTTAGCAATGTGACATTGAACAAAACAAGTCCAACACCAACGACATTGAACATCGGTATTAAAAATGAATAAATTTGAATACATGAATATTTTATAATTGCAATACAAGATATTTCTTATAAATTTTGTTTTGGGTCTAAGAGTAATCCATAACTCTTGTTAATACAAGATCTTTGCATTTCATTCAATATATTGTGAGGATTGATTTATCTATGCTTCTAATGAATTGCCGCACATTACATTGACCCACATTTCACTGCTCCACTACAATTTGAGCTCTAAGAAATTGAGTTTTTAAAAGCGAGAAGAAAAGAAGCTAAAGAAAGGGAAATGTTTGGCTAAAATCCAAAGCACCAAACCCGAGTTTTATTTCATTTAAAAATTGATGAGCTTAGGTATGAGGTTGAGCCTAATTTGATGAACTTAGATTAATAAGGTTTGAACCTAAGAAGTAAGCCGGGTTGGACCTAATGGGTTGGACCTAGAAAGATGGTAGGGTTTTCTTGACTAAGGTCTAATAGGTTGAGGTCAAAAAGAACTTAATGCACCTAATGAATTGGGTCAAGGGGTTTGAGTTGGCTCATAGGGGAGTGGGCTTAGTAAGGTTCATTCAAAGAAAGAAAACCGAGGTTGTTAGATTGGAGTGGTCTTATTATTAAAGAGTTAAGAAACTATTTATTAAAAATAAAGTAAGGAAGAGATGAACTTGGATTTGCAAAAGCATTTATACAATAAGGACGAAAAGATTGAGCAAGTATAACGAAAAAAAAAAAAAAAAAAAAAAAAAAAGTAATATCTCTCTCTCTATAGTATATGGCATATATATATATATATGCTCATATATAAACCTCTAATAAGCACAAATAATGTAATGTGGGTAGATGACAAAATGAATAAAACACTATTCATGGCCAGGAATTTAAATAAAGGGTGCACAAATAAATTTATAATTTTATTGGTAAATATATACAAAGGCACTAAGTAAATTGCATGATTATATTCAAATATATACAATACGAACATATGAATTTATGATAGAAAAGAAAAAGGATTAGCAAAACGAGAGACTGGAAACCCATTTGAAATAATATACAATAATAAGGTAAGCTCTTGGGTAAGATATTTGTGATAGACGGTATGGGAAATCTGGAAGCTTGTGGTTCTGTAAGCATCACATGGATTTCCTAATACATGAATTTTAATAATAAGGAAGCAGAACAACAAAAGGGGAATCGAAACAAAACATGGACAAAGCCAAGAGAGATTAGATCACCTCTGTAGGAAGATTCTGTTTCGCTACTGAGATACGGACCCGGAGAAACCACACTATAAAATCAACTAATTTTTTTAAATTTCTTTTTCCCTTTCCTTTCCTCCATTTCTCCGCAATAAACACGATAAAGTAGAGTCAAGCATGCCTTAGCTGAGCAGGGAAACAACACACTTATCTGCCAGAAAAAAACTCATCAAAGCCACAGAAGAAAACAAATCAAATTAACTAGCGCCACTCTTTGGTTCTGGATCTGCTACCACCGACAAAACTTCTAACTCAAATTAAAAAATTTAAAAAATATATATATATATATAAAAGCAAAAATAGGCAAATAAAAACACCAAAAAAGAACAACTAAAATTGACAAGGGTGAAGATTGTTGCCCCGATGAGTCACTGCTTTGACCATACCAAATAGAGGTTTCAAATTCTCAAGAGATTTGAGTAGATAATGGGCTTTGGAAAGATTACTGGTAGAGTTAGGCTAGCTTGGCGAGAAAAGACTTTATTAAATAATACCACTAAAAATATAAATAAAAAACGATAAACAGCTTCAATCAGTACGAGGAAGCGATAAGGGTGGCTAAAATCAAGGGACAGAGTAGCGTAATGCGCTTGATTTAACAACGAAAAGCGCTCAAAAAAACACCTTTAATATAGGGATCAAGGATCGAGATTAAGTATCGAGGAGCAAAGATTCTGGTCTAATTTGAATTAATACAAGAGAAGCGGGGCGACAATTCCGATAAATAAGTTAACGTGAAAAGAATTAAAAATGGTTCGACAAGTTATCCCAACCTTAAAAATAGTTTCAACAAGGATTGTATTGACGTGATTAATTATTTATTATAGTCATTGTTAATAGCATGCACATTCCTTGTAGAAGCGACAACGAAAAATAATAATATTGTAAGATTATAAGAGTCAACTACCATTGTCAAAATATTAGACCAAATCACCCGATTGGATTGCCTGGCCGCTTTACATAAACGATCACTTAAATTCAAATAGTCTAATGGCACGATTTGGTCACCACACTATGTACCCTACACGTATTCAATTAATCAAATGTCAAGTTGTCAAAAATGTTACTTCTAAAAAAAAAAGAATACCAAGGTTGTCTCCCCAAGGAAAAGAATCTGAAAATGGTTGGGTCTTGGATGATCAAGCCATTACACTTCCAATCACTAACTAACCATTTATAAACTTGTGTCACACTCAACACACACAAACCCCACATTATTGTTTTCCATCTAAACACCAAAATAATTTTTGATAGGCAACATAATTTAAGGTTTTATAATGCTCTCCTCCTGATAAAGCCCGGCATGTTTAAATGAGGTCCAAACATGAAATATGGTCTCACTGAGATTTACTGGAGACTAGAATTCCAACCTTAGTTCAAGCGAATCTACCATTTTACAGAAAAGAACAAATTCAAACATGACATTGCACACATACTCCAAACAAACAAAATCCCATGGTTTGCCCAATCGATTTTTTATTAGGGTGTCACAGAGCTCATGGCCATGGGATCATTGTCTAAATCTCACGAAAGGAAGAAAAAGGAATGCTTAACTGATTTTCCATCCAGAAAAGCACAAAAAAAATACTCAAAACACCCGAAAATTGAGTCAAACAAACAAGACAACACGAAATCGAACAACAATTGGAATCCTGCACCAATCGGGCGAAAGATCTAGCAAATCATAAAAGCCCAGCCCCAATTATTTCGCACAAAAATGAACTAGGAAAAAACCTGAGAGCTGATCCTTTCCAAAAACAACCAAGAAATCGAGTTGGCAATGGGACTATTTGCAAACAAATGAGCTTAAAAATAATCGAAGAAAGCAATTAAGAATTGAGAAAGAATGGCTTGTGAGAGAGAAAGAAAAACTTTCTTTCTTTGTCCCGGAATGGATCGAAGTAAAGAGGAGGCGGGGAAGGGGCAACCGAGGCTATGGTCTCGGACCAAATTAGAGAAGTAGGGTTTTGGGGAACAAAACACCAAACAAAACCACAGGTGTGAAACCCACAGGAGAAAAGCTACGGGGACAATCCCGGCACGATATTCGGCGATCTTAAGGAACATGGGCATGGGGGGACGAGATCAAGTGGGGCGGGGGAGGTTGCACCGGCCGCCATTGTCGTTGGGAGAGCGTGGTTTGGCCGGCGAAGCGAGGATTGAGGTCTTGGTATGTGTAAAACCTATATCTCATATCTTTATTTCCAAAAATACCCTTAAAATTTTCAATATTTCCAAACCCCAAATGTTGAATCTCACAAGTGAATCATAACTCTAGTGACGAAGTTGACTTTATCAGAGATTCCCCCAACTACTTAAAAATAGAAAAATTTTCTTTTTTAACTCCATTATTAGGAATAATCGTAAAAAACATATATAAAAAAAATATAAAAATATTATGGTTTTATAAATAAAATTTTTTTTTAAGATATTAACCAGGTGGCGTTTGTTTTGACAATCTTTGAAGCTTCAAACATCACTTTCGGCATTAAGGTTGTTGTTTTTAGGCCTACCTTATTACTAGAAATTTTTTAAAAATTCTAAATAGAAAAAATGAAAATATTTGGCTTTTTCTATTCAGAAAAAGTCATTTTTCATAAAAATAAGAAAAATTCAATCGTACCCGACAAGAAAAGCTAGTAATAGCATACACTCTTAGGGATGACAACGGGAGGGTTTGGGACCGGAGTAGGTCCATCACATTTCAACTCTTCATTACTCATTTAAACATCTCGTTAAAAGTCGCGGGACGAGGCGGAGATGAAAAATTAAACTCGCCATGTTTACATTTTATTTTTGTTTATTTTTAAATTTTCATTTTTTACATTGCTTTTTTTATTATATTAAAAAATTAATATTTTCATAAAAAAATATTATGAATTTTTATAAGTATTTATTAAAAAAACATTATAATAATAATAATTATTATTTATATTAAAGTATAAAAAATAAAATAATAAAAAGTATTTTTAAAATATAATCGAGGCGGGAGACATTATTATTATTTTGGATACATGGTTCATATTGCTTCATTCGGTCTAGTTTCTTCCCAGAAACAATTTATTTTCTTTAGGTTCACTTTTCTATTAAAATCAAGACAGCCCAAAACTTCATTCTTGACTTTCGGATTTTCGTGAAATCTGATCCTGAGAATCACTAGCAACTTATCACTGAAAATCGGAAAAATTGGACAAATAAATTTCATGGCTCTGGGTCACTTTAAGTTTGGCGGGCGGTGACGCGGTCCAGTTTCATCATCCAAGATCTAGATAATTTTCTAGCTTCCCACACAGACTATAACATGAATTTATTCTTTTATTAATATTTTTGCCTTTTTGAAAATTCTAATTTTTCTCGGTTCTGAGAGTAACAATACTGAGCAGTCTCGAATTTTAGAAAAATAAGAAGCCCAAACCCGTTAAAAACCCGATTAAAGTGAAATTAAACATGGCTGATAGGTAAGGCGGCGGGACGGAAACCCAGAAATAATCGAGTCCCATTGTCATCCCACTCATTACTATCATTAAAAAACGAAACAACTTAATACTTAATGATATTAAATACTATTTAGCATTAAACTCAAAAAAAGTACTATTCAACATTAAGTAAAAAAAACAAACCACCTTAGATACTATCTTAAACTTAAGTTATATGAGTATCATAACCTCATATATATTCTAATGTATGTAGACATTAATATAGGTACTTACGGATTTATTATAAGGAAATAATATGCTAGATGTTATCATACTTTAAAAATATGAATTATTTTCTATGAGTTTTACTAACATGTATTTTTACATTATTTATGCCTTGTTGTAATTATTTCTAAATCGATAGATTGAATATGTTTTTATTTTGGCTTCTAAATTAAATGAGAGACAATTGTTTTTAACTAAGGAATTCAGGGTTGTAATATGGGTTGTTGGGAGTGGACCCAACCCACTTTAACTTCTAAATTTTTGGAAGGATTATTTGTAAAATTCTGACCTAGAATAAATCAGGCCATATTATCCGACTGTTTTGATTCATGACCTATGTGAGTTTGAGATTTAGGGTTGGCTTGTTTATTTATAAATCTTTATTTAATTTTTGTAAATAAATAGTTTTAACTAATTGAGATTTTTAAAATATTTAAATACAATTTCAATATTCACGGCTCTTAACATAAAATCAAAATCTCTTCTTTCATAACATAAAGTTTTAAAAAATATTATTATTATAAGCTGAATAGTATACATTAAACCTTATTATTTTAATTATTTTGACACAAATTTTAAATGTATCTTATTATAATTTATACAATAATTTAATATTTAAAAATGCCTTTATGAAAAATACAAGGAAATACATTTAGAATTAAATAAATTATTTTTTTAATATTGAATATATTTTCACCATCTCATTAAATTCTATTTTAAATATTTATAATTTTATTTGACCAAATCTTGTCTATTTAATAGAAAAAATGATCAAATTCAAGGCCCTATATATTTAATTATCCAAAAAATGCTTCTATAATACTTAGATTCTAAATGCGTGGTATGCTATGTTTGCAACGTTGTTCTTATTGACTTTTGCTTCGGATAGAACTTTTAGCTTGACCTATCAATACGAAAACCTAAGAAGAAGCTAACCGTCAACGGTATAATTAATTATCGAAATAAGTCGACGATAAAATACAAACACAATAAATTAGCAATAAAACACATCATAACTGGATGATGACTAAAATATGAAAAAATAAAAGTAAATTCATATTAGTATAGAAAAAATCATTTTATTAGAAAAGAAAAAACCAAATTCAAAGAAGAAAATAATAGAAATAGAAATGATGATTTAAGGTTTAAAAAAGGAAAAAAAACCAAAAAATCAACCTCATGTGTGACCTCACGTCTCCAAATTGGTAACATTTGACGATAAATAAAAAATAAAAAAACTTAATTTTGACTAAAAAAAAAGTAAAGGATGGGAGGAGAGAAGATAGCCCACGTATTTAGGTGTCCGGACTAATAACGGTACATGTGATTTTTGATACCCTCAATCCCCGACCTCAGACGTCACTATCGCCTATTAATCTGCTTACACTTGTAAATATGTCTCATTGCTGCTCTTTTTAGATTTTTAATTTTTAATTTTACCAGCGTGTTTATTATTTGTGTTCGGCTGATCTAATGATAGATTGGATTGGATTGGATTCGGGTTGGGTTGAGGTTATGAGTTTGAATGTGTTTTTAGGCATTTAACATGATCACATTTAGGCACATTAACATATAAAGTACTTGGAAATTAATATTTATTTTTATAAAATGGATTCCATTTGAAGAAGCTAAGTAATTGGAGTTGATATGCATCAGTACTCTTGTTTAAAAAATTATGATTTCTATTTAAAAAAAACTCATCAAAATCATGTGGTCATCTTTCTTAAGGATACATTGATTAACGAGCAAGAGAGGATGTGGAGGTGGAATGGGTGGGTAAAGAAATAGTTGGTCAATATGGGGATGATAAGGACTAAAAGCCTAATATCGAGTATGGAGAATGGAAGGGATAAGGGAGAATGGAGAATGGAGCGGAAAAGGGAGGATGGAGGGTTAGGTGACAGGAGAAATTTGGATGGGGGTACAATTATGCGAAAGATAACTTTAAGCTTTTGGCTTACGTAGGAAGAAATATCCCTTTTAGGAGAGGTGTGTGGAAAAAGGAAAAAGAGGCCCCTAAGAAAGGAGGATGGTTGGTGGTGGCCCCAGGTGGTGGCGTAGGGATGTTCACATGGAGTGTTTGTCTCTTTTTAATCCACTTTTAATGAAGGCTGCGAGGCTTTAAAGGCTTCTGCGAAGTCCCTACTTTGGCCACGGCTTGTCTCATTCACCTAACTAACCTTTAACTTCTTCTCTCCGGTTTAATAGTCAAAAACATCATTCATTTATAAAAAAAACATAACTCAATTTTTTTCCCAAAATAATTATCTAACTAATCTTTTTGGATCCAACTAGACATTCACATGTTTTGAAGCATAATTTCATCTATTATGTTTTGAAAATTAATCTATTTTATTACATGCCTTTGGCTATCTCACATTCTCTTCTTCTTCTTCTGCTATCTGATTAATAATCAAAAATAATTCATTTATAAAAAACATAAATAAACTTTTCCAAATAATTGTCTAACTAATCTTTTTGGATCCAACTAGACATTCACATTTTTTAAAAACCTCCCATTCATCCAATATATCATCTTTTTATTTATTATGTGTTAGTTAAGTAAAGGTAATAGGTGAAAATGATTGGTCCGTATCTTCCTTTGGCGTGGTTTTGAGCAAGATTGACAACCACATAAGGATGGTGAAGATAAGCATGGTGAAAAAGTACAAATTTTGCAAAAAAAAAGAAGATAAGTTGGAATCAATAAAAATGTGGTCGACAAATCCCATTTTTTTGAGATCAATACACGAAAAGAAAGGAAGATTAAAAAAAAAATGAAGTTGCACACACAATTTTTTCTTCTTTGTAAATCACCAAAGAAAAAAATAAAAAATGAAAGAAAAGAAAAGATTGTGTTTATTTCTTTGTACAAGCAAACAGATCAAAGCGGAATTATATCGAAAGAAGAAGAACAACATACCAACAAAATAAAATCATCAGCGGGTGTCGGTCGGTTATCCACGATTCGGTACCAGCCCAGGTGGTGCAGATTACGTTAGCCCGCGGGAGTTTTTGCAAGCAAAACGAGACTTTTGAGGCAAAAGCGAAGAAAATAGCCCCGATTGGTCAGCTGGCCCGACGACGTGGCCGAAGATGACCCGGTGATGGATGGCGGTGGGTAAGAGGCGATGATGGCCCAGGTAGTGATGGCGAGCAATACACATTAGTTAGGAATGACTTGAGAATTTAGGCTCTTGTCACCAAAAAAAAAGCGAGAAAGAGAATAAGGTTTTAGGTTTTAGGTTAAAGTAAACTTAGGGGGACATTTAAAAAAATAAAGCCAAGTGACTTACAAGGAAGCTCAACGACGTGGTTATTAAGCGTCTAAAATAAACGGGGCATTGTTTTGGTAAAAATAGTATACAAGAACATATTAAAAATATAAAAATATGATTATGGCATGTTGCTCATCATTATTTCTATTTATGTTGGCCAAATAAATAATATGAATCTATAGAAAAATTACACATTTTTGTAATAAAGAGATTTTATTTTTTTAGTAATACTTTATTTGTATATATGTTTTACATTGTTGTGTGTAAAACTGACCTTGTTGGAATGCGTAATAGTGGTTATTCAGGCCGATTTGAGAGTCTAATGATAGAGCGAGAGTGGATTAGAATTTAGAGCAGCTACGGACATCATTGGGCATGAAGTGAAAATTTTCGAAAATTGTGGCAGGATTGTGTGAGATGATTTTTTCTTATTTTTATCAGGATGGAGGGGTTGCAAAGGGATTTTGAAAATTTCCGGTTCCTATGACTTTGAGCCGATATTTAGAAGATAATGGGAGAATTAAGTGAATAGTTGGGATGAGGATTTACAAGACTGGCGAGAAATTTTTCGGAAGTGAGTAGAAAATACGAAAAAGGTGCGGAATAAATCATAAAAAGACTACGGCGGAAATAAAGTGAAGCAGTCCGTTTGGATAGTTTCCGGTGATTCGAGCGTAATTCGGGTAATATGCGCTATTGTCCGGGATTAACGGAGTTTTATGTGATTTTATCAGATTTCGGTGATTTCGGGCACGAAATTCGCGTGAAGATTTAGATTAAATATTTATGTTCAAATTTAAATATAGGCGACCATAGAATATTTTGACATACTCTGGTGATATATATAGAGTAAAAAGCAGCGAGGATCATCCCTATAATGGAAGTATTTAATTGTACTAGCCAATCAAAATCTTTCTTAATGGCTAAGAGATTATGATTTAAATAATGGAGTAAATGACTTGAGATACTCTGGGAATGGACCAATGAAGCTTGGATAAAAGAGTAATTCATAAACCAACCAATGATATTTTTTTGCTTAGGGCACTTTTTGGAATAATATTTTTTAAAGTCTAAAATTTGGAGATTTGAAGTTAATAAGGGATCACGTGAAGAGAGGAAAGAAAGGAAAAAAGAAAACTTAAAGGGAAGAAAGGAGAAGGGGGAAGAGAAAGGTTGGGAACTTGATGTCATTGAGGTGAATTTTTATGCTCTTTCAACTTATCAAGTGATCTTCAGAAGTGGTAATCAAGGGAGAGAGAGCCAAAGAAACTCTTGAAACAAGTAAGTTTTTCATAATTAAGGAAGAGATTGGATTTTATGTTTTTCATGCTAATGATTTGATTTTCTTGTAGGATGTTAAATTAGTGGTATTTAGGTTGAATGATGATGGATTTTGAGATAAATTGAGAAAGCCATGAATTTGATTAGGGTTTTACAAATCAAGTGAATGAATGGTTAGGGCTCTGATGTAGACTTTTGTGTGATATGTTGAAATGGTATAATGCATCAGATTTAAGTGTTTAGAGGAAAGAAAATGTGAAGAGAAACACAATTTCAAAATTTGGGCAGCAGTCTCGGTGGACAGGAAATGGGTCCTGCTTTCTCGTTTTGACTAGTTTTGTGGCTTTACATAACTTGCCTAATTTTGATCTGATTTGAGTGATTTAAGTGGCACGTAAAATAGACTTGAAGGAGAACAAACTTAAGAAGAAGATATCACCAAATTTGATCCTAAGTGGCCTAAATATTCACTCAAAGTAGGATCACAAAATGCCAAATTCTTGTCTAGTTTTTGAACATAGATTAGTCTTCGTTATTTGACGTAAAGTGAGTTTCTATGTCTTTCAATTCAGTGATTCCTAATTGAAATAGAACCCTTAGCACCTTAGCTTTAAATGAGAGTAAGGACATAGGTGTCAAATATGAATTCAAGACCTGAAAAAAAAGAGTAATACAAACTGTTACTAGAAAAATCAAATGACTAGCTACATGAAAATGCCATAGCACTTTAGTTTGGATGGATCCGATTGATTGATTCTACCTTATAAATAGGATTCCTAGAGGAATAAGAATATAGGAATGAGTGTTTATGGTGGATTAAAATGGAAATTATGGTTAATGTGTAATTGATTCTTCTTGGAAAAAGGTGAAAAGGACTATCGACTTAAATCCAGAACTCAACTGTAGCAAGTTTATTTATTTTTGAACTGTGAGGAAAATGATATTTTGAGAATTGAGTTTTTAAAAGTGAATGGTTTTAATGTTAAACTGAAAGTTTAATGTACTTTATGTAAATGTTAAGGCATATGGAAATGTTTTATCTTGCATTGTTTTATCTTGTATCAATGCATATATTTATATGTGTATAATATGTATGCATATGTAAGGTATTATGAAAGTTTAAAATGTTTAACGATGTATGCATATGTTAAGGTATTATGAAAGTTTAAAAATGTTTAAAGAATGCATATGTGTTTTAATGATAAAGTAAAGGATTTAAATGTATTTATAAATGTATTTTGAAAAAATGTTTTACTGATGGTTACCCTAAACCCCTTATGACTGTTATGACTGATATCGGCCGAAGTACTTTAAGCGTGTAAGGATTTAGAGGGTAAAGTTATAGGTTACTAACTGAGGGAGGGAAATAGGTGTCTAGAGTAATATCCTTGCATTTGATAAAGTAAGGACTGAACCTTATGTGTTGAGTTTCTTCCGCACAGAAGGCAGGATCAATGTGGATCAGTTCACCGCTGCACTCTGAAATCGCTCCTGTGCTTCATTCCTCGGGTTCCACCGTGTTGTTGTTGTTGCTTATATGTTGTTGTTGTTGCTTTTTGCTGTTAAGTTGTTTTCTATTTTTGCATTAAACGCTTGCAGAAGATAAATGGATTTTAAATGCATAAGCATTTATTTTGAAAGAAAGTTTAAGGCATAAATGTTTGTTTTCATAAATGGATTTTAAATGCATACATTTATTGTTATGTTTAAGGTATAAATGTTTAAACATAAACTGATTTTAATGGTATAAGTATTTATGAAAGAAAGTTTACAAATGTTTAATGTATAAATGGATTTTAATTGTATAAGGCATGTATTATTTGATATGTACTCGAAATGTTATTTAAATGAAATGTACACTCACTGAGCTCATGAAGCTCCACTCTTTTCCATATGTTTAACAAATATTTTCAGACTCCGAGACAAAAAGGCCAGAGGCCCTCCCCCAGGCAAGTGAGTCGAGCTTACTTCCAGGAGACGACAGATGTGGATCAGACAAAATAATTTGTATATTGTATATGTGAATATTTTGTCATGTTTTGATAAAATTATGCATGGAATTGAAGAAGGTTTAAATGTTTTGATGATTTTGAAAGAAATAAATGTATATATATGTATATTGTGTTTGATTGTGGATTTGATGAGTCCCAATTTCAGCTTTCACGAGTTCAAAGCTTGTATGTTTAAAATGTTTCACTGTGGCCTTGTAAATTTGGGAAAGTCCCAAAAACAGGAAACTCGCCGATTTTCCCGTACGAAGTGTTGGAAAAGAAAAGAAAGAAATTTTTTAGCACTTCGCTCGCATTATTTTTAAAAGATATGTGAAGAATTGTAAAGGGTTCGGCCTAATGGATTTTAATTTATGGTTTTAAGGAAAAGTTTCTATATCCGCTGAGGCGGGAGGTCCTGGGTTCATGAGGTTAATCCGGCCGAGATCCTTCAAATACACGAGCCAGGGTTTTGAAAATGTTATAAAGATTTGAAAATTTATGTGATTTAAAATCATATATGCATTACATGACATATTAAAATTTTGAATTCATTAAAATGCGCTGCCGAAGTTCACCACCCACCGTGAGCTCCCGAGGCAAAGAGAGACCACCACCCGAGGAACATGCTGATGAGTCCGCGATGTTCCTCCAACTCGCAAAGATAATGGCACGCCACCGCTCCAAAGGTCGAGAGGAGGACAGATACCTTGTGAGCAGATGGGTCTGATGTTAGCCACAACATTTAATCAGCCCCGTGAGCCGACTGTCCATCGAGAGGGTAAGAAATTCAGAGGCAAGAAATTATGACTTATAGGATCCCGAAAGGTATGTGTCGTGGGGTTGGGAGGGTAATGAGATGGTTAATTGAAAATGCATGGGTTTAATTTAGCTTAAGTGAATCAATGACATTTAAGTGAATTATTAATTGTAATCATGGAAAGAAAATGGAAGAAAATTGAAGACATAATGATGAATGTGTACTGCAGGATTTTGCCACCCTAGGAAAAGTATGGAAAAGTTGGATTGTTACAAATGAGTGATTATTGGAGGCTAGAGCTTTACATCGACATTATTAGATATCCATGACTTTGATAAAAGTTATATTAAAAAGGATTGGCCATCTTAGACATCATGCTACAAAGGATCATATAGGAAAGAGGTTAGGTCTCTATAAGCCAAGGAAGACAGAGGTTGTTTTATGTGGGTTACTTAAAATACCACCTGGCCAACAATACATGCTATGTGGGCTAGCAAAATACTGTTATATCAATTTAGCGAAAGTATTGAGGTGAGGGATAATGGTAGTCGAATGGAAGATATTCTCATAGCTTCAAATACTTTGATGTATTTTAGGATCTTCTAGGTATATATAAAAATATATATATATATATATATATATATATATATATATATATTAATTTTTAGATTGAAATGACCCTAGACAGAATCAATTGCTACAAGGTAATTTTATATGATGGTCTTTAAAAGTTGAAAGAATTGAAAGAATTGAAAGTATAAATGGATGAGTTTCAGAGTATGGGTTTTCATAGGCTGAGTATTTCATTGGGAGCTTGCTGCTTATAAAAAAAAATGATGATGAAAGCAGATTGTATATTGATTACATAGAGTTGAATAAAGGGAAAATACTGCATCAATACCTATTTATACGATTGATGGGATCTTTTTGATCAATTGTGAACGAGGTATTTTTGAAAATGGATCTAAGCTCAAAGTTACCATCAATTAAAGATTAGGTCAGGATGTTCCTATGACAACTTTGAAAAAACACGTATAGGCATTATGAGTTTTTAGTCATGCTAGTTGGACTAACTTATATTCAAATTATTTTATGATCTTATGAATAGATCTTTCAAAATTTTATTTTTAGACTCAAATTGTTATATCTATTGATGACATTTTAATTCATTTGCTAAAGAATATGATTCATGGAGCATCTAAGTAAATTCTATTTACTTAGTATGCCAAACTTAGTAATTCTTGTTCTGTTAGGGCAAATAATGTAAAGATAATAAAACTTGCTGCCTTCTAAGGCATGTGATCATGAAGGGGCTTCGTTGATCCTCAAAAGATCGAGAACACCAGAACCGAAACCACCTACGAATGCATTTAGATGCAAAGTTTTCTAGGTTGCATTATCTAAGGCTTAAGGGATTTTCAGTTAGCGGATCCTAATTAAATTGACAAGGAAAGTATGAAAAGTTTGTATGGTAAGACATAAAAGAAAAAGATTCATGAACTAAAAGGAATTTCGACCTTAGCCCTCAGTTCTCCTACAATCTGCTAGGCAAGAAGGATATACGAGATATTCAGATGTTTGTGCAGAGCTTAGGGTGAGTTAATGCAAATATGAAAAATGTGATAGCATATGATTTAAGGCAATTGAAAAGATGAGCGTAATTATCCGAGATACAACCCGCAGTTGGTTAAGCGTAGTCTCGGGCTTCTACGATATGAGGCATTTAATGATATGGAGGGCATGTAAAATTTTTTGCATGCATCACAAGAACATACATTTATTCACATAGAAAAATGCTAAATATGAGACAGAGGAGATGGGTTGAACTCATTAAGGATTATGAGGCAATCTATTGGTACCATCGTAAATGTTAATGGTAATCGAGCAGTTTTAGTAGGAAGCCTACGTCTCATATCTCACCTAAAGGTTGTGTACCTCCCTAGATTTATGGAATCGAGGTCTTGGTGCGAAACTAAAGTTGATGATATTGGAGCCTTACTAGCTACATTTTATGTTAGTCCCAGACTAATAGACAAGATAAAGGGAGCTATAGACTCAAGATACAATCACATTAAATTGAAATGGGAAGCTGAAATCATAGCTTAAGAGGATTTTTAGTAATGAGCATATGGTATACTGATGATAGGTCACAAAGTTGTGTGTACTAGATGGGAAGATTAAAGAACAAATTATGGGAGAGGGCTCACTTTTCTCGTATATGCGATGCATCAGGAAACACTAAATGTATCATACCCTAAGGGAATACTAAAGGTGGAGGGGTATAAAGAAAGATGTTGCACTTTATTTCTAAATGTCTCATTTATTAAAGAGAGATTAAGATTTAGGTTCTTATAGTATCTTCGATCCCTGCTGAAATGGGAGAGAATCATGATGGATTTTTTTTTTTACTTCCACTCTGCGCAGTGGCATGACGTGATATAGGTGATCAGGATAGATTGACTAAACCGCCAATTTCTACCTATGGAAAATAGTGACCTAGTCGAGAAGTCGGGCCGAGTTGTATGTAAAAGAGATTGTACGACTTAACGGATTTAATTAACTGGAAAGAGCCATACGCATATTGAATATGCTCAAGGTTTGTGTGTTAGAGCTAAAGGAAGTTAGAAAGATATTTACCATTAATGGAGTTTTCCTACACACAGGTTATCATGCAAGCATTGAAATGACGCTTTATGATGCCTTATATGGGAAGGAAGGTAGACTCCAATATGTTGACGATAAGAGAGAGAAAATTTTTAGGTTCATAAATTGTTCGTGCCACAAATGATAATGTTAAAGCATCGCGTGATAGATTACAAATATAGTCAAATTATTAAAAGTTATGTTGATAACCCAAGGAGAGATTTGGAATTTTAGGGGCGGGGGATCGTGCATTTACGAGGATATCACCCCCGGGAAAGGGTGTCGATATTCGAAAGAAAGTGAAGTTAAGTCCTCTCTATATGGGACTTATGAAATTATGGAAATAATTGGAGGTAGCGTTCGTTGAGGTTACACCGAATTGGCCATTATGACATATTTTTACATTTCTATGCTTCAAAGTATAAGATGCATTCTTCATGTGTTAAGAGATCAACCGGTTGAATTGAAAGAAGATTTGACGATGAAGAAAGACCGCTAAAATTGTTGGATCGAAATGATTAGGTTCTTGAAACAAAGTGATTCCTTTAGTAAAGGTGTTTTTGATGAATCACAGAGAGTAGGAAGCAACATGAGAATTTAAATTTCGAGGACGAAATTTTTATGGGTGAGGTGATTGTAAAACCCAACCTTATTGAATGTTATAATAGTAGTTATTGAACTGATGGAGGTCTAATGATAGAAGCGAGAGTGGATTAGAATTTAGAACGTCTGATACATCATTTGGCATATGAAAATTTTGGGTAAATTGTAACTCAAAGCTCTAATGAATAGTGATTTTTTCTATTTTATCCTAATGAGGGGCTGCAAAAGGACTTTTAAGAAAATTTCAGTTCCTATGACTTTGAACCGATATTTAGAAGATAATGGGAGATTTATGAATAGCATTTCCTGGACCGAAATTTGAGCCTGGCAATAAATTTTCTTTAAATTGGTTTCTAAAATAAAAGGTCCTGAATAAACTACAAAGACTAAACGAAACTGAAATAAAGCAACTGAGTCCGTTTGATAGTTTCCAGTGATTCAACGCACTGTAATAACACTATTGTCCTGATTACCGATTTTAATGATTTTAAATCGATTTCTATGATTTCAGATTCGAAATCATCAGAAGGATTTAGTTAAAATATTTTATGTTCAAATTTAAATATAGACGACTACAGTATCATTTTTGACATATAATTATATAAAAGAAAGGCTAAACTGAGATAAAATCGCTATAATGGAGATATTTATTGTACTAGCCAATCAAAATCTTCTTAATGGCTAAGTTATGATTTAAATAATAAATGAATCTTGGTCTCATGGGAATGGACCAATGAGAAGCTTGGATAAAGAGCAATTCACTTTAAACCAACCAATGATATTTTTACTTAAGGGCACCCTTGGAATAATATTTAAAGTCTAAAATTTGAGATTTAAGTGCTCAAAAGAGGGACTACGTAGAGGAGAGAGAAAGGAGAAAAGAGAGAAAAGAAAGGGAAGAAAGGAGAAAGGGAAGAGAAAGAAAGAAACAAAGTGGGTAGAGGTGAATTTTTATGCTCTTTCGCTTATCAAGTGATCTTCAAGTGGTAATCAAGGAGAGGAGCCACTCAAGAAACAAGTAAGTTTTTCTGGTGGGAAAAGTTGATTTTTTATGTTTTTCATGCCTAATGATTTGATTTTCTTGTAGGGATGTTAAATTAGTGGTACTTTAGGGCTGAATGATGATGATTTTGAGATAAATTGAGAAAGCCCATGAATTTGATTAGGGTTTTTGACAAACTCAAGTGAATGAATGGTTAGGGTTTGATGTAGACTTTTGTGTGATATGTTGAAATGTATGCATGCATCAGATTTATGGTTTAGGAGGAAAGAAAATGGTAAGAGAAACACAATTTGGTAAAATTTTGGGCAGTAGTCTCGGTACAGGAAATGTCCTGTTTTCTGTTTTTGACCAGTCTTGTATTTTGGCCATAACTTGCTCAATTTCCTTTTTGATCCGATTTGAGGTGATTTATGGCTATGTAAAATAGACCTTGAAGGAGAACAAAACTTAAGAAGAAGATATCACCACCCTGATCCTAAGTGGCCTAAATATTCACTCAAAGTAGGACCATGCAAGCCAAATTCTGGTTCAAGCTTGGAACATAGATTAGCCCGTTGACGTAAAGTGAGTTTCGTGCTCGAATTGGGTGATTCACTGAAATAGAACTTTAGCACCTTAGCTTTAAAATGAGAGGTAAGGACATAGTGTCAAAATATGAATTCAAGACCTCGAAAAAAAAAAAGAGTACAAACTGTTACTAGAAAATCGGTAAATGACTAGTTGGCATGAAAATGCCATAACTTTAGTTCGAGTGATCCATTGGATTCATCCCACCTTAAGTAAAATAGATTCCTAGAGGAATAAGAATATAGAATGAGTGCTTATGGTGGATTAAAATGAAATTATGGTTAATGTGTAATTGTGACTTTCTGGTGCATACAAGCGACTATCGGATCGTGAACGGAACTCAAATCTAGCCAAGCGGATCGAAGCAAGGAACCCAGTGAAAATGATATTTGAGAATTGAGTTTTTAAAAAGTGAATGGTTTTAATGTTAAACTGAAAGTTTAATGTAAATTTTTATGTAAATGTTAAGGCATATGGAATGTTTTATCTTGCATTGTTTTATCTTGCATCAATGCATATATTTATATGTGTATTAAATATGTATGCATATGTTAAGGTATTATGAAAGTTTAAAAATGTTTACCCATGTATGCATATGTTAAGGTATTATGAAAGTTTAAAATAAAGCGAAGAATGTATATGTGTTTTAATGATAAAGTAAAGGATTTAAATGTATTTATAAAATGCATTGAAAAAATGTTTTAACGATGGTTACCCCAAACCCCCATGACCTGCTGGAGGATCGAGTATTTGGCCAAGTACTTTAAGCGTGTAAGGATTTAGAGGGTAAAGTTATAGGTTACTAAATCGAGGGAGGGAAGAGGTGTCTAGAGTAATACTCCTACACGTGATAAAGTGCTATGACTGAACCCATGCAAAGCGTGAGTTTTTCCGTACAGAAGTGGCAGGATCGAATGTGGATCGCCCTCACCGCTGGCACTCCGGGAACCGTCGCGTTGGTTCTCGTCCCATCAAAGAAAGAAGAAAAAGCAGAGAGAAAGAAAGAAAGAAAGAAAGAAAGAAAGAAAGAAAGTTTACTGTGACAAAATGTTTGTGCTTATAAATGGATTTTAAATGCATAAGTATTTATTGAAAGAAGTTTATATAAATGCTTAAAGCATAAATTTGATTTTAAAATGCATAAGCATTTATTGAAAGAAAGTTTAAGGTATAAAATGTTTAAAGTTACAAACTCCATTTTAATGGTATAAGTATTTATGGAAAGAAAGTTAAGGGTAAATTGTTTAATGTATAAATGATTTTAATTAAAGGTGCGTATTATATTTTTGATATGTAATTAAATTGTTATTTAAATGAAATGTATTGTTCTCACCTATTTCTGTTTTAGTTTCACTCTTTTTCCATATGTGTTTCAAATTAAATATTTTCAGATCTCTAAGATTGTAAAAGGCCAGAGTACCCTCCTGCAAGTGTAAAGTGGAGCTTTAGCCATCGAGAGATTTTGGCCATGACTTCATTGAAAATACTTGTATATTGTATATGTGGAATAGCTTGTCATGTTTTGATAAAATTATGCATGGAATCAAGAAGGTTTTAAAATGTTTTGATGATTTGGAAGAAATAAATGTATATATGACATTGTGTTTGATTGGGCTGTGACTGAGGAGTCCTAATATGGAAGTTGATGAACTGAAGTTTGTATGTTTCTTTAATGCTTTAATTGTGTTTTGTAAATTTGTAAAAGTCCTAGAAAAATGAGGACTCATCATTCTAAAAAACTATAAGGAAAGAAAAGAAAAGAAATTTTTTTTGTTAATCTCTTGCTTCCATTATTTTTAAAAGATATGTAAAGAATTGTAAGTGGGTCTATTCAATATTTTAATCTATGGTTTTAAGTTTCTAAGATTATCTCTGGAGTTTGAGGTCCCTGGTTCATGAGGCTGAATCCAGTCGGGATCTCTACTATTTAAGGATACATATTATATAAATTATTATTTTATAAATAATTGTTTCACAAATAAAAATAACTATGAACTGTTATAATATTATCACACAAAAGTTAGCATGAATGTTTCCTGTGAACAAAACAAAATAGCAAACCAAATTCTTAAACACTGAATATCAAATAATATTTTAAATCTTCTTTATTAAACCATTGAATTGTAAGGAAAAATAATTATAAACTAATGAGAAAAATATATTAATATTACAAATCAAAACAATGAAAAAATATTTAATTATCCAATTATTTATCAAAATATTCTCAAATCTAAAAATAAATAGTTCAAAAAACATACACAAAACATCACAAATTAGTTTCACCTCGATCCATTTTATTTGTAATTATCTAGAAATGATATAGCTACTGAACCCATAACTGCTTTACAGAATATGTTAAATTCACAACTAATAATCCCTAATGCTACCTAATAGTCCACCCATCTTCCTTAACGACCAAGATTAAATGATGATCCAGGCTTGGTAACTGCTTCGCTGAACATGATAACACTTGAAACCACACTCTGTCATTTATCTGGCTTAGGCTCGCCAATCCTCCTTACTTATTTTGGCAACTAACATCCACAAGAACGGCAAGTCAGGTTCTGCCAACCACACAATTCTCTAACTGATATAGTCCTCACAAACCATCAAACTCCGAACGTTCTAGGTACTTGGTCATGTCACAACAACTAGTGAATCTCACATAAAGGTCATTATTTTAACTAAGTGCTCTTTACATATGTTATAGTTGGAATAAACAAAAATTGTTTTATATTGCTTAAGTCAAGATGATATACATGTCAACAAATGACTATTTTCTTATAGTGATACACCTCAGAAAAGCTCCACTCATACTCTGATGAATAGCCACAGAATAAGTATACATCTCATTATAGATCCAAATCTGAGATAAATGAATACAGTTTTGATAATTCAGCAAAGGATTGGGCCCAATTAATAGGTGGCTAAAGATCACAATCCAAGAATTAATAGCCATGTGCCACTCCTCACAGTGAAAATCTCTTGACCTCTCAAATTTGGTATATATCAATGTAATGTAAATCCACAACTTGTTAACGAATTACACTCATCTCAAAAAATATGTAATAAACAAAGTGGTATTAAGTCGCAGTCACATCTGATAGAAAGGGTCTTTTTGTTATTTGATCAGTGTTTGTCAGTATCTTCTGCATCCCACTATTTCCTTTCGAAACGTTTTTGTCCCTTTACATTTGTTTATATCCTTTGATGTGTGATATCAGAGACCTAGTAACTTATTTCCAAGAAACAGATGTTTTTTTACTTCATCAAACTCAGAATTTTTTTTCAACTTAATGACGCTACCTTCTCCAGCTGAACTGTCTCTTCACAACTTGTAACTGACGCCTTAATCTCCCCATGAATCTAACGACAAACCCCCACCCTTCCACAGAAAGCAGCGCCACCCTACGTAAACTTTAGCTCAATTCTAACCCACTAGAAATCCCCTAGTTTACATTTTTATTTGTTTGTTTAAACCTCCTATAAAATTTCTCATTTATAACTCAGATCGTTCAAACTTTATAAATGAAAACTCTGTGCCAAAAGATGATCATCGCATTATTAGTCTCAATTCCAAATCCTTACAATATCCAATCATAATTATATTCAAAATATCCAAACATGGAAAACTAAAGATACTCAACACTACTCTCACACTAACTGTGGCAGTATATACATATGTCCCATTATACCATTTCAAAAGTATGTCTTACAAACATAATCCCACTACAACACTTAAACTGATGTCAACTAATCCATCAGCTCCAGCCATTCATGACTTAATCGAAAATAGCTCAAATAAACCAACTGAGATCAAACGAGTCACGAGCGCATGCTTCATAAAAGCTGCTCTGCCTTCTCCAGAAAACATCCAAAATTTTTAAAAACCCTCTACAATCATTCTCCTGTGTTTTTCTATTTTATCACATTTGAAGTGTTTCAAAACCCTTTCTATCATTATTTCAGTAATTGTTTGCCTTTATTTTCTCAAGTCTAGAAACCTCATTTCTTTATTATTTAGTTTATAAACCTCTCAAATTCTTCTTCTCGTTTATTTATCTTGTTTGAGTGTTTCAAAACCTTTCATAAAACTTATTTAAAGTTTCAAACTTTTCATGTAAAATGTGGGGCTGAGCTCAACCCACATGTTTTGAAAAACAAACTCACAGAGGCTGGTCAACCTGAGATCGTTTTGAAAATCCAACTTGATTTCGGCTCAACCCGCTATTTTTAAACTCCTCCTAAGCCTTATAACGGTCCATGTCAGATTTTCAAAGCCATCAGTCTTGTAAACATCAAACCAATGGAGGCCTATTTTCATTTAATATGTCTGAGTAACACTTAGAACTCATGTCAACTGTATTTAGTTAATCTTTGTTCAAAACACTCTTTCATTTTCCTGACATTATACAAGAATTAATCTCAAGTTCATCACACATTGAACAGAACATAACTGAGGTACTTCAGATGCCACGCCTTGAGCTCAATATTGTATGGTCCTAGTTATTACCAGAAATTAGTCGCTATAGAATTTAGCCCCTCCCGTCCTCTCTCCCCTCTCCCAAGATCGTGTGTGTGGGGTGGTGTGTGTGTGGGTGTTTTTTCTTCTTTTTTTTTTTTTTTCTTTTTTTTTTTCTTTTTTTTTAATCTGCCCTTCCCTCCTTTTTTTTTTTTTTTTTTTTTTTTTTAATACTGATACTCCACTCTAAGAGCTGCAGAACTAGTGGAAGGCCTGTTTTCTAAATTTTTTTGTTTGTTGTTGTTAAAGTGAATATTTTTACACTTAAACATGGTTGTTGATGAGTTGAAACACAGACTAAAACAATAAGTTTACTGTCATTTATTATCATTTGAAAAATTAACACAATCTAAACCATTGACTTTATTTACATTTATTTAATGTAAAAATGGTAGTTTAACTCTTTTCAAAACCATTTAACAAGCTTGCTTGCTTTCACCATATTTAATAATTTAAAACCATCGCTTTTTCAAAATATTAACCCAAAACCATTGGTTGCTTTAACATTGTTTATTTTTGAAAATGGTTTGCATTCAAAACCATGAAATACTGCAAGGAAACAACTGAGAATAATAATAATAACACTAGTATTTGGAAAATGAGTCAGAACACCACCTCGCTGTTTAATCCTTGATAATGCCAGCCTTACTAATTTTTATCCCCACATTTTAACCTACACTCCAACTGAAGACACGGTTAAACAATCATAACAACATACTTTGACTGGTCACTCTCACTGTCATTTAAAGCTATGCTAAGTAGTCCGGTCCAACTGAATCCCACCCGAGTACCGAATCGCCATACCTGAAATAAACTCATCACTCATGTCTGAAAAAGCCATTTATAATTTTCTGCAGCACAATGCCCAATTTATGAATAATAATAGGATCTGAATTATGATTCCATTTTTAAGTTGTTCTTGGTAAGTCTACTATAACAATTGAATCACCAAACTGATAAGGATAAGTTACATCAAAATATATCAAACTGGTTTAAACAGAAAAACGAATATAATCATTTCCAGAACACTCATCATAGACCAATAAAACACTTATAAACTTACTGGTAGAACTTCCATTGTATGCAGGAAGATAACTGAAATGCCTGATTTTGTTATTTCTCCCATTTTGATGCCAATTCACCCATATAACTTAGACCATAACACCTCAAAACCAACTGAATTTATTCAAAAAACAACTCCACAAGATAGAATTAGTGTTTGAAACTCAAACCCAAACCTGAAGAGAAAACTAAGTAATAACAATTGGCATCCACCAATTCTTTTTAAATATCGTGAATTGTATTATCTCAAGTTTCTTTACATCAATTGGGGTTTTACTCATAACCTCAAATCCATTCAAAGGTTTCCACAGTTTTTAAACAAACTAGATCAAAAGAGAACACCTATATCTGCCTGAAACCAAACACACTTCCAAGGCAAATACATCAAACACATACCTTGATTCTGCCTTCTCCCTCCTTCCTCCTTCCTTCTCTCTTCTCAGTTTCTCTAGTTTCACCAATCGTGGAGTCTTAACTTTTATATCAAATGAGATTGATTGCTCACTTTCCTTTTACAAACCCATTTTAAACATTAATTATAGTTAGTCCTCAACTCTTTAATATTACAATTGTAATCTCTTTATGTTATTTCTATTGAGGCCCATTCTAATTTAATTATGACTTGAGCATGTCCTTTGCTCAATGACAATTAAAATTTAAGCTCATACAAATTTCTCGGTTTCCAAAATTCATCATTTCATATTTTAGTTCCAAATATTTCAAGTGGTGACACTTAGTGTCCTTATACACCCCTACAAAGATCATGTGTAATCGACACCCCTCGAAACGTGGGAGAATGTGACCTCGGAAAATCCAAGATTTCCTAAGGAAGGATAAAATGATAATTTCTACAAACCCTAATTTTTTTCAAACTAATGACAAAGCGACTCCACGCTGAAATCGCCTCGTGAAATTTGGTAACCACGCCGACCGCTGAATTCCGAGGTGGTCGGATTGACGCGAGGCGTGGGGTACTCCGATGACACATGGTGTTAGGGATGCCACATGGCACCCCAAGAGAATGACACTTATATTAAAAGAAAGTGGCCTTCGCCACCATGTGGAAATGATTCCATGTCTATTAAGCCATGTAAACATGATGTCATGTAAGGAATTTGGAAATAAAAGAAAAAGGAATGGAAAATGGGTAGCCACTCATTTGGCTTGAGGAAGGAGGGGAGGAAACTTCCTCCTTTTGACCCATACGGTCAATGCTCCAAAAAGGGGAGAGAAAGGCAAAGAGAAAGGAGAAAATGGGGAGAAAATGAAAGAGGAAAATAAAGAGAAATGAGAAGAGGGGATGATGGGAAAATGAAATAAGAAAAGGAAAAGAAAATGTGGGCGAGGAGAAAAGAGCAATATCCAAGAGTTTCAAATCTGATTTTTTAGTGGAGAGAGAGTCTTCATTCCTCTCTAGAATTGTGGTGCATCCGACCGCCGGATTTCTTCTCGAGTAAAAGGGAAAGCTGCTCTCTACCAAAGAGGGCAACGCGTGATTCCCGGCTCTCAGGAGTTTCAACAAACTCCAAGAGGAAGGGGTTTTTCTCCTACTTGCTTTACTTTTCGCTTAAGGGTCATGTAATGATGGGATTTGTTGAAGCTCGATGGCCGTGATTTTCCGGTTCCAATGCATTTCCGACCGAGTGCAATGTAAAATCCCCCGAGTGTTTGGACATTCACTGATCGTTTGTGTGATTGCAGTGATGTCAGAGCATAAGCATGAGTGAATAACATGCTAAGTGGTAGATTTTGCAGGGCGCTTCCAAGATGGATTGCCTGATCAGGCCTTAGTCCATGTGAGCTAATCTTATGTTATTGTTGTAAATTGAATAACATGATTTATGGAATTAATTATGCTAATATATGCATGAGTGATATATTAGCATGTGTTGAATGTTTGGTGTGCCATTCATTGCATAGGTGAGGAAGTAACCAAGTGAGGAAATTCCACTCGCGGCATTGCTCGCCGCTGCCGAAATACTTTTTCGGTACCGAAAGAGCGCGCGGGGATGGGATCCGGGGCCTTAGAGGCGAAGAAAGCGGCGAGATGGTGGCGGCCTTATCTTGTATTTTGTGATGCAGGTAAAGAACACAATTTTGCCTGGTGTAATCAAATACAATTGTAAATAAATCAATTTTGTACATAGAACTTTATTTGAGTTGTATGGATGTGCGGGCCCTCTTGGGCGTTTTACACGTATGCGTGCTCCGACATGAGACACGTAGATTTCAGCGGGTTGTGGTGAGGATCAGCGGACACCGGAGTTTGGGGCCTCCGCAGTCGTTTATGTAATATGGGTCTGATATCCCAAAGTGCAATTCGATATCTATCCTTTCATTAATGCCTTTCTAGATGTTTACTTATAAACAAGCTATTCTATTCCCAAGTCAATTGGTGCACAGTGCAGTAGGAATAAGTTGTTAGTCGTCTTGATGCAGTCTCCCGTTATGTTGATTTGATTCGAGGAAACATGCCCATATCTTTATGCATCAGATTTTAGTTTCCTCTTGTGTTGTTTTAATTGTCTTAGCTTATCTACATTCATTATGATGTGTCATACGTTTATGTAATATGGGTACAGTGTTTCTAGCTTTGTCATACAAAAGGAACAAAATTTCCGAAATTTCAACCAAGATTGATAAGATATACTCCATCGATAGCCAATTATACCAAATTTTGGTAATTTATTCCGATTTTTTCCTATCCTCCTTTTGTTCCTTGGCAGCAAGGATTTGAAAAAAATGCTTTTGTGGGGTTGAACCCACGAAAGAACGCGAGTAACTCTCAAGCACTGACCAATGATTGCATATAATACATAATACAAAACTTTTTTATATTCTTATTATTTATTTGTTCATAATTATAATAATTTTATTTTATTTTATTTTACATTGCATAACTTATAATATTTACAAATCATTATAGTTGAAAGGCAAAATATCATTAAATTTAAAATTATAATATCACGATATTTTGAATCTATACCATTATCTTACATATCTTCTCATAATAATATAAGAAAACAATAAAATAATATCTTTTAACATAATAATATCTGAATAATATATTAAATATAACATATTTAATTTAATAATTACTAATAAATTTGATTTTAATCTACAGCAATTAGATATGATCATTTTATATCTATCTATAATTAAAATATGAAAATTACAATCAAGCGACGACACTTTGTAAAATATCCTTGTCATTTCAATATTTCCGTAAAATCATTATTAGTCTCTCATTTGAATAATTTTGATCGCTGCAAAATTAGTACTCATACATGATAGAAAGGATTGATGGCGCAGCCTCTAACGCGAAGGCATTCATACGAGTTAATTGTTATTGATGAAGCGTATTAGTCTAAGACAATAATAGGGGACAGACTTCTTGATTATTATTATGTTATTGATTACAAGATTACAGCGACATTGTTGTTACCATAAGTCTTCACATTATTATTGTCTTTGATGAGATTGGCGTCTTCGCGCTTCTTCATTCTTCAGTTACGTTCTCTCTCTGATGTTTCTTTCAAGGCATGAGCTACGTTCAGAGTGCATTTCATAATAGAAGTTGAAGTGGCAGATAATAGACTGCAGCGTAACATGAAAACCTTTAAGGTGTAAAGGCTAGAGGACACTGTGATCTTTTACTTTTCGGTTACTTGGTGCCTCTCTGATGATTATCAATTGTTTAGGTTAGAGAGATGAGTAAAAGAGGTAATTAATATTTTCACGATTCTTATTAAAAAGTAGTTTATGTCGCCCATTCAGTTTAGGATAGGTTGATTTATCCTTGCCACCATGAATAAAGCGATGTCTTCATGGAAGGCTATAAAAGTTCTTAAAATATTATGAGAAGGAGCTTGCGACAGGTGTGTGAAGGTTTTTGGACTCTTTGCCATCTCATGGCTTGTCTTCCCAGGTCAATATTCTTTCCCTTTTGGGTTATCCATGCATCAGGTTTGTGATTTGTCCGCTGATTGGTGTTCTAACTTTGTGTTTCTATCTTGATGTATTTCCATCATTTTGCTTAATTTCTTGTGGTTCTTATTTCCCAGCTATGATATCCAAGATTACATGGATCTGTCAAAGGCCTATCACGTTCTTTGTACTATGTATTTCAATACAATGCTTTGACCTCATTGTGTTCCATATATCTTGCAGTGGATTCTTATATACTTTCAGTGATTGTAGAGACTGGCTGAAAATAAGGATAGGATTGGAGAAGATGACTAGATCCGGTGAGCATTTTGCTTCACCACTCACCTAATTTTTAAGCACACAGTATTGAAAATATAAAAATAAAATAGAGTATTGGAAATGGTGTCCAGGATTTCTTGGTGCTCTCCCCCAAGGCTAAATATATCTCGTTATAGCCCTAATTTTTAAGATGAGTGCATGTTAAAGTCTCTAAAATATATTTTTTTATTTGACATTTCTTTGCTTTTATTGTACTTGGATAGCTATCGTAATCTTACCTGACTATTCAAGCTGAGAATATTGGCGAAATAGATTACTCCTTTGCCTGCGCTCAAGGCAGGCTAAAAACCTTTGAATCTTGTTGATTCAATCACAAAACAAGCTAGAATATTAGACAAGATAAATGCTGTTTGCAGACATATGAAAGGACAAAAGTTAGACCAATATGATTTGATTTCCAATGTCAGTTAGAGCTGCATAAACACCACATGACCCAACAAGAAGAATTTTTCCTAGGATATCCTTATCAAATACTACGTTGAGGCATTAATAATTCTGAAGCTTCTATTTTCTAGGCCCAGACTGCAAACCAGTAAACAAACCGATGGCATTGAAATTGCTGCATTCTATTTCCTTGATCGGCTGCTGCTAGCATTTGCATGTGTCATTGAGCGACTAATGTGATTCGTACTATCTAGTGATTCGAGAGGACGTGAATAGGCGGAAGATTTTGTTCAATTTTTTTCGTTCTCACACATGTGTAGGAGATCACTTTGACTTTTATTCTGGGGTTTGTCCCTTGAGTTCAAATTGGTTATCATCCATAGAAAAAGGTTAAAGGTGAATGTATTTCTAATCTGTCCTCCAATATTCAGAATAGAGCAAAAAATGAAGAAAAACGGAGGTTGGACTATAAGCCTTTCTTTTATTTCTTTTCCTTCTTGTCTGAATAACCTGACCAGATGTATATAATTTTGCCTCTGGATGAATGCATTTGTCTGAGATTGTCTTTAATAATTAAAAGGAGCAAAAGAACCCGCAAATTAAATATTCCTTTCTTTTTCTCTTTTGGAAAGATTATATATATATATATATATATATATACCTATATATTTCTATACTCTCTCTCTCTGTGGCCCTGGGGTGTAATATATATATTGCAAATATGACTTTTACGTTGGTGAGAATAGTGTAAAGTGCATAAAGAATGCAAAATATGTGGTTTGTGGCCTTGGCCGAAGTCCGTTGACGATCCCTCAACTCGCAGAACACATGTAGTAATTAAGTGTCTCAATGCTGTGAACCATCACTACGAGACTCAAACATACATTAAAGAAAACGTCGCGTGAAGCTCTTCCCACTCTGAAAATTAAATTGACGAAGTGAGAGCTGAAGGACACTTATCCGTCTCTAAATAGGAAGCGGATTAAAGGCGATTGCATACTATGAAATAAATGAGGCAGGAATAATTTAGTCTCTAAATAAAACGAGGAATGATTACCGTCTCTACCTTTAGAAACGGAGACCAAATTCCGTCTTAGATTTGAACGGATCTGAGGCGAGCTCAAACATTCTGTTGGCGAAGCGGTGGCTCATTCCGTCTCTGTCGAATCACGGAATGCGAGACGGAAATCATTAAGACATCTCTCAGCCCCGAAAACCGGAAATTCACGTCTCTAAATAGAGCGGAAATTCATCAATAAGGCTACAGGAGCTGATTTAAATCCCAGGTGAGACGGAAATCATTAAAGTCTCTATTAGAATGAAATAGAGACCGAATATTTTCGTCTCTATTCAAGTGGAAAAAATCCGTCTTTAATTAGAGATGGAATGTTAAAGTCTCTATTTTTCGTCTCTATGGGACGGAGCGTAGTCTCTAATCGAGAGCAGGAATAAAATTAAAAATTTCTACTGATTAGCTGAGTAGTATCAGTCCTCTGTTTCGTCTACAAATAGAGACGGAATGATTTCCATCTCAAATTTGGGACGGAAATCATTCGCGTCCCAAGACGAGAAATAAGGCTCGTAATAAACTCTACAAATTCAATTTCTAATTCATGACCTTTTTGAAAAAAATGAGACTAAATTAAAGAATCTATTACTCAAAAGCAAAATTTAGGTTTATCCCTAATATTTGTTTTATTTTTAGAAAATATCCTATTTGTCAAGCTCCCATACTTTTTGATCTGTAATATCTATATGTTTTCTATTTATAAGCAATGAAAAAAAACATAAAATGAAAAAAGAACTAAATAATTTGTTTATAAATAGAAAGTCTAGAATCACAACATATGCTAATTGAAAATCAGTGAAAAACATACTCTTCTGTGTATGAGTATATAATGGTCCAAAATTTTCCCATCTGCTCGAGAAAAACTCTTGCATATGCACAAATAAATTATAAATTAATCATTTAGTTTTAAAAAATGAATTAATTAAGCTTTGTAATTCAAGCCAACACTTTCTTATATAACATATATATCTTATTTTCAAAAAATGTTTGGAAGAAAAAAATAGATAAAATAACGGAATAGTTTTGAAGTAGTAACATTATTTGCTAAATATAGAACTTTATCTCTTTTTTTCCAAAAAAAAAAAAAAGACAAAAGAACCTTCAAGAAAGGGGATATATGAAACATAAGTAGAAATAGAAATTGAGGTAGTTAAATGATTGATAACAATCATTTAATTAGAAATAGAAATTGAGAGTAGTTAAAAAAATATTCAAATTAAATATTAAAGCGATTATCACTAATTTTGAAATTATACGTTTTTACAGCATGTACAGAATAATGTAACTTTTGGATAATATTTTTATTTCTATTTTTATATTTTCAAGTTTATTAAATTTTAAAAAATATAAAGTATAAAAAATGATAAACGGAATCACTAAGCATAAAAATATTATGAATATATATATATATATATATTATACAAAATAAAATTTTAATAAAAGAATAAAAATAACGAATAAATAAAATTTTTTTTTTTTAGCTCTATTTAATGAGATTTTCAAATAAGTGAAAATATTTTATATATTATCAAAATTAATTAAAATAAAAATTAAAAATCATAAAATTTGTGCAATTTAAAAAAAAAAAAAAAAGAGATAGACTGAATGGATTGGATGGGGGGGGGGGGGGGGGGGAGGGGGGGGGGGGGAGGGGGGGAGGTAGTAGGTGAGGAAATTCATTTGAGAGTGTTAGAATAAGTGATGATGGATTTTATTCTGACAAAGTCATTTATTAAATATATTTTGTTTCAAATACTGATTATATAATATTATGTTTATTTATCGTTGTGATTCTTATTATCAAACTCAAAGAAACAAGACTATCTTCAGCATGAAATTACCTATAAATCTTTGCGTAAATTTGTGTAGAGGCTACTTCTAAACATGGAAGCTGACATGTGATAAATAGATGTTTCATAATTCTTAATTTCCATCCAACATATAATATATTATTATTTTAATATGATGGTGAGTGCGATTTTGAAATGAGTGAAAAGATAGAAAAGATCAATGGGTGTGTAGAGCCTAGCGATGACTTGTCCTTCTATTTAATTTACATACTTTATACAATTATTTGTTAGTAAGTCCATGTGGGGTTCCCTCTTCTGGAGTTATTAAAATTTACAATCAGGGAAGGGCTGATAACATGATAATGTTGGTTCATGTGACTTGGAATATAGTTCATTGCCAAAATGTTAGTTTTACAAATAAAATTTATAAAAAAAATTAAATAATTAACCTTAAACCAATTTTGTTGTTTCCTTCACTTTTCTATTAGTATAATTCATTTTCTATTTTACATTCTTCATTTCTTAAAAACTTCAGAACAAACTATAGTCTGGAAATCAAATAAATTCTTTGTTAGATTGAATATAAGTAAACATAGTTCGGGATGTTTTTTATAATATTATATTATAAGTAATGACATTCTGGAAACAATTTTCAATTCAAGTGCATCTTTAAATTTGAGAAGTTCCTTGAACGCCCTTATTACGGTTTAATAAACCAATCTAACTTTCCTTTACATTCACATTACTTGGAACAAGCATTACATAAATAGAATTTTAATTGAAATAATCTTACACAAGCTAAAAATAAGGAAAAATACTATTAAAATCTTGAATTTTTAGGAGCTTGCTATATTTATATCTTGGGCATAAAAAAAAATTGATTTTAATTATACAAACTTCTATTTTAATTGTACTTTAGATTTGGATAGCTTGCATTTACCTCCACGGCATTCTCATATTGGCATTTGCAATATGTGATCGTTTATTGACGGCGCGGGGACCCACCTCATACATAAGCGACGTCGTTGTAATAATGTTTCTAACTCCTTTTATATATATATATATATATATATATATATATATATATATATATATATATATATATATATATCCTGCTCTGCCTCTGCCACTGCCCTGCCTCTCTCCATATCGTGTTGCGATTGTGTTTGTCATTGACTTGTTGAGGTGGATTGCCATCTTCTGTTGGCAGTTATAGATAATGTTCGTCTAGATGAATCATAAGACCAAATGTGTATTTTGCGTATTTTTTATTATCAAATATATGGGACATTAGCAAGTCGATTATTTTCTTCATTAACTTAAATCTTTGTGTTATCATAAATTTATTTAACATTTTTTTAATTATATATTTTCATCAATTATATATTTAAGCTCAATTAATAAAGTTATCTCTTAAAAAAAAAAAAAAGAGAATATTTTGCAATTTATTGATTTTCAAATTAAATTGATCCTTAACTAATTGGAATCGAATCTATTTATTGGAATTGGCTCCTTGAATAGCAAAGGGATCTGAGCAAGGGACTTTAATTAAAATGAGAACAAAACAAAATTTGAAAACAAAGAAAATGAATTCACTATTTTTTAATATTTTGATCATATGAGATCGATATTCTGTATTGTTTTCCTTGTTTTCGAATTAAATTGAAAATACGGGATTTGGTCGATTGGGATAAAACGAAAACACGGGATTGTGACTATTTTATTCTTTTCTTCCCCTTTCGTCTTCCACTTCGATTTTCTTCTCATCAGACTCACGAAAACACGGGATTGTAAATAGTAACCTGCATTTTAAACATATTTTCATTGTTTTAATTAACCGTTTTTCGAAAATGGTTTCTGAAAGCAGTTTTCTTGTTCTTTATTTACTGTCCAAATTCAATCTGCTTGTATTTTACATGAAAATGAAAACTAAAGGAACTGAATAAATTTGAAATACTTGTAATGCAATTTTGGATAGAGTTAAATTTTCGTAAGACTAAGCGGGGCCTAAGTGTTTGTGTGTTTCCACAGTTTCTAAAAATAGTTTCTATACTCAAAAGCAAAAAGAATAAGGAAAGCAAGGAGAATTACTTTGGTTCCCAATTTTATTTTTTAAAAGAACTAAAAACATAGAAAACATTAAATTTAGAACAAAAAAAATTGTTAAAAAATACTAAAATGATGTTTTATGTGTTTTAAAAAACAAAAACCAAAATACCTAAATTTCTCAAAAGTAATTATAAAAAAACATAAATAAATAGATAAAACTAAATTAAGATAACAAGGAAATAAATTTAAGAGAGAATACTTAAAATCTTGTTTAGTTTAGTTTTTAAAAGCTGACAACAATTTATCAAAATTAGTTTATTATTTGTTATATGAATATATATTTTTCATAACCAAAAAAAGAATTAGGGCCCTTAAGCAGGTGTTCTCCTTATTTTCAAAGCCGTCAGTTTTTATTTTAAATTTCTTTAAAGAACGAACATTCCCGAAAATTTTCGATTTTTCATTCTGGGGCGGCTTGGACCTTAGGACGTTGGTTGTAAGTGGACGGTTGAGATTGAAAATTGGTGTGTGGAATTTTTATCTTTGTCGTAACATAAAATTTTTGTTTTGTCCTGACCAAAAACATAAAAGTAAAATAACCATGAAATAGGAGGCCGATTGTGTAGTTAGCGTCATGGGCTTAGTTGGACTCTAAGCTAATAACGATGACCCAAGCTGGTTTGCCCTATTTCTCTTCTTTTGTTCCTTGCAATGCTCTTGTAAATGTAATGTTTTTGCTCATTCCTCGGCATCTCCCTCTCTCTCCGGTTAAATCGTTCCTTCGCTCCTCCTTGGCTGAGGTAGCTTTCTATTGATGACCTTTAAAGGCTCGATTTTTCCTTTTGATTTGGTCTTCTCTTCTTTACCTTTCTAGGAGTTCATGATTATAGAGAGTAGGTTTCCTTTTATGTCGATTTGCGATTTTGATATCGATTATAAGTATTGAATTTGAAGCAGGTTAGCCATTGCATCTACGCAGTTTGCGATTCTAAGTTGATTACGCCTCGTTACTCTCTCCTTCGTTTAGGGATTTTGAGTCGCCATTGAGGTTGACTGGTATTAGAGTTTCGGCCATGAATCCCTGATTTTAAGGCGCTTACATTCGCAATTCGTGTTACGGCATGCAGCGGGGTTGTCCTTTACTCTTGTGAGTTGCCTTTGATTTACCCTGCTTTTTTTGTATTTTCAGATTTGTTGATTGTATTTGGATGTTAGATCGTGGTGGGCTGTCTTGATTATTTTGGTTTTGTTTTCCTTTTGTGTGTGCGGGGTTTATTGTTTGTAAAGATTTTGATGTTTTGTTGAATTGGTGTGTTGGGGAAGTTTTGGGTGCATACTAATTTGATGTTTTGTTGTTAATATTTGTTTCCAGTATTTCCATGCACATCTTGGATACAGCAACTATTAAGCTTTGTATGAGAACCAATACATGTAATTAGCTTTCTCCCATTGGTGGTCATGTTACGGCACTCCTGAACCATCCATTCCGGATTGGCAAATGTTGAGCGGAGTGCATATATATACACACTTTGGGAAATGACTTATGATGAGAAAAATCATGTCATTCTTCATTAGAAATAATCCTTCTTTCCTTTTCCTTTTTTTTATCGGTTTGTTCTAGCACTAGCAAATTGGACTTTACACGTGTATTGTGTTTTTAACATTTTTTTCTTAAACAAATTCTCTATTGGCTCCATCAATTCTCATTCGAATCTTTGCTTCAAATATAACTATATTAAGCTTTCTCGAATACAAATATATCATGTTTCTAACATTTTTTCTTCAGTATAAATTCTACACATTGGCTGCATCACTTCCTATGAATCTTTAACCGATATAGCTTGCTTTGGAGGCTAATACATGTAATTATCTTTTGATGGTTGCGTATAAATCTAAGCTAAACCATCTATTAGTAGTTATGAGGATGAGGCACATTCCAGCAAGCCTATGGTTTGAAGAGTGAATCCACAAAGTAAAGAGGCTTATCGGTCTCTAAAATGTCTTCTATTCCACCCTCTACCCTTTTGCATTTACTTTTTTTGTCAGTTTTATTTTCCTCTACTCTGTTTCCCTCCTTTTTGGAGTAAAGTATCCATGATCTTGTGCTCAAAAATGGGTATGGGATTTAGGCATTTGCTGCACCTATTTTAAATGAGGACAATGCAACCAAGTCACAGCGTTTAACCAACAAATATTCAAGCAAAGTCATTTTAAAATCTGGATCATCGATAAAGGCAATGTCTAAACCTTCTTGGCATCCTATTTGACTTTCCAAAACTCGGGCGATAAGGTCCTTGCCAATGGGTGTGATCTTAGGCCGGTCGAGATAGTGAGAAACGACCCTAAGTCGTCTTAGATGCTCCTATAAGCAAAAAACTACATTAAAGAAAAAAAAGAAGATATACATCTCCATTTAAGAGACTAAACACCAAAAAGACATTTCATGATCTGCTGATTGAACTTTTTTTAAATTCTAATTGGTGTGCCGGTTGGATGTGTTGTTATACTAGGCCTTGTTTATATTGACTTTGTGAGAAGTAAAAGAGTATTTTCTTGTGATCAGTAAGAAGTTCTGGCAACAAATGCATTTTGCTAGTGCCTGAGACCACTTTAGGCTGCCTAGACAAAAAAGGTATCTGATGATGGACATAGGCAAAAAAAGTGAGACCAATGCTTGCAATGCCATAAAGTGATTATTTCTCGCACATTCATCATTCACTCTCCCTTTTGCCAGAATCTACAGAAAAAAAAACACAGAAAACCGGTAGTATTATACAAATCCGAATCGGAAGGCTACAAATCCTTTCAATCCCCACAGCCACATTTCACTTTAAGGCTCGATGAATGAGCTTTGATAAGCTGAACAATATTTTTAATGTATGTCACAGTTCAAGCGACCGAATATTTCTAGAAGTCTGAAGTGAGGCTGCAGATTCATTCATCATCCCACAATTGCCCAATCCTTACAGCACTTGGGAAAAAAATGCGGCAAGTAAACCGTTCTGGCCTGGCTTGATTAGGTGGGGTAGATCCAATTACGTGAACATTCTAGCTAGCTACCATCTAGTTTAAAAAATGAAAAAAAACCTCAGGAAGAAGAAGGAGGAAACTATTACAGCATCAACATAGTTCCAATCTTCAGCCCTTTCTTTGTGGGCGTAATGCTAAAAATAGCTACCTGGAGGAAAGATTGAATCTTTTGAGCACTTTAGTTTCTACTGTGTATAAGAAAACAGGAAACAATAAATTATTCTACTTTCTATAAATAGGAATTACTAATGCCTCGTACATTCAAATCCTTGGTCACAATAGACATGACAGAAAAGAACCACTGAGGTATAATTAAAAATAATCTCTTGGAATGATACATATATGAAGTGCCGATACATGAGTAATTCATAACATATGTAGAGAAAAATTTTAGTGGAAATTTTGGACAGTGATCACTACAAGTTTGAAACATCATTAAAGACATGAAACTATTTAGGAAACAAGGAATATTCAATTCCTATTGCCTTTCTTTTTCAACCATGTAGAGAACAAATTACCTGCAATAAAAGACATAGCAAAGTACAGATCCGGAGGCACATAATAAAATTATACAGTATACATGAAACCTATAAATATACATTTCTGACTAATGCCTTGGAGTCTCTATTCAATTCCAACCCAACAGTCTATCTATTCGAAAATCAAAATCCATGTTAGAAAAAAAAAAGTATTGATAAAAATACATTCAGTGAGCTTTATTATGATTTCTTTTTAGTAAAGCTATTCCCTTATATTTTATGTATACTACTCGGTTTCTCATATCTTGTTTTAATCTTCCCATAAGCCAGTTGTTGATTGCGGGCGATGCTACGGATCTTGTTGGAGTGGTTAAAAGCAGGTACTTTGTCTCTATTTATTGTATTTATACAATTTATTTCCATTTTATTAGTTGTTTATGAAGGTAGAAATTCATGGGATTGGAATTGGAAGCGATTAGTCATATCAAACGTCGTTGCTTTGAAGCTTGGATTTTCCTTTCTTTTTGGATAGAAACTTGAAAATCTTTTGGGTTGTTAATGAAATTTAGAAAGCAAGCATTTTTTGCCTAGCAAACTCAGTGAACAACACCAGACATGATAGTTGTATTTTGCTGCGGCTGCTATTTTTGTAGGTAATAAGTTAAAAATTGAGTCGGTATTAGTTCTTCTATTTTCAGTCTCTGCACCTATTTGGACTTAGAATTTTTGTTGGATCAGGTGTATTGAATTAAACCTTTGATTCTTTGGACACCTGGGGTTTAATGGTACTTCTCTATTTAGTTTGTTGAAAAAGAAACAAAAGGAATGTGACACGATGAGGCGAGAGAGAAGAAGCCATTCAAGAAATTTGTTATTTTGATGGCATTTCTCCACTATCACTTCAAGCGAGATTAGACAGTAGGTGGAGTAAGTAAGTTGGCATGCTATAGAAAATAATCCCTTTACTATAAATTTACAAATTACAAGTACTATAGAAAAATATAATAGATCATAACATATATTGATGTATTAAATTATGAGCATGAGTATCAACCAATCCTTTACTATCATAATAGATTTTTATTTTTCTAGCGTCTCTTTCATAAAATCATTATCATAGGCTTCGAATAAGACATTAGTCTAAAAACAAATTCCATAAAGAAACATAACACATGTGGTGAGGGGGTGGAGTGGAATTGTGAAAAAAAATTATAATAAATTTTGCATATATAGGACTATCGGGCGAAGCCGTCGGTCGGTATCCTATCGGCAACAAATAATGGTGTAATGATATTTCATATTTTAAAGTAAAACCCATTCTTATAAAGAAAATTTACTACCAATATATATATACTCTATATATATATATCTTATATACACTATATATATATATATATATATATATATATATATATATATATACTAACATGGCGGTCTACAGCTTGACCTTTGTCAGTGCAGAGGTACTATACCCACAACGGGCCAAATTCTCATGTTTGTGATTCCTTTTTCTTTTCTTATATTGCTGAATTCTTTAGTTAATAAAGCTATGTAGAAATTTAGAATCAATATCATTTTTGATTAAATGCTGCTGGATTCAGCATTATAAATAAGTTTAGCTAGGTTCAATTAATGAAGGGTATAGTCTATATACGTTGTTGATATATATATACACATAACACACAACTTGCCTTGCCAATAACAAGCGACATTGCTAGACCCTTGAAGTAAGTGTGATTCTTTGTTCACGGATTAGCTACTACTAGTATATTTATATATATATATATATATATATATATATATATATATATAGTGTAGCGCCCCGAACCGGGGGTCCGTTGACTACCAGTCAACCCAGCGAAATACAGAGTGGGGTCGGGTTACCGACGCCACTTTAGAAAATCGGACAGAGTCTCCTTTGTACGGTGAGCTACTTTAATCTGATACACATATACATCCCAAGCAGTCAATATATGCAATATATGACACAATATATCCAATCTGACCACTTGGGCCCATAAACAATATTCAATATGCGTGCCAACTATGAAACCAACTATATACCCAATAGTTACAAGAGTTAATATTTTTACTCTTAAGCAATACATATAATAAAAAACAAGAGTTCAGCATATACAACCACAAAACCATCCAGAGCTTTCTTCACGATAAATCTCTAGGGCGAGTCGTCTCCTGCATGCGCTCCACGTACCTGTAAAGGGGATCCCACGTGAGAATTGAGCTAAAGCTCAATAGGAGAATCGCCACAGTGGGTTACTCGCCACACAAGTGCGGTCACGATGTTCCAAATTAAACATACATTGAACTTATTACTGAGTCACTACTTGAATGTCTACATGACCAGCTAAGATTCCAGGTCCTCTACCAGCTCTCTGTGCTAAGCCTTGTATGAGAATAATGGTTTTTGCTGAGTAGGACTTGCGCCCCTCACGATGTATATATATCAATTGGGTTGCTCCGACGATTGATATATATATATTATTTGTTTGTGGACTACCCTCCGATGAATAAATATCAATGGGCAGCTCAGCGATTTGATATATTATTTAGTTGGACTACCCTCAAGATCCATTTAATACTTTTAGACTACCCTCCGAACCATTTTCCTCACAGCTCATCTGCATAACTCCACAAAGTCCTAGGATGTTCGGTGCATATAGGTCACATGTGTGCCAATCCCATTCTGAGTCTATTGCATTGTAAATATATAAGCATTCATATATTTACAAAACAACTTCAATTCACACAATCATGTCATAATAAATTAAGTGGAATTCACACATCAAAATTAGCTCACTTGGGGCTAATGATCATACCACAGTAATTTAATTTAAATCCTTTCGACATGTATTTCAAAATATATATTTTAGAACACTATTCGGGAATGATGAGAACCCTCAGTTGCTGTTCAGGAAAATCACAAGCATTGGTTCTGTAGCGTTCGAATTTCTCGGCCATTCCGGCTATACATATCAAAGCACAAATTTATACATAAATCAACACAATCTCAACTTTGAGCAGCCCTACGTGGGATGCATGCACCAAAACGACAAACAAGAAAATCCCAAAATTTCCAACAATCGGTCCCATGTTTTGGGGACACGGAGTATCACGTAACCCCCTCAAGACCTCAAACCAACTGAAACATTAGGAAAACACTTCAATGGGAGTAAAACACAAGTAGGGAGAAAATCCTGCTGTCTACTTGGAGTTTGTCAAAACTTCCATAAATCCGGGGGTCCCACGCGTGCTTTGCTCCGCGTGGGACTTCACTTCTTGCTCGTCAGGAAATCCAGTCCGATCACGTGTATTTCTAGAGAGAAGTCAGAGACTCTTCTCTGGCGAAATGAGGAAGCTTGCACTTAAAAATCTACCGTTTTTCTGATCTTTGCTAGTTGGAGAAGAAGACACTATTAACTGTTCGTGTTTTAATTACTTAAATCAATTTCTATAATACCCATTATGTCCTTCTTTTACCAGATTTGATGTTCGGCACTATCTCGGCCGTCCATTTTCATCATTTCTCTACTCCTACCACTTATGGCACATGAGTACATGCTATTTGTGCCTTTCGTAGCATCGAAAATCGATTCTGACACGAAACGCGATACTTGCGAAGCGTGCCGACTCAGGCTTGTACTGACCACTTGCCAGTGCGAAGGCCGCCTTAGATTTTGGGGCGATTCCAGCAGTTACAATTCGTTTGTCATCCGAGGATCTGAGGGCCAATTACGGATTGCCTGCCCGTGAGTACCATTTATAATCAAAATTGCGTTTCCTTTGTTCGAGAAATTCATGAATTTCTCGGGTCTTACATTCTCCTCATAAAAGGAATTTCGTCACGAGGGTGAACGATCATTCTCAAACGCGCGTAGTATCATGCACTCACTGTCACATGTAAGCGGTCATTTAAATGTAGCAGGCTAAACCTCGTACCCTCATTCCTACGCCGAGAAGGGATAGGTGGCCCATCGTCTCCCACGTTGACTCCTCCACTCCCACGATTACCGCCATAGCGCCTATGCCACAGCTTTCACGGTCTTGCATCGCAAAGCACGATCACGGCTATCAACGTACTGGTCCTGCCGAGGTCCCGCCGGTGTCAGCCTCGATCCATGATCACCTCATGGGCTGGATGCAGGTATCCTCGGGCATGGAGGCGTGAGTACCTCCGAACACTGACATGCTGACATTATACATGGCCGATGCACCCAATGGTACCCACCCTCTCAGTATCTGAAGGTCGATAAACCTCGGCGATAGCTTCTCATGCCACCTAACGTCCTCCTCTCTTAGGAATCACCTTGAAGAAGCGTGATCATTAACCTCGGGCTACGAGGTCGGCGTGGCACGTGCTTAGCTCTTCTGGCGGCTCGGGCCGTGAAGACTTGTCGTATCAAGCTCACCTTCTGGGAGGTGTCTCTGTCAGATCAAGACCAATGATGGAGGCTCTGCTTTACACCTCGGTCCATCCTCGCGGTGACCTACATGGCCTCCATACAATGCCTCATACTGGTGTCATTCATTACACTGCTTTGATAACTATTGTTGTGGGGCGTTATAAGAGCAGTCCTCTACCCTTATGATCTAGGACACATGTTAAGCAACATGCTATCTAACACCCGTATGTAATCCACACACAACCACACCTGACCCTTGTGGTGTGTAAGCGCTAACCTCTCGAGGTCACAATCAGAGTAGTCTAATGATTCCATCCTACTCTTTACATTATGCATGGCATCCATTCTGAGCCCTTGCCAGCTCAACAACACCATTTTGAACTCCGAAAATTATCAAACCCGAGTCACCCCCGACTCCTCTCACTTAACTCTCAGTCTGAGTGATAACCTATCCGTGTGTTTTCATCTCGGGCAACATAACTCTTCGGCTCACACGCCCGGGCACATTTACATTTCGTGATTCAACTATACACCCTTGGACACTGATCCCTAAGAACTAAGCTCAACCCACACTCACCAAGAGTGGTGAATAGCCGTACTGTGCTGCGCATTTGTCACCCAGATGATCTGAGTGCCTGAAGGGCTCAATTATGCCATCTTGTGACACCCGCCCGGTTCCACCATGACGAGAATCTGAGGAGATCCTCCTCATAATCCCGCGACCCTATTAGGTCGACTCTCTCCCCATCCTAGGGAAGGGCCTATACCTGGCTTCTCTAAGGCATGCCTCTGGCCCAATTCCAATGTGATGGCCAGTGCTGGCAACCCGGCCTAGGTCACCGATCGCGACAACTGGGTGGTTTGTCCAGCTCATCAATGTCAAGCTGACGATCGACAACCATTAGATTACCACCTAAGATCCACTGCCTTCCGCTACGCATATACGTCTGTTCTGACTTGACCCTGGCCCCTCTGTAGCTGTACGTATTCTTTGGAAGTGCTTGTATGCTTACACCTAAGCTGAGTGGTTCCTCCCAACCTCACTAGGGTGTGGAGGGAATGGCTATGCTCTCGGTCCTAAGGCTAGCGGGACGCCTGTCCCCAGGAATCTTGGGATCTGTCAGGACTCCCGTTACTCACAAGCTCAATCCAGCTTAGTCCTGACTGTGTAGTAAAAATTCTGCCTCTTCCCGAACTAGGAGAAAGCTAATCCTCCTCTTGCTACCAACTTGCAGAGTATCTGAGTGTTCAAGTAACCTCAATCCCTCTCTATGGTCGAATTAAGCTGACATGGAGTCCGTATCCCCATAGGTGAAATCCATAGTCTAAACTTCTGAATGGATAACCACAGGCGTTCTCGAGATCTCCCACGTAATATCAATGATCAAAACTATGTAACACCCGAGTCCAGGGGTGTACGATTACATGATCTTGTAGGGGTGTATAAGTACAGTATTCACATTGTATTATTTTGGAGATGAAATTAGGGAGTGCTGAAATTTTGGAACCGAGAATTTGGTAAACTTCATAAAGATTTTCATTATTAATTTAAAAGGATATGTAACATAATTAGTTAGAATGGAGCTTTTCATGGAGCTTTTCAAAGTGGGTGCAATTAAAAGAAAGTTGAGGGTGAAAATATAATTAATGGAAGTTTAAATAGTAAAATAATAATAATGAACATGGAGCACTTTGAAGTCTCGAAAATTCTCTCTAGATCTCGGATGACAAAGCGGATTAACGCCGTTAAGTTCGTCTCATGAAATCTAGTAACCTAGAATTTTGGATAAAGTGAGACGGTCGGAATATTTCTGAGGCCCCCAGGTGTGAATATATAGTGAAACACGAAACGGGATTTAGAAAATCTAAGAAAATTTGAAGTATATAAAAGATATTCATTTAGGATAAATAAAATTGAAACCGGGACAAAATAAATTGTTTGAGGTTGAAGCGCGGCCCGAGAAAAGAAAGAAAAAGGGACATGTAGATTGTAAATAATAAAAAAAAAAAAGTTAAAATCAAAAAAGGAAGAAGGGGCGGTCGTGGGCTGTGAGGCGAGAGAGAGGCAGTGGCGATTTTTTTAGTTTTATTTTTCTTTTTATCTTCTTTCTCGATTCTGATCTGGCCAGAATAGGATTTCGTCGGGATAAATACGAAAAGTGCTCTCTAGCGGCTGAGGACTACGGCGTGAGTACACCAGAAACACGGGGTTTCGAAATTAAGGTAAATATGCTTAGAAAAACCCAAATTTTTAGTTTTTCTAGGATCTACGATCATTAATTAATTGGTACCCAGGATAAAGTTTAGGATTACTCTACTCGACGAGGCTACGTGATTTGGATCTTGAGGAAGTTTTTGTCAAGATTGAGGAATTGAAGAATTTTACTTTCCTCACTTGTATTATTTAAACTAAAGTCTATATTCTGGCTTGGGACATTCTTGAGAACCATAAATTCGATCCCAAAATTTTTTAAACTAGTTTAAATTTAGGAAATTTTAGGAATTTTTGGGACTATGTTCGGACAGTCAGGGCTGAATTTCGGGACTGTTTTCTGACTGTTTTTGGTTAAAATTTTGGATTTTTATTGGTGATCAGACGAATTTTGAAATAACAGGGTGTTTTTAGACTATATGGAAAGTCCACTTTAGTCTAGGGTAACCGTATGCGTAGATAGCATTTGAAGGGTATATTTACGAAAATTTTAATTTCTTAGCACAAAGTGTGCAAATTGCTTGGTTATTAACTGACGTGTGTGATATAATACATCGAACAACTAGGCTAAGCAAATGGAGAGAATTTATGGAGGCGTGCTTTCCAAAGTTTAGCAAGCAAAGAGGTGGCGATGTTCTAAACTCATTTTCCAGTATACTAGTGTATTATTATTATTATTATATGTTTATGGTATTTTCATGGTTTAGATAAACCATTTTCAACAACAAGTAAATGCGTGGTTTGATCAGTTAAACCATTTTCAAGCAACAAGCAAATGGTTTTAAATTGTAAAACCATTTTTCAAAAATATGAAGCGAGCAACGAAGCGAGAACCAACGTAGAAAAATAGGCCTTCCTAGTTCAAACAGAAGCCGGTGGGAGGTATTTCCGTCGTGCAGTGGTGTGAGATCTATACATGCATTTAACGTTTTGCACGGGTGACAAAAGTGATTTATACATCATGCATTAAAGGAGCCCGAAGTGTACGTACGGGAGTATATAGGGACATGATATTTAAATTATGGTGATGTGACCCGGGTCCAATTCACCATGTGCAGGAGGAAAAGGTGATGCGGACGGGTCCTTCCAAGCATGAAGGGCAGCCAGACTTCCGTGTTCACTAGGGTGATAAGTAAAATGAAGCCTCGGAATTAGTTTGATATTTTATGATCATATCTCTGGTACTGAAAATCTAACCATTGGTTCAGGTCGCCGAGGCTTAGAGAAGTTTCAAAGCAAGCAGTTGAGCCAGGGCTCCGTTTTATTTTCAAAAATCTGGTTGAGCCTGATCGTTTTTATGAAAAAGAGTTTTTGAAACTTTTTAAAGCAAAAAAAGTTTGCTGAAAGGTTTTAAGAAACTTTCAAACGAGATAAGAAAGCAAAACAAAAATTTGCAGAAGTTTGTAAACTTCTATGAAACTCAAACTTGACCAGATTTTATAAAAAGCATAAGAAAAGCAAAGCAAACAGAAAACAGTAAGTAAGTTTGAGAAACTTAAAAGCAAGCAAGTACAAAGCAAGCAAGCAAAAAGATTTAAAAAGCGAAAAACAAAAAACACGGAAAATAATTGTAAAAAAATTTTACATTACAGAATCTTTGGGAAGAAATATGGCTGTTTTTAAAACACCACTCGGCGGGAAAGGCTGAGTTAAATAGAGCTAACGCTGTTACCACGGAAACTCTTACCGCAGTTTCAAGATTGCCTTGACGTGGGACCTGTCGTTGTCATTATTCAAATGTTGGTAAAATGTCGTAGAATATTTTGTTGTAATAGTTATTATGTGATAAATGAACTTGCATGAAATATGTTATTGTATACTGATTACCATATTTGGATATAGTGTAAATTGGATATCTGGATTTTGGTTGCTGTATCCTATATGGGCGCTGTTATACTCTTAAAAATTTTATAAAATCTGCAGTTGAAAAATTACGCAGGAGGTTTTAGCAAGCAATGCGACGGCTCACGGGAGACTTAGTGGATGAGTGCGCGGCGGGATTCGTGGAGTGGCGGCTGCGCCCACCACTGGAAGGGGGTGGGGGTGTGTCAAACTCGTATCTGGGAACCGACGTTGTCGGTCTCTTCAACATCCTTTCTGACCTTCAGATTATTGACATCTTGATGCTAACACCCGTGTCCCAAAATCTCACCTCGATGGCCAAAACACTTCACGGGCAGCGTCGCAACGATCAGTCTCTTAGCCTTGTTTGTAAACAATCATACAAAAGTGATACTCATGCTCCCACTCTGGCATTGAGATGATGAAAATATCATCCCACGGGAACTACGACAAACTGATCTAGATAGGGTTGGAACATCCTATGCATGAGATCCATGAATCTTTGCTAACGCGTTAGTCGAACCGAGGCATCTTTGACAAACTCATAGTGTCCATAACGGCGTCCTAAACGCTGTCTTAGGATATCCGTATCTTTGGCCTCAGTGATGGTAACGGAATGGGGTCACTTCTAGAATTGCTTCGCTCCTCTCCGTGTTCAAACCGTCATCCGATCCTCGGTGGCTGGTATCGATTTCGCGATCGTAACCTGATTCTGGCCCCATTCGATGCGCCAATGCACGATCCGAGAAGGGTCTTGCCCTTCTTTTGAAAAAGCTTCGAACGGCGCCCGCAGTGAAGTGCTGGAGTCTAATAAACCCCTTGTCAATAGTCTTGGTTGAGACCCACGGTTCACTGCGACTTCAAAGCGGTGACATCATCAGTCGCTGAGGGCGTGGTGTATTTTTGGGTGCAACTTAGCGCAGAGTCTCACATCCTATAGCCAGGTGATCCGCGGGGTAGCTCATCGAAAAAACATCCATATTGGCACTACTCGAGGTAGATCAGTGAGCCTCTCTCGTCTCTAGGGTGGGCTCGCGAGCTAACCCCTTCATCCTGTCACTTGGACTGTATTGTATGGGGCAAAATGTGATTCCCCACGAAATACAGGTAAAAATGCTGTGTATTGTGCGGTAACCCTCTACGCTCACAATCGATAACGATCTGCAGCTATCTGTGATCCACCTCGGGATGACGCCCGAACTCTAACACTTTGTCAAATTCCTCGGGTCGTTGTGAGTAGAGTCAGATCTCCTAACTGCCAACCTCGACTTATATCATCCTATTCGCCCTAACTAGGGGAGGAATTCACATAAGGCCTCTAAGGTCTCAAGAGGTCCTTGCCCATTTCCACCATATTTCGGCCTCCTCTATTCGACAGCTAGTCTAATTCGGGTGTCGGAGGCCAATCTCAGCCTCAACACTTTCCTACGATCTGCGCATGAACCAATGGTCTACCACCGCCCGGATCTCTTCACCCCACCCCCGTCGAATGTCGGGGGGATGATACGTCCTAAACCTCTGGAGGTTACTAGGATCTCCCTGTCTGGCCTTCTACTAGCCAGGTGCCCATGGCATTGGCTCCATGTGCCTCTGACTGGAGCAAAGTCAGTTGTTTCCCGAGCACTGTTGTTACTGACCAGACATGATGGGCCGTTCTGCGCATCGCTGCCCTCACTAGCCCATCTACTAGCTTGGTCAGCCTTATGGATTGTCTTGCAGACACTTTCATTTCAATTAATAGCAATGCACATGCAATTACTAATAGACAACCAGCAAAAATAAATTGGCTGATTCATTTCCTAAGTAGCGTAAAAATTTTCCAACCACTTTCGATTCATTTATTTCAATAAGGTTGTCTAAACTCTTTTGTTCATTTTTCATGGTCAAATCCTAAGGTCATAACCCATAACAGTAAGTATTTACCCTTTTTCTATATGCATTACCACCATGCATATAATTTCTTCTGCAACTACCGGCGCAATCAGATTCAAATGGTGATTCGTCGATCACAATTCATCACAGGCATGAACACGGCCAAGAGACACTAATCATACACCATATTTCGGTGTATACGCAATGATTTACATTATTATTGTTTTCAACAAAATTTATTTTCAAAAGAATTTTGTTTTTAGAAAAATTTTGTTTTCTAAAGAATTTTTATCAGAAAGATTTTATTTGAGTTTTCATTGGTTTATTTGTTGTTTTTTTTTGAATTTTTTTTAGAAAGAACAGAGATGAACCCAGTGTTCATGAGCTGAAGTTCAAGGCAAATATTCCACAGGGCACTTTAGCTCAGAGAATGTTGGGGGATGGGACGAAAGATGAAGCAGAGAGTAGACAGCAAGGGAGCATGAGCCGAGCAGAAATAAATAGGGAGTAAGGTGAGATGAGTACTAAGTGCTCACATACTCATGCTGCTGCATGACATATACAAGCACTCTTTCATGAACTCAGCATAACTTATTCTGCTGTGACACATATAGCATGGAAGGAAGAAGGGAGGATGAACTCAGCTTGCTTTCTTGTTGAACCAGTGCTGCCTTCGCAAAACCCCACCTACCTTTCTTTGGCTTCCTAGCCTCGTACGCTGCTTGGCGTACACGTACCGCTGCGCTCGCGCCAGCGCCGCGTTTTGGCCTTTCGCCAGCCCGGCCTATTGACGGCCAGCTGCCTAGCCTTGCAATATACTAGGCGATGCCAAAGTCATTTTACCTGTTTTCATTATGTTAATTTTTTCCATTTATTTCGAAGTGGAAAAATCACTAAAATCACTAAAATCATTTTTTCCATTTTCCATAGCCCATCAAAATAAATTCTTAAAATTTTATTTTCTTAAGCTTACCATGACTATTTTTTTCACCATATAAAACCTTAGAAAATTATTTTCTCCTCCTCTTAACCAAATAAGTTATAAAATTCAGCTTTTCACTTTCAGTTTTCATTGAAAATTTTTCTCCATTTCGAAACTAAAATTATATATTTACTTTTTTTAAACTTCATATAATATTAATAATTTTTATAACATATAAAAGTCAGCAGAAAAAAGACACCAACATAACTCAGATTCTCTGTCGATACATTATTCATTATTTTCATCCCACATTCGATTTGTACAACGTACCCTTTAAAAATATTTTTCTAAAATATTTCCTTATCTCATCTATGTGCTAATCATCAAACACACAACCAAACACATAACATGAGCCATACCATTCATGAATATTCATATGTTCACCTGATAATTCACCAATCCACTACAAAACCACGTCGCCATGTGATGTCAGTGTTAACCATTGATTTTCTAAAATGTCCGCGCTTAAAAACTCGGCATGAACTTTGGCGGGCGATGTTTTGCATTACGTGACAAGCTGACCTCCATCTCTGGGCTTCCACCTACACTCCATCCCGAACCACCCAGTGTTGATCACCCCAATTTGAGCTCCTAGTATTCGTGGCACTAATGTCTGGCTGGCACTTTGAAGCCGGGAGGTGGGTTGACTGCAGATCGACCGCTGGAATAAGTGGAGGTCGGGTTACCAGCGCCACTGAAAATGAGGAAGCGGGAGTCTCGCTGTACGGGGCTCTGCCCGATCATAATGCGACTTGCATATACATCCCCAAATGGAGTCAATATATGTAATACATATCTTTATTATATCCAATACGTATGTTATAAAGCGATATTCAATGCATTTATATTATCAAACCAACTATATACCCAATAGTTACAGAGTTAATAATTTTCACTCTTAAGCAATACATATATTAAACTTAAAAGTTCAATAATAAACATAAAGCATGAAACTTCAACACACAATAAATCTCTAGGACGATGCGTCTCCCTCATGCACTCATGCTAAAGGGAGTTCGGCAAATTGAACTAAGCTAGATGGGAGATGGCCACCAATTGACCACCCTCTGCTTTTAAAGTGGTTTTGTTGTTTAATTAAACATACAAGGCAAATGCACTTGTTCTACTTGAATCTCTCACTTTTAGCCTTTCAGATCCAGTCATACGGGCTCTCTATCACCTCTTTAGCCACCATATGAGAATATTAGTTTTAATAGTGGACAACCCTCCGATATATATATATCAATTGAAATTCAGCTCAAGGCGATTGATATATATATATATTTTGTTTGCTGGACACACCTGAATGAATAAATATCTTTGGGCCGCTCAATGGGTGGGTATATTATTGAGTTACAGAGACACACTCGATCATTTAATGCTGTTATAGAACCATTTTTCCACCTCTAAACTCATCTCATGCACTTTACTCAAAAATTTCCTTTGAGATGTTCGATTACTGTGGAATACATGTACTTAAATCACCCCAGGTTGATTCCATGTAAATATAAACATGCATATATTTACAAAACAACCAATTCACACAATCATGTCATATAAAATTCAATTAATTCACACATCAAAATTAGCTCACTTGGGCTAATGATCATACGAGTAATTTAATTTAAATCCCTTTCGACCAGCATGTATTTTCACGAAAATATATATTTTTAGAACACTATTCAGAATAACATTGAAACCCTGAATTTACTATTCGGAGAAAATCTACGTATTAGTTATAATGGGCTTCTGTTTTCCTCAAAGCCATTTTCGGCCCTATACATATCAAACCGCAATTTATACATAAATGCTTTAATCTCAGCAAGCATTACCATGCGGGCGTTTGCGACTAGCACGAAAAATCCCAAAATTTCAACAATCGGTCCCACATGTTTTGGGACCGATCACTTGACCCCTCACGGCCTCCAAAACCATTGAAACATTAGAAACACAGGAACAAGGACAGAACTTTTAGAGCACGGGAGGAACTACTTGCATCTGGGTTTTTGATAAGAACCTTGATGGTCCGTGGCTTGCTTTAGATATGCCCTTTTAAGGTACTTCTATGTTTGAACCCTATTTTAGTGGTTTTGAGTGCTTTTGTGCACCTAATCATGTCATTATGCCCAGTGAAGTGTTCAAATATGTAGTATCACTTATGTCGTTTTAGAGTTATTTTGGCTGTTTTACGGGGTTTTATGGCACTTTGGGAGTTCAGCTATCTGAGATGTATGACCCGAATCATGAAGTTTGAACTCAAGTGTCAGCCATCAACTAACTTCCCTAGAATCAATGAAAAGCGAAGGCAAAGTGAAGAAAGGGAGTGATCTGTTGAAGGCAAAGGATGAAATGGTGGGAGTCAGCAAAGCACTGAATTTTCTAAACTTCAAGTTGAAATTTTAGCTAAGTTGAAAATTTAACCTTAGCGAAAATTTTTACATAACTCTCATGAAATTATGATACAAAACTAGACCAAACCCGGTTCAAACCTTGTTCCTCAGCGGGGGCACTGTCTCTAACTGCTCCATAGGCTTCACAGCTAAGCTTCTGGCAGAGTGGGCTTTAAGCGAGGAATTTCTTGTTTAAATGGGTGGTTGAGTTTAAGCTGCTATAATGAAAGATTCTTGTTTGTGAGGTGTTGCCTCGTCTGTGCTTTTGTGTTTATGCTGAGCTTCAGATTTGGTGTATTACTCTCTTGTCCTTTAACTTAGCTAGTTTGGGTTTTAATTGCTGAAAGTGTATCAGGAGACAGCCTCATATAAACCCCTCTCTTTTGTAATAAACGAGGAAAATTTTAGGAAGCAAGAATTGGGAGGAGGAGAGAAAAATTTAATTTTCATTTTGTAAACAAAATCTAGTATTTTGCTGGTTGGGGTTTTATTTTCTATCTCTCTTCTCTCTCCTCACCATACTTTCTGGGCTTTTAGCTTCTACTTGGGGATAGTGACTGAAGGGCTGTATTAAACCTCATTCTTGAAGAGGAAGGAAGCTGGCAGTGGTGGGGCATATGGGCATCCTCTTGTCACGAAATTACTGTATTTATGGCCCTCATCTTCTCAAATTAAGGTTGAATACTTTGAATATTATTCGCGATACTCATGCTTTGAGATAGTGCATACTGCCACTGATCCTTGTAGTTCTTTGATCAGTCTTCTGAAGCCTCAAGAAGTAGTATCTACTTTTTGTATTAGGGTTTCAAATAGTAAAGGGGCCATAAGATGCATGCCTGTGTTGACTCAAATAGGAGTTGATTTCAGGAATGAGGTTGCTTTCATTAAACATAGATCGGTTATGCCTTGGACTATAGGTTGCATGTCATAGCCGCGAGGATAAAACCCGAGGACCTTGTTGCCTAACTTGCAAGTTAGTGACCTAAATCTTCAAGATTCTTTCACTTCATTTCGATTTTTTACAATTTCTCTTTTTTTCAACCCTATTGTTGTTGCAGAAGCAATCAAAGATTCGACCGAAGGCGCGCGACCGTGCCGCTGGCGTTTTATGATGAAACTGTGCGTGTTAGGCCCTGAACCACTGGTAACATTCTGGCGTGTGAGAACAGGTGTATAAATTTTGTTGATTTTAGCTCAGCCTGCGCTGAATCCATTTGGCGCCGTTGCTGGGGATGGTGCGAACCACTAATGGTAAGTTGAAGTGTACTTGTGATCAACATCACAAGTGAAGGTAATCTTTTTACCTCTTTTTGGCTTCGATTCACGAGAAGCGCAGTTTCAGCACTTAAGCGATACTTGCTTTATTTGATTTTCATTCGATCGATTTTAATTTTGTTATTTAACAATCACCTGACGCGCGCTCGTTGCATTTGTCTCTAAATTTTGTAAAAGAGAGTGTTGTAATAGTCGGATAAGACCACCTCCAGTGTTGCATAATTAGTACACAACGACCCGGTCGGTGATTCGTGCTTTTGACCTACATGGATCCCCATACGAGAGGGTGCGAAAGTCAGCAGAACCCCAGATCGGTAACATAGAACCGCGAGGGATCACATCCACCGCCTCTGGGAGTTAGTGCCCATCTGTATCATTCCTCTGAAGATGTAGCGGTGAGGCTATTAGTACTTTTCTCATATCATGGGCATGGAAGTAAGATTCATAAAGGCTCATATTTGAGATGGGAGGTTTGCACTACCTTGAGGAAGGTATGATGGACATGCGTTCTTTGGCGAAAGCATTTAATGACCTAAAGGACTCAGGCCAAAATTTGTCAGCTCATATTGAGATAGAACCATTAGAAATTGGTACATTTTGCGGCGAATTCACCGAGAAGAGATTCTTGATTGCTCATAAGACCAATAATTTGAAAAGACAAATTTACAACTGCGGCAAGGATGGTGGGGGTTTTGGAGTGTTGGGAAAGATTTATGAAACCATCAAGTGCATCTCCAGTGGGTTTTGACACTTGGATCATTTGGTGAACCACTTCTATAGTGGTATGGCTCTGCCATGAGGCAACTTTTGGAAACTATGTGTGGAGGAGACTTTAGTATAAACTTGCAGAAGCGGCAGTTTTTAATCCGTGTTTGAAACTTCTGAGGTTGGGATGAGCCTAACCCTAGAGGAAAAATAGGGCGGATAGAACCACCAGTCAACAAAGGGGTGGGATGTATCTGCTATGGAGGAAATAGAAATGAGAGATAGGATTTCAACCTAGCAGGAAAGTGGAGGAGCTTGAAAGCAAACTGACTCCCGAGAGGTGCATGCGTATTGAAAATCTGCAGGTCAGTTTCATGCACCAATTTCCAATCCTGTGCACCAGTGAGTCATGTCCTATGGCCAGGTGAAGAAGGATTTGATGTAGAAGTATAAGCTGCACACCGGACATTCAAAGCCACAGCAATCAGTATGTAGCAGGTAATACTACATTGAGGTGAAGTCTTCTTGCCATGGAGACCATTTACCACTTTGTGTGCCACAGTTTCAAACTGGGTTTGTTACCCCCTCCCTATCCACAACAACCACCATCCTGCCTCTGGAACAAGCCATATTGAATTTGGTAAGGTGGTGGGCAACTTGAGGAACAAAAGGAATCAATGTGCTTAGAGGGTTGTCTTGTGAAATACATGAATAAGAGAATAGATGGGCTTGAGGAGCAATCGAACCCGGAAAATTGATAACCTACAGTATTCAATCCTACCAAGATCCAACAAGTTGCTAGAGGCACAAGATAAAGGGAGGTTTCCATGCAAACAGTTTCCAAATCTAAGGAATCCATGAGAGTCGGGTCATCTGACAATTCGGGAATGGATGAGGACCAGGCCCACTATTACCCTAAAGTGGAAAAAGGAGTTTGATGACTATGCAAAACATTGAGGAATCCAATCAAGGAGAAGAATTGCGATCCCGAGCATATTCTCTAAGGAGGATTCGTAAAATACCGCATACTACCTCCATTTCCACAAGCGCTTAGAGGTAAGAAGGCATCTCGTGTGGGCATTTTAGGAGTCTAAGGCAAGTGAAGGTTAACACCTCTTTTGTGGACATAAATCTGTTTAAGTCCTATGCAAAAATTTTTGAAAGATCTTGCCTTTGAACCTAAGAAGGGACTAGGCATTGAGAAGAAGGCATTTCTCTCAGTGAGATTAGTGCCACTGTCAAAGCAAGTACCACTGTTAAATCTGAGGATCCGGGATCTCCACAATTTCGGTTAATATTGGTGGGAGTTGCATGAACGATCATTACTTGATTTAGGAGCAGTTATTTAATGCGTAGTCGGTATACAAGCATCTAGGTTGAGTGAACCAAACCTACCAATATCACACTATCATTGGCGATAGATACAGGTGAAAATCCCTAAGGGGATAGTTGAGGATGTCCTTGTGAAATAGACAAATTCTACATACAGGTAGATTTTGTGGTGCTTGATCTTGAGCCAATTGCAAGTGAACCCAATCATGTACCAATCACATCTTAAGATTATTCTTTGGCCACAGCCAATGCAATAATAAATTGGGGCTGAATCAAATACAACTAACCTTTGGTAACGCATGACTTTGGAGTTAAACATCTTCGACAGATAACAAGCAAGGCCCCATTAAAGTGCAGAAAAAATCAAATTCGATGAAGTTATTTCAATTGATCGGTGTGCAACCAGGTATCGTAGGAACAATAAGCCATGGAACAGAGAGATATTAGTCTTGCCATCAACACGGCTGCTGAGCCAGCTTTGCTCTGAGTGGAAGCCGTGATGACGGATGACGTTTGGGCACCCGGCACATTGGACGCCCAGCCTCTCACTGGGGTTGAGGAGATCATTCTCATGACCCCCTTGAGTAAATTTTGAGGAATAGATAGTTGGTGTTCTGGCAGTTACTGGTTCACCATGTTTCTTTTTGTTTAATTTTATTTAATTTCAATTATTTTTAGCAAACTTTTTAATTTAAGTAATTTTAAATATTTGTGTTACCCTGTTTATATAGTATATTGACATTTGAGTTTAGTTATGAGTTTATAGTGAATTTTATAATAATAATTTTTATTATATATATTCAGCAATTAATTTAAAATTTTGAAATAATTAGTATGCTCGGTTTAGGCAATATTCGCTCAAAGTAGCGAAATTTGGCGGGGAGACCACTCGGCTAGTTAAATGCCACTGCTGGGGAGGGTTGTGGTGTCTTCATTCTCCCCTTTCAGTAGCCTGGCTCAATCTCTGCGTGCGGAAGTCTCAGAAGCCGGCCGCGCCGGCTTGCTCTTGCGGAGTTGCGCCTTTGCAGTCCCGACCCCCGCTGCCGCCGCAGCTTCCGAGCTTTAGGCTTCCATAGCAAGCGGGCCCCGGGCGCGGTGCCCGCCTGTGCATTTGTGCTCGAGCCCTTGCACCCAGGCTCGATCTCCTGAGCCACGGTGAGCATCCACCGCCGTGCGCTTGTACGGGCCGATCAACGCCTCGAGACCCCAGGCCGTCCTTCATAGGAGCCTTGGAGTGAGCCTCCGATTCGAATTTAGCGTACGGTCGTACGGTGCTGTCGGCATTTGTCGATTATCGAGCCTTGTTTAGCGAATCGGCGATTTAGGTTACGACGATGAGCCACGATTCGCTCGGCTTGACAGTTGATGAGATTGATCGTCTTGAGCCTCGGTTGAGTCCGAGCCTCGTTTACGACGCCGGTGATCGGAGGACCTTGCACCGATATTTGTTCGTCCATCGCGGTTAGTACTCAAGGGTTGAACGACGAATGGGATCAAATACCGCACGGAAGGCCACGGCTGGTCCGATCGATACCATCTGATCCGACGTACGAAGGCGCTCGAGGTTGACGTTCGTCGTTGGATGGACCACGCCGCCCCGTCTGTTCGTTTGTGGGGACGGGACCAGGCCTGAAGCGGACTAAATGGGAACACGCGGAAGGGTCAATATCTCTGGCGTGCGCGGCGCCGCCCCTGGTTCGCGCTCTGCGCGGAGCGACTTCATCACCTATTTGTCGCCCGACCTCGAGGTCGGCGGCCTTTGTTAAATAGGAACCCCATTCCGGGAATGTGAGCTCATCGTAGACCATTCCATGTGAGTCGTGCTCTGGCGTCCTTGACGAGCGTTCGGGGATAAGTCCGTAGGGTTGATCGGGTATTCACTATTACCTTTCATGACTCCGAGATAGCATTACTACCAGCGAGTGGTGTTGCAGTTTTACCACTCGATGACCTCTAGGGGAAGCTGACTAGTCGTGTGAGCTTGATTCGATTGATGATCGCGCGGAGTACTCGAGCTGGCCGATATTCCGGCGACTCTTAGCTGCATTATCTCGCCGTATCACCGGGGGTGAGAGATTATTTTCCGCCTCGCCGGCGAGATGGTTCGAGCAGCGGCGGAGACACCCTTCTTTGGACGGTATTTGGAAGAAGGCTCGCTCGGATCTTTGTTCTTGACCATGCATTCGGGACGAGCTTATTTAAGCTTAGGCGTAAGATGGAGGAGGCCATCTTGGGCGCTTCTGGTTCTGGGGAGACAGTTTGTGCGGGAGATGGGACGCTTTCTCACTACCAGTTACGAGAAAGTCCATCGGAAGGACCTGGTCTGACGAAACATTCCACTACTTATCTGAGACTCCTCTGCCATGTTCTCGAGCATAGGGTTCCCGGAGCCGGGGTCCCGAGATGAGGTTGGTGCCCCTGGTTATAGCAGTGGGCGGGTGAGCTCTGCGTATCTTTCCGCCGCGACCACGAGACGGGAGAATCTTTGGGTCAGAAATTTGAGACCGCCGAGATGATATACGCCTGAGCAGAGATAATGAGTCGGTTCCACGAGATGTGCGCCATCTCCTCCGCGGACTTGCGTCGGCGGTACGGTGACTACTCTGGCCCATCCTATTGACACACCATTATGAATAGATTAACGCTCAAGCTGGGAATATTGTTTGTGATGGATGCTATCTTGCTCCTTATGGCTTCTGAGCAGCCGGAGAGGTGGCAGTGCCATTCCATCGCGACCACAGTTACCAGCCCACAGGTCAACCCACCTCCATGTTCTGGTCGTGAAGGAGCCACTGCCGGCGCGCTTCTTTGGATGTTCCTGGCTGCGGCGAAACGAGCCACGCCGCACCACCACTGGCGTTTGAACGGGCTGAGGTTCTTTACATTTTGTATGGTGTTATCGACTTTATCGAAACCTCTGGTGTTTGGATTGGACGCTGTAAACCATAGTAGCGGTGATACTTTGTATGTTGAAGCATTAGTATGTAGTAACCATTTTACTATTCATATCAAACTATTCGATTTATATATCTGTTTAACCCATATAAGTATTTGCTTCTAGTGTATTCTAAATAACAATGCATTACTAAATAAATGATGCTGCGTCCGTTTATCGCCTCATATTCAGGCAGCTGTATAATTGCACCTGATCAGTCGCGGTTCCAGTATCACTCCGGCTTTGAAATTTCTCGCTATGCTAATTCACACCGTTTGCACTCGATTATTTCAATAGGGTACAGCAGATTTGTTTGCCTCCTTTAAAACTGCATATGAAACGCTGAAAGCATGTTGGCGGCTTCGGATAGGTTTGTGGCCGCCTTATGAGAAGATAAATGTTGTCTTCAAAAGGAAAGCAAAGAAAAGAAAAAGAAAAAAAAAGAAAAGAAAAATAAAAATCACATTGAAGTTTTGCGCCCGAAACAGAGCAGTCCGAGGGTGTATGGCGAAAGCCTTTGAAACCCGATGCCCTAAGCCTTAAGTGGTTGAAGATCATAAGATTTTGTGATCTGATACATGGGTGGATAGGTAGAGTCCTAACGGTGTGGGTGCTTGATTTTTGCTTTCCGAAGTCATTGAACTGGTGACACTGGCAGGATTTATTGGTCAAAGTGATCCTTTGGCTTGATGCCTAAACCTTAATTGGTTGGGAGTCATCCGGTGGACCCCACGTTACGGACTTTGGTGAAGTAAATTTAGGCATTGCACCCACATTGTAGTTGAATAAAAAAGAAAGTGTAACTAGCCTATGCGGTTGTTCGACAACACAGAGAACATGCTAGACACTGGAGTTGGGAGGAGACAATTTGCGAGTTTATTGACTTAATACGGTTGCTGCCAAACCATTAATTTAGGTGGAAATTCAAGTTGAGTCTGGGAACAAATCTTGACCTAAAGTGATGCTGGATGTGTTCTTCTTTTTGGCTCTTTCATGTCGGTTTCAAACTTTAGTGTCCATTTTCAATTTAAGTACCTGACTATATCATTTATACTTACTACCTTTTTGAATCACAGCTTTAAAATCACTACATACATCTCCTTTTGTTTTTTGCATTGCTAGGGACTAGCAGCGTTTCGGGTTGGGGGGTGGTGTGAGCCTTTAAAGAACATGTTTTTGAACCACTATTTTAGATGGGTTTTGGTATCGCACTAATCATCATTAATGCCAGTGAGTGTTCAAGTCTTCTTAGTATCACTTATCTTAGTTTAGAGGTTATTTTTGGGTACATTTTTGCGGGTTTTGCGCATGGGAGTTCAATATCGAGATGTATGACGAATCATGATTTGAACTCAAGTGTCGCTCCATCAACCAGCCCTAGAATCAATGAAAACTGAAGGCAAAGTGAAGAAAAATTGATGCGATTGAAGGCGAATGGTAGTGGAGATTAACAAAGCACGGAATTTTAGCTAGAGTTGCGAAAATTTTCCGCTGGGATTACTGAAAATTTCGCAACCTTAGTAATTGCCAATTTCGCTAGACCAAACCAGTTTAAGCTAGGCAACGCTGTTCTTTAGCGAAATTTTGTATTTTCATTGCACTCACGAAAATTTCGCTAAGCTAACGGGGTTAGCTAATGAGAACGCGGAAACTTTTAGCAAGAGGCACCATGTTTTTGTATACGTGATTCGCTACCTAGCAATTCTTCGACCTAGCGAAATTCATATATAAGTCATGCTTTTGTATTTAATGCTAACTAGGCTTCAAATTTGGTGTATTACTCTCTTGTCCTTTAACTTAGCCAATTTGTAGGTTTACAGTATTTTCATGTATCAAATTAACATATGGGGCTTTCTGTATTAAGCAGGAGAATTTTGAGAGCTGAGAGTGGAGGAGGGATGAAGTTTTCATTTTTGTGGCTGAGTCTGGTATTTTAGTTAGGGTTTTATTTCCTCTTAGGGTTTTATTTTCCTCTCTTTTTCTCTCCTCTTTCCTTACTTTCTAAGTACCTTGAAACACACTCTTGAGGATGGCTGAGATCTTGCTAGCGCCATTTATTTGAAGGAAGGCTAGCTTGGTGGTGGGCACCATGTTGTCTCTTGTACTGAAAGTCACAGGTGCGCTGTTTATGGCCCTCATCTTCTCAAGTAGGGTTGAATAGCTTTGAATGTTATTGATTTGGCAAATACTCTCTCCATGCTTTAGGATCTGATGCATACTTAATCTTGGAGTGCTGCTTGTGGTTCTTTAGATGGTCTTTCTGAGCCTACGAAATGATATTTAAATCTTGGGTTTCCAAATAGTAAAGGGGCCATAGATGCATGCTGTGTTTATTTCAAATAGAGGTTGATTTTCAAAGGGTGAGTTTGCTAGTTAAACATAGTCCAGGTTATGCCTTGGACTATAGGTTATGTCATAACGCGAGATAAAATCCGGGGACACTTATTTGCCCCTTACCCAGAGATGACCTCGTCTTCAAGTTAACTTTTCACACTTCATTTTCGTTTTAATTTCTCGGTTTTCATTCGCACCCACTTTGTTTGAAGCAAATCTGAAGAGTCAGGTAAGCCTTGCAACCGTTGCACTTATGCAAACCATTTTTAAATGAAAACCCATCCGTGTTGAGCCCTGAACCACTATCTTTGCGCGGTAGCTTGACTACGGCTGATGGTAAGGCTGGGTATATATAAATTTTGTTGATTGCTTCGACCCTCTTGTAGCCTGAATCGACTCCGTAGAGCGTTTTCAGCTTCTGCTTTCGGAATCGAGAAATCCAATGGTCGGTGGCGTGTATTTCTAGAGAGAAGTCGAATCTCTAGAAATGAAAAGGAATACTTGCATAAAAATATTAATGCCCTTCACGTTTTTTGGTCTTTGCTTTAGTTGGAGAAGAAGACACTATTAGCTATTTCGTCATTTAGTCACTTAAAATCAATTTCTATAATGCCCATTATGTCCCTCTTTTACCAGATTTGATGTTCGGCACTATCTCGGCCGTCCATTTTCATCATTTCTCTACTCCTACCACCTTGGCACGCGGTGTACTATTTGTGCCTTCCGTCGCATCGAAAATGCGATTCTGACGCGGCGCGATGCCTCGGCGATGTCGACTCCGTCTCGGAAAATTACGAGGGGAATTTTGCGTGCTAACTGGGTGCCTGAGGCGGTTTGCGGTGCATTCGATTTTATCGAGATCTAGAAAGGGTGGTCTGGTTTAACCGTAGTATTACCATTTTGTAATCAAAATTACGTTTTGCCCTTATTCGAAATTGGAATTTCGGGTCTTACATGAATTAATTTTTTCCAGCATATTTAACATATCTCTAATTGCTCGTTTTTTGGAGATGCCTTTTGGCTTTCATGTTTGCGAATCAATCACGTTGTCCATTACGTGCGCCAGTCGCGAATTAGCTAACAATATATGCTTCTCTTTATTATATAAGGACTAAGAAATTTAAAAATATATAAAATATTGATTGATATGATGTGTTTTCGTGCGGGGAAGTAAGTATATGAGTTACGACCGGACAATGGATGTATAATAGTGAGAGGGCAGATCAAATCCGTCTCTACGATCGAGAAGAGCAATTTGAGACCAAAAATTCCGTCTCTCGCGATTAGAAAATAATCCGTCTCTCTAAGACAGCGGAATTTAGACAAAATTCCGTCTCACGGTCGATCTATCAATACGTCTCTGACGAGGCAATTTAAGACCGAAAATTGAATTATCTAATGAAGTAGACAACCTTGAGTGCCAATTTGAGGCGGAAGGATCGTCTCTAAATAATCTGGTAGAGACGGAACTTTCCGTCGAGCGGTTAGAAACCGGAAATCATGCCGGTTTTTAAGGCGAAAATTCCGTCTCTAATCCGTGCGGAGTGGATTAGAACCCATTGTCGTCTCTAAATGAAGAGTTTTTGTGATGTACATCCATACTCACCAAAAATATAATATATTACAATAGTTTCAAGAGTTAATTACACTTCTATACAAACATGCGTTGATCATAATGTTTCATACATGTTTTACAAAAATATATAATCAAACCCACATGTCGGTTTTCTTCTCAAAAGCGGCCTCTAGTGAGCGCCGTCTTTCTGAATACTCCATGTATGCACGAAAGGGAGATCCCAGTAAGGGGTGAGCAATGCCAGTAGTTGAACCTCTACGAGGGCTACTCCCGCCTAAAATGCACATGCGATGACGCATCCGCAACATCGCGTTCACTTTGTTTACAATTCATACATGGAATGATTTCTATCATACATGTAATGTTTCCATGCCCATACCGAGTCACTCACGACCTCCCTCTACGTAATGACACTATGCTAAGTGTGGCAATCGTCACTAGTAATACGATAAAATCCGACCTTTGTCGTTTCGCCAACCTGTGTCTCACAATGGGTAACGATCCCGAGTAAATCTCGACTCCTATCACTCAACTCTAGGTCTAAGTGATAAACATGACCGTGTGTTTTCTTTTGGGCAACATAACTTTTCGACTTTCACCGGGTCTCTTACACTTATACAGAAATTTTGGATCATGCTGCGGGTCTTACACCGTGTTCGGGATTTTGCCAGTTAACGACCCCCCTTCTTTGCTTAAGCCCGACACATTAATTACTTTTCATTTATGATTTGAACTATGAGTCTTTATTAGGCGTGGTCCCGAGACTCAGCCCACATTCACAAGAGTGGTGAACAACCATACCGATGCACCGCCCGACTCTACCTTGATGTCCGCGAATTGCGCGAATACGAATTATGTCAATTCATATATCCAATTCCAATGGCTCATACACAATTATATTTCATATAAGTCAAACAATCATGTTAACACATCAATTAGCATGCATTAACATATCATTTTCTATACACATTTGAAGCCATTCAAATTCAAACAAATACCGCGGACAATTCGGTCCAGCAAACCGTCGGGATTGTTTTTTAACAATCCCGAACCGATCTGTGGGCTATCCAGGGCGGCCCCCTCGCCAACATCGGTTCGGCTGTGTGGAACCCCATATTTCGGCCTCACCACCTAAAACCATTTTCATGGCTTTTGAAAAAGAATATCCAGTAAGAAAGACCCCTACATTCAGGAGTTGCCGAAACTCCACAATCTGGGCAGCGGCCTTTGCGGTGGGGATCGGCTTGCCTCTTGTCTGTGGGTTGACAAGCCGTCGTTGAAAAATCTAGAGAGGTATTCTCTCTCTAAAACTCTCTCCTTCTTTTCCTCTCTTTTCTCTTTCTCTTTCCTTCTCCCAATTGATTGGAGACAGATTGTTGAAGAACTTGTCCTCTCACGCTAATACATTCTAAGTGGCCTGGATTACCTTGTCCTTTATGTCATAGTTACATTTGAGAGTCCAATGTTTGACTTGCTCTCAACTTGGTAGTGGCACCTATGACCCTCATCTGTAGTATACATACTACTCTCGGTGCCTCGAAAAATGTGAAATTTTGACTGTCTCGGAATTCGAAAAAATTTGACGTGGTACCTAGATTTCGTGAGACGATTCCAACAGTGAAGTCCGTTTCATTATTCGAGATCTAGAAAATATCCGGATTTTGACCTAAATTAGCGTTTTACTATTTTTCAGAAAATTAGAATTTTCTGGGGTTTTACATTCTTCTCCCCTTAAAAGAATTTCGTCCCGAAATTCCACACAATAATAACAAATCACATGCATATGCAACGTGCACTATGTCATGCATGTAAACTAGTCATTTAATTATTAAACAACGAAACTGCGTACAATCATCCCTAAATAAGAAGGGATAGGTGGCCCGCATCGTGTCCTCGCGCTCCCACGTTGCCTCCTCTACTCCACAAGGTTGCCACGCATTTCACTATCTCATGGTCTTCAAGGGCCGCAGTGTCCCGATCCCCGCTTATCCATGATGCACACCGATCTCACCTCGAAGGTCCCATCTGTGTCAACCGTAATGTGTCCCCAATCCACTACATGTGCTGGATCTGGAGTGTACCTTCGGAGCATGGAGACGTGGAATACCCCATGGACACCTGACATGCTGGGCGGTAAAGTCAACCGGTATGCTGTAGTGCCAACCCTCTCAAGTATCTCGAAGGGTCCAATGAACCTCGGCGACAGCTTTCCCCGCTTGGCGAACTTGACCACTCCTCTCTTAGGCATCACCTTCAAGAAGACGTGATCTCCAACCTCGAACTCTGCGCCGACGTCAGATATCGGCGCAGCCTTCCGTCGACCGGGTAGCCGAGTAGTCGCTGCTTCGACGCCCCAATCCCCGGGTGTCCATTGACAACCACACCTCGTTGTACTCGTGGATGCCCGGTAACCTGACACCACTCATGAAAATCGAGCAGAGTCTTCTTTGTACGGGGAGCTCTACCCAAATACAAAACCTGTCCCAAACAGTTGAAAATAAAATAATGGCCACTTGGGCCCCTGCATCAATACTCACAATATAATGTCCAACTAATTATCTCACATGGTTCAAGAGTTATACATTAATCTTAATACAAATACATATTAAAATTTACAATTTAATACATATTATCCAAACATCAGCCACAATCCCATTTTTCTTCATGTGTGCGGTCCCGACGCGGTCACCGTCAAGACTAATTGCACCGAAAAAGGAGGGTCCCACGACTGGGGCGAGCAAAGCCCAGAGTGATAATCTCCCACAAGGCTACTCCCACCTAAGTGCACATGCAATGGTCGTGATAATCAAACACACATCCTAGTAACATTACGTGTCTACCTAAATGTCTACACAGCCATGAATGAGACTCGACCATCATGCCCCATGTATCGAAGCTCGGCTCCATCACTCAATATGCCATTGAGTAATATATCCCGAAATACTCACCAACTCGCCTCCCATGCATACACCAACTCCAGACAATCGTCACCGGTATTACCACGACTCAAGTATCGAGCCCTCACCGGCTCCATTACCCAATGCAAGTGTCAATGGGCAACAAACCCCAAGTCAATCCCGACTCCTATCACATAACCCGAAGTCTATGTGATAAACATGACCATGTGTCTTCCTTAGGCAACATAATTTTTCAGATGATACCGCAAGTCTCTTGCACCCATACAGAACTATGATATCGCGGGTCTCTTAGACCCATACGCCTCGAGTTCTCACCGAATTTCAACATGCATTTTGCCATGAATGAAAACCATTTACAAACAAAGGTATTTGTTTTTAACCGTGGACAACCCTCCGATATAGATAGTGGACACACTCCGATAATCTATTTTATGGACAACCCTCCGATGTATATCAATTGGGCAAACTTCGACGATTGATATTATATGGACAACCCTCCATGTCAGGAGGGATACACTGACAAATACATTGTCGGGTCAACCCTCCGAAAATTCTCTCAAGAAACCACCTCATGCACTCAATTCTATCGTTTCAAAGGTGCCCTGCATATGAAATGCAATGAGCCATTTCCATTTTCTAACCCATGACTCATTTGACGCTGTCTTATTAATCAAGCCCACTAATCAACACCCCACGCGGTGTTAATCCACAATCGTGTACCTCACGACACACCATCAAACACCTAACACAACGCCGATCTCAACTATGCACTCACACTCACTTCTAGGTTACTCCCAAAGGCATACACGTACGATGTCAATTCCTAACACATTCATGCTAATATATTCACATGCATATATATTAAATACAATTAAATCACATAAAACATGTTATGCAAATTCACAATCAATTACACCAAAATCACCACATCAAGCAATTAACAAACACGAGCAATTCATTTTAAATAACTCAACCATACACATTTTCACAAAAAAAAAAAATTTTCGTGTCACTATTCACGTCATTCATTTTCTAGTAATAACGCACAAAATGACCCAAATCTCGAACCCATATAAAAATGTGGCACTTTCGTCCTTCATGGTTCATCATCGAATATTGTGATACCAAACATTCACAAAACCCAAGACATCGCCCTGATCAAACCAAAACCTCAACACAAATCGACTCCATCTCGAATAGTCCCGGGGCCTCCGTCATGACCGGCCCAAAATGCTCAATACCAAATTCGAATCGCTTGAAAAATACCCAAATTAAGCCCGCATCGTCCAACGCAATCCCAAATTTTCTAAAATTCTATACTACCAAAAAATTTGAGAACCTAAATTTATGGCCTTCATCGCCTTCTGCTTCAACTACGCCATTAAATGACCTTTAGGCTAGAAATAACACAAGTAGGAAAATTTCCTACCTCGTGGAGTTTGACGAAACTCCAAGATTTTGGTGTCCACGCGTAGCCCTTGTCACAAGTAGATCATCCTCGCTTCACCAATAAAACTTCTACGCATCCGATTTCCATAGGATTCGAGAAAGTAACTAAGATATAGGGCAGAAAATAAAAATAAAATCCTTCCGACGCCCTTCTCCCACTTAGTTTTGACTTTTCTTTTTCTTTCTTTTTTCGTTTTTATCCTTTTTATTATTATTATTATTATTATTTCTGGATACACGATGATAGACGCTTCATTCGGTCCATTTTTACCTCAAACAATTTATTTCTTTTCAGCTAACTTTATTTTTTAAATGAACTTAGTCCAAGCCATTTCCCGACTTCCAAGATTTTCGTAAAATCTCGCCCCCGAAGTCACCGACTACTTATCACCCGTAAAATAGTAAATATTATGCTTTTCCTCGTAATTCGACGAACCTTCGGTCACCAGATTTTCGCAGATCTAATTCACCTGGCGCAAATTGCTTCGGGTCATCCGGGAGATCTAGAAAATTCTCTTCGGTTTTCAACCGAAATTACCGCTAAATTCTTTCGTAGTACCGAATTTTTCCCGGGTTTTACATTCTTCTCTTAATAGAATTTCGTCCCCCGAAATCTGGCCACACATACGCATCAATCACATGCATATACAACCTTACACAAGTCCAAGACCGTGTCGGGTATGATAACCCGCCTAAGGTCACAATCACTGACAACCCGAGGGATTGTCAACTCATCCATGTCAAGAATGACCTCAAAACCCGATATGTCTACCACCCGAAGGTCAACCATGAGCAGAATCCCTGAGATCTCTCACTCACAATCCCGACATATCTGACCAACTCTCACCCAAGATCCTAGGGGAGAACTTTCCCATACAATGGCTTTTCCCAAAGGCCTCAACCTCTAAGCCCAAACTCGAAGAAGGTTGATCCTCCTTCCTCTTCCCATCGGCACTCGCATCTCGAATGCCTTGTGCGTCCTCCATCTCTCATGGCCGCAGCCATTCCACCATAGACCCATAGAAGTCCCATAGTATGAGGCCCACAATTCGCCCCAAATGGACAACTTCAGCCATTCAAATCATTCGACTCACATGTCTATGGCCACATAGTCATCACTAAAACGTGCCAACTAAGTAAATCTGGCCACATACTCCATCATTGTCATCGTTCCCTGCCTCAACTCTAGGATCTCTTGGGCCTTTGCATGTCTAGCAGTGGCTGGAAAATACTTGCTCATAAAGAGCCCATGGAACTTTGCCCAAGTCATTGCTCTAAATCCCTAGAGGTCTTAACCCAGTCCCACCACACTTGGGACTCACCCTCTAGCTGGAATGCAGCTAGCTTGATCTTGGCTGCATCGAAGGTAATATCCATAGCCTCCAATACATTCTCAATCTCCCGGAACCAATGGTCTGCCACTATCGGATCCCCTCCCCCTATAAACGTCGGAGGATGATGTGACCTGAACCTTAAGAGGTTACCTCCTCCTGACCTCCCCGACCACTAGCTGCACTAACTCGTGCAATGGTAGTACTCGTGAACCCCAACGGCTCCTTCAAGAATGGCCCGTCGGGTCAAATACATAGTGCTTACACACTGTGTGGATCGACCTCACGTCCCATTTTGACTTGCCATCTACACATGTCAAATTGTATAAACAAACTTTATTTAATCTCATTTCGCCAACTAGTAATGCACATGCTAATTACTAATAGATTTAACAAACTACAGAACTAGCTCATCGCCTAAGTGGTGCTACTTGCCAACCACTCCTTTTATTTATTTCAATAAAATTCAATACTTTCAGGTTCATTTCTTTTTCCAAACCCCTAAGGTTATAGTTCCTAACCTTAGCATTCCACTTCTTCCTATATACAATATGTCATGCATATAATTTTCCCAAGAATAACCACTCGCAATCACATTTCCCATATACATCATACCGTGTATACGTTTTCCATGCAATGTGTAACACACAATCACACAATCACAAACATGGAACACATATCCGAACACAACAAGAAACACACCATGCACGCAGTGGTCTAAACCATTCTCATGAACTCCTAGGTATTCGTGTACCTAAACTCCGATACCAAGCTATGACGCTAGTATCAATTTCACCGTAATAGCAATGGCCTAAGCCCATGTCCCCCAAGCCCCAGGCAGTCGATACCCATGCTCCTCGATACCGTTTCGTGACGCCCCATCCGTGGTGTCCGTTGACAAACCACCAACTCGTTAGGACACTGCGGATGCTGCACCGACACCACCATTGCAAAAATAAAGCGGCAGTCTCCTTGTACGGGGAGCTCTAACCAAATACAAACCTGTCCCAAATGGGTCAATATGACCACACAAGGTCCAATTATTGTAAATAAAATAATGGCCACTTATTGCTTTGCATACGATACTCATAATATAATGTCCAACCCAATTATCTCACATGGTTAAAAGAGTTATACATTACTCTTAATACAAATCATATTAATTTTAAATTCTAATACATATTCATCTGAACATCAAGCCACAATCCGGCTTTCCTTCCTTATGCGGTTTCGAATGCATGGGTTCGTGGTACACACGACACAGTACACGAAAGGGAGGTCCCACGACAGGAGTGGTAAAGCCAGTAGTGATAATCTTTATTTGCCTCCGCTAAATTGCACATGCAATGATCGCATAATCAAACACACATCCTGATTACAGCATACACATGTCTACCTAAATGTCACACATGCCATGGAATGGCTAAGCTCACCATGCCCCACCATCTAGGCTCTCACCCAGGCTCCATCACTCAATATGCCATTTGGAAGGTAATATATCCCAGTCACTCACCCGACTCGTCTCACATGCACTCCTTGGCGTGACAAGCGTCACTAGTACCTGATGACAGTGTCGAGCCCTCATGGCTCCATTGCCCAATGCAAGTGTCCCAGTGGGCAGCAAGCCCCAAATCAATCCAGGCTCTATCCACGGAAACCCATTACAATGTGATCGTTGTGAGTGTGTCTTCCTTGAGCAACCTTAATTTTTCGGATGATACCCGCAGGTCCTCTTACACCTATACATAACTATGATATTGCGGTCTCTTACACCCAATGCGCCTCGAGTTCTGCCAGCGACTCCCTCAACCATGCATTTTGCCATGAATGAAACCATTTCCAAACAAGGTATTTGTTTTTAACGTGGACAACCCTCCGATATAGATAGTGGACACACTCAATGGCATCTGTTTTGGACAGCCACTCCGATGTGTATATCAATTGGGCGGCTAAAATGATTGATATTATATAGGACAACTCCTTCGATGTTGTAGTGGACACTCAGATAAATAATATTGTTGGTCAACCCTTGAAAAATTCTCTCCAAGAAACCACCTCGTACGCACTCACTTCTATTGTTCGTTGCTCTAGTGCATATGAGAAATGATGGCCATTTTTCATTCTTAACCCACTGCTGACCATTTAGGCGTTGTCTTATTAATCGAAGCCCACTAATCGACACACCTGGTGTTGATCCTACTCTCTGCTCTGACACACCGTAAACACCTAACCTGATTAATCGATCTCAACTATGCGCTCCTAATTTCTACGAGTTACCCAGTACATATATGGAATACTATAAATCTGATTCAATAACATTAAATCTTAATATATTCACATGCATATATATTAACAAAATTAAATCACATAAAACATGTTATACAAGAATTAATCAATTATAAAAATTGCTCACCTTTGGGCTAGTGTAAACATAAAGCAATTCATTTTAAATCACTCGACCATGTACACATTTTCTACAAAAAAAAAAAAAATAATTTCGTGTCCTTCCTTTAGCTATTATTTACTATTAGTGTTCATTTCTGTATTAATAGCACACAAAAATGGCTTTGAAATCTGGAACATGCCCAAAACAACAGGCACCTCTTGGTCCCTTCGGTTCATCATCGAATATTGTGATACAAAACACACCCTAAAACAACCTGAGACATCGATCAGGGATCAAAACCAAACTCAACACGAGTTCGGGCTTAAATAGTGTGCAGAATTTGTCATGGCTGTCAACGATCTCGAAAATTCGACGGCCATTAGCTTGATCCCGAAATTAAGCCTAGGCCCGATAAGAAACAATCCCGAAATTTTCTAAAATTCTATACTCAATCGGTGAGAGTGAATTCTGACATTTCACGGTCTCTATGCCAATTTACAACCATTAAATGGCCTTTAGGCTAGAAATAACACAAGTAGGAAAATTCCCTACCTCGTGGAGTTTGACGAACTCCAAGGTTTTAGTGTCCACGCGTAGCTCTCGTCGCGTAGATCAACTTTGCCTTCAGCCCCGATAAAAACTTACGATCCGATTTCCATAGATCTGAGAAAGAAGCGAAGAGAAGAAAAATAAAAAATAAAAAATAAAATCCTCTCCTGACGCTCTCTTCTCCATATGGTTTTGTTTCTTACTTTCTTTCTTTCGTTTTTGTCCTTATTATTATTATTATTATTATTTTGGATAAGTGATTATATTTGCATTCATTAGGTCCGTTTTTACCCAGCTCAGATTTATTCTTACTAGTTCTTTATTTAAATGGAACTTACTCCAAGCCATTTCGACTTAGAGATTTTTAAGTAAAAATCTAGTCCTTTGAAAGAATCCTTTGACGACCCTCTATGAGAAAAATAAGTAAAATGATACCTTTTTTCTAAGAATTAAATGCAGAAACTTTTTGGGTCACTAGATTTCCATACCAAGGCAATTCAATGGATTCGATCGTTTTGTCATCCGAATCTAAGAAAATTTTCGGTTCAACCTAATTACCATTTACCATTTTTGAGAAAAATTGAATTTTTTTCTGGGTTTTTACGAGATTCTTAATGTCGGACTCACCTTCTCAGGAATTGTCTCATCGGAGGAACCCGGACCGGAAAGTGGAGCTCACCACACAGTCCAACAAATAGGTGATGATTGGCGTGGCCTGCAGATACAATACCTCATATGGTGCATTTGTATACTCACACATTAGCCTTATTGTTAGCCAAACCCAGTCCACTAAGGGGAAAAGTGCTCCTCCCATTCCATACTATGATCAAGACGCATGCTGTAGCATGTTCTCTGGCACCTGTATGGTCCTCTCCGATGACGTGTCTATAGGTGGAAGAGGTTGTACTCCATGGTGTCCCGGGTCCTCATAGCCTTTGGAAGCTCTTTCAAAGAGTGCCTTTATGTAAATCTCGGGTCTATCGGAAGATACTATGATTCTTGTAGCTCCACATGTAGCTGGACAATCTCTCAAATATACAACCGGCATAATTCCTCCAGAGTGAAGGTCATTTGCACGACTAAAAATTTTATGAAACTGTAAAGCCCCAGTCACTATCTACACGCGCGTCATGCCTCGTGGCGTCGTGGCAAGTGGGTCACAAAATCATGGTAGTGCTCCCCGCTTTCCCGCATCGATACACTCCAATGGTGGGTAACCCTCTTGGCACGATATTATGCCTTAACACTTTTTGTTGACAGGGGCATGGTGACGAATTCTCAATGTCGTTCGTCGCTCCCGGTGGTACTGGCGGCGAAGATTACGATGCATCTTCATGCCCTTTGGATGCACGACAAATGTCGGGATGGTGGGACTGCACGAGGATCTCCTCTCTCAAATCTCGTCAGCTGGGGGAACCACTACCACGTCCTATGCGAGACTACCATCTACATGGATGGTCATTACAAATCATGCCGTATGCCGGTCCTTGATGGACACTATCTGCATCTGTGTAGGACTCGATCGCTCCCCTTTCATTAGAGACAATGTGGCTACTAAACCCCCAACGTACCCTAAGCCTGCACTCGTTTGTACTATAGTCGATTGTCCCATAGTCTGAAACATATATACTCGAAGAAGCTATCTTGTCTAATACTCCCAGTGACTTAGGGTGAGTCGTCGACCACCACATTCTTAAATATTGTCTGAAAGTGAAATCCTGTAGTCTCGAGAACTCCGTCCCACTTGTGTTGCCTCATCTTGGGGAGTCATGTGAATATACTTGAGAATTTTATGATGAATTTTACCTTAAAGCGCTCACCATATATTGTTGATTTAAATCTTCCAAAAGCGAGCTATAAGCGTAAATCTTTGTGTCGTAGTGAAACGGTCTGCTCATGATTCTTCAATGTCAGACCATAGCTGCAAGTGGCAAGTCGGGTGGGCGGTTCAGTTTCTCGGAGCAAGGAATAATCGGGCGGACCGGGCAGACTGGTTAACCAGTACGCTATTTCTTGACCCTGACCCGCCTTTATCTCCAGGCTGAGCCGGCCGATACATGTGAAAAATGTGAAATTATTTTTATTCAATAAGTACTTTCATCCTCTGATATTTGCGTTTTTATTTCAATTGTACAAGGATTTCTCTCTTGCAAATAATGCCCCATTGCCTTGTATTTCTATTTTTTTTGCTCCATATGTCCATATAGTATATTTTACTATTAATTAATGAAAAGCAAAAAACAACTATACGAGTTTATTCTGATTCTTCAAAATGGAGCCATCTCAAATATCAAAATAAATAGAAAGATGAAACACGGATAGCACAATGTTGTACAACCACCATTAAAAAAAAAAGATGCGAAGCGCTTTCACAAAAGCGATACGCCGCGCATCAATAACAAAGGCTCTTATACCCGACTAATTTCTAGATAAATTATTGATAATTTCCATATAGCATACTCACGGGTGAATTGAGTATAGACTAAGGGTGATTTTTAGATTGCAGAAAAGGCCATGTGATCAAGTAATTCTGAGGAAGGAAGTATTTGCCTTGACCTCCTCTTGGCACAATTGTGCTTTCAGCATAAACCTTTCTCTGGTATGGCTTCATTGGGCTCTCTCTGGCAGTTAAGCCCTTTTGTTATTAGTTCATATACTGATTGACCACGAAAAATAAAATATTTTAGTATCAGGACTTTGTCATTCTTAAATGCCTAAAATTGAATTCAAATGAAAACCACAATGTGGAAAAATCAATAACTTACTTGGTCATGAGGGCGAAGTAAACATTGCTTTTACATTGGTACGCAAGTGTGAAGAATTTGTAAAAAGACACGTTGTCATCAATTAGAAGTTCAACTAAAAGAATACGAAACTACATATGCTCATGGGGTCTCTTGGAAAATGCCAAGTAATCGCTTTTAGAGGGGACCGTCACCACCGAGCAAGGTGAAAGAATCTCGGCATACCTAAAATCGGAACCATCTAAGCATTCGAATAATCCAAAACCAGCACCAAAAAGTAAAAAATGTAGCAGTAGACATCAAATTTTATGGGTTGTTGTTTTAAAGTAAAAGCTCACGATTGGCAGCCCTGATTTTGCCTTTTTAGCGCAAATCGATAATATTAAGTAACATACAAAATTCAAAAACCAAATAAGTAAAAACAACATACTCTATGAATAATCAACAAATTAAAAATCTAAAAATCATTCTCAGTGGAGACAAGATCATAATCAACAACAATATTTGAATCTTCCTTAGATAATCGAATATCCTCTACTTCCTGCACATCTGCAATTCATAAAACAAAAATGTTTATTTTGTAGTTATGTAAGAAACAAAACAAAAAAGTTAGAACAACAATTTTACGAAGGTCCAATTTCTTTAAAAAATCATTTGACCAATTACAGTACAAATAAGGGATTACCGGTTTTGGGAGCAAAACAATTTCTAACTACCATGTCTCGACCACCAATACTAAGTGAGTTACGAAGCTCTTTGTTGTGATTGAGATGCTTAAATGTCACAAGCCATAATTGCAAGTTCAGGGAATCGATGTTTATTTAACTTCCAATATTCTAGCACGTCGAGGTCATTTCCAACATAGCTTCCTTCATCCAAGTATATATCAAGTTGAGACTGGACATCATTTGAAGTCATTTGACTCATTTCCATGTGATACTCCTAAAATAATACAAGCGACCAACACATAAACAAAAATCATCACTATACTGATACTTGAAAAAGAATAACAAGAAAAAATAATGAATAAAAATTATAATAATCAAAACTTACATCAAGTATAGATGTCATTGATGATTTTAGGCATTCATTTTCAATGGAGGATGATGGTGTGATAAGCACACCCATGGTCATTGATGACTGGTTTGAAAATGAGCGATTAAGCTTGATGTAACCCATACTTTGTATGTTGACAAATAGTTTATACAAGCTGATTAATTGCCTTACAGTAGGCTGAGGCTAAATCAACAAAATTTATATACACCTAAGTTCCTACTACTGCGTAGTCCAGCTGCTGCAATATAGTGGTCACAGGGTCGGTACGGGGATGGTTTCCATCCCCAAAATGGTTTGCATAAGTGGGAATGGGCTTTCTATTTTGGATCTTTTGGAATTGTGTTTTTCACAAAAAAAAACAGTGGGAAATGGTTTGAAAAGCTGAATTGTAAGCGAAAGTAGGGTGAAAGGAACAACTTTGAAGGTGGAGTGCTTTCCTTGGCAGGATTGGGGCGAAATAAGTGTCTCAAGGTTTACGCAATCACTCGCGTTATGACATGCAACCTACCCCCAGGTCAGCTGCGCATGTAGTGGGATCTGACCCAACTAGCAAACCTCACCCATGAAGCAACTCTATTTTGGTCAATACGGGTAGCATGCGGAGTTATATTACTAATTTGAAACCCACCCCAACATTCAATATCTGTCTGAGCTCGTAAGACCATCTAAAAACAGCGATACATACATCACTAATTACTTTGTATTCTAAAGCATGGAGAGTATTAGCCAAATCAATAACATTAAATGCTATGCAACCCTAATTTGAGAAACCCGATATATAAATATCATTTTGAGGCTCGTAAAGACCATCTAAAGAATCCGCGTTACCTCTCTCCTTTGAATATGCCTTTGGATCTAAAGCATGAGTATTGGCGGCACATTAATCAATGTTATGCAACCATGTTTTGAGAATAGAGGCCATAAATACCTTTACAGTAGCTTTTAGTACAAAGAGGACAACATGCATATGCCCCCACCACTAAGCTAGCTTCCTTCCTCTTCAAAGAAAGGAGGCTTAGCCAAGCATCTCTTGATTTGTCATCCTCGAGAGGGTGTTTGCGGCCGAAAGTAAGAGAAAGAGGAGAGAAGAGAGGAAAGCAAAACCTAAATAAAAATATGAGACTTTATTTATAAAATGAAAACTTACAAAATATCTTCTCCTCATAAAATTGTTCCAAAAATTGTTACTTAGGTTACAAAACAAGAAGGCTTATATAGGCACCTCAAGGCATGAAAATACCAAAAAACCTATGAAATTGGCTAAGTTATGAGACGATTAAGAAGTAATACACCAAGTTTGGAGCGGTTTGGCATTAATTACAAAGCATGGCGAGGCATCAATTTTCGCTGAGGTGGAAGAATTTCGCTAATTAGCGAAATCAACGAGTCTAGCCAAATCAAAGAACTAAGCTAAATTGGGCAATTTCGCTAGCTAGCGAAATTTAAGTAAGCTAAGCGAAATTCTTGTGAACAAAGCAATTATTTTTCGCTAAGGAACGATTCTTCTAGCGAAATTTGGCATTTTAAACAGGTTGCGAAATTTTAAGTAAGGTTGCCAAATTTTAATCTTGCCAATTTTTAAAAGCTTTCAGCTAAAATTCACGCATTGTTGATCCTTCCTTTGCTTTTCATCACGCTTCAAGCTGCATCAATTTTCTTCGCGCCTTTGTTTTCTCATTGATTCTTGGGGTGGTTGATGGGTGAGACTTGAATTCCAACTTCATGGATTCATCCTTTGTATTGAGATTGAACTCCCGAAAGTGTGCAAAAGCCTACAAAACAACAAAAATACCCTCACAAAAATGGCATAAGTGTTACTAAGAAGACTAGAACACTTCAATTGGCATAAATGACATGATTAGTGCTAAAGCACTCAAAACCTATCTAATATAGGGTTCAAAATAGCACTTTTTGGGCACTAATCACCTAACCCGGCGTTGCTAGTCCTTAGCAATGCAAACAAAGAGATCATGTGGTGATTTTCAAAGGTTATGATTCAAAATGGTATATGTACATATAAACAATACTAGCGAGAAGTGAAATCAAAGTTGTAAGTAGATATGAAAGAGTCAAAACCATACAAAGAACAATTCTAGGCCAATATTGGATCCATAATTCTCAACTTGAATTTCCACCTAAGTCTAATGGTTCTTTGTAACGATTAAGCGATAAATTGCAAAATTTGTTCTCTCCCCGACCTAACAACGACATGGCCTTAAGTACATTGAACAACCTAGATAGGGTTAGTTACACTCTTTCTTTATTCATCTACATACGTAGGGTGCAATGCTTAAATCCGACTTCACCAAAGTCCGTGTAGCGAAGGTCCACCCGATGACTCCCAACGATTAAGGTTTAGGGCATCAAGCGAAAGGATCACTTGACCACTAACTCACAAAGGCTTCACCACAGGACTCGAATGACTTGAAAATTTAAACGCACCCACAAGTCATTAAACTTCACTATCCACCCATGCGAACACTCGTCGATGACTCCAGCCAATTAAGGCTTAGGGCATCGGGCTTCAAAGAGCTTCGCCGTATACCCCTCGGACCGTGCTTTCGGGTTTTGAGAATAACCGTGACTTTTATTTTCTTTTTCTTCTTTTCTTTTTTTTTTTTTTTTTTTTTTTTTTTTTTTTTTTTGGAAGACAACATTGGTCTTCAAGTATGGAATTAACACAAACCTATCCTAGGTTGCCAACGTAGCAAAATGAAGGTACATGCAGCGAAGAAGTGAACAAATTCTGACTATTGAAATAATCTAGATCTGATGTGTGAATTAGCATACAGGGAAATTTTCCAAGTTGAGTATCTTTGGAACTTCAAGTGACCAAAAAAAATTGTCTCAAGCATGGAATTTGTCCTAGCATGTAGTGACAAACAATGATTCAATTATCGACAAAAGCAATTAATTGTCGATTGTAGCAATTCAATTGTCGGTGAAGCAATTCAATTGTCAATTGTAGCAATTCAATTGTTCAATTGAAAAGAGAAAAACAGCTACACATGGCAAGCACAAAACATGATATGCAAAAAGTGCAATAAATATAAAGCTGAATAGCTTTTGATATAGCGAATGGCTAGTACATGAACCACAAGCTAAACACAAAGAAGTATCCTTTGCCTACTATGACTAATACATAAATCTAAACAAAATTAGCGGGTAGTTGATAAAGCACATTAACTAAACAAAAATCATAAAAGAAACCTAACCACGGCTCTTTGTGGTGGTGGTGGTAGTGGTAGTGGTGGTGGAGTGCAGCTGCTTCGCTGCTGCGGCGGAACATCCAATGAAAATTTGCATCGGTGGTGGGCTCCTCTCGACCCGAGGAACATGAGAGAAGACCTAGATGGGTCATAATCACGGAGTCGACATAAAACAGCCTTTGGGCGACCTCGATCTGGAGCAGCTGTGTAGCTGAGTGAAGCGGATGGCATCCATCACACTAGCTATCTCACGAGCTAGCATGGATGTACTACGGTGAATGATGTCTTGAATAGGAAGGTCAGGGAGTATCTGCTTTTAATTTCTTGATGTAGTATGTGGAGGAGATGGAGGTGAATGATCGACATGGGAGTCCTGCGTACCTCGGGCTCGGGCGGAGTATATCATCTACATGGTGGTCATGACCTCACGACCCCGTACCTCCCCTCCTGAATCTGTGGTCGTATATGGAATGAAGGACGGGCATAGTCATAACCCAGTCACCCGACACTACATGTAGAGCATCTGGCTCTAAATCTCTAACTGGGCTCCTGCGGGAATCCCGTGCGCACGAGGGCATAGTCTCGGCATCGGTGGTGGGATGCTCTGCGCTCGTGCGGGGTCGCCAGATGGACCTTCTCCTCCAGCGCAGCGGGAAGCCATCACCCGACTCGAGGAGGGCTGAACCAAAATCCCTCGGAGATCCTTTAGCAAAGAGCCTCGATATGGCTCCCTCCTTTGCATAATGCTGCGGAGGAACAAGGCAGTACGTAGAAGATGGTCGATGGCGGCATCGGCGGGAGGCGCACTCCTGTAAATCTTTGAACCGGCGGTGGTGTCTCACGGCCGGTGCTGGACCATCTCCACGTGCGGTGGAGTGGGCCCAGCTGCCAACCCTCTGAGTTGCGCGTGATGTCGTAATCCCAATCTTCTTTGAAATATCGGTGATCACGAGTACACAGGCGGTCATCTATCTTTAGGCCCCGAATCTCGAGTGGGCGTGTCTCCCACGGATGTCATAGGTGGTAAATGCGGTACCACTCTTGGAGTAATAAATGTCGTGAGTCATGAAGGGTGAGGTGAATACTCCTCGATCAATCATGAACTCTGGTATGCAAGTCCCGGCCTGTAGCGGGAACGTCATAATATGACTCCTGATGAAACTCTCTGCGGTGGAGTCGCACATTCCCCGGAATGGGGTTCCCTACGAATAGTGGCCTCCGAGTCCTCGAGGCGAGGGGCGAGTAAGCTGAGGTGATAAATGCGCCTCCTTGTTAATGCTTGGAGATGGTGGGAGCACAGTGGAAGATGTTTCGCTGGGCGTGTGCGGAGCCGGCAGAAAACTTTGGCCCTCAGCTCTCCTCGCGTGTCTGACGATGGGGCCGGGGTCCGCGTCCAGAGTGTCTGATAACGTCCCGGAATCCACGAGGCTCCTCCGGATCTTTGCCTCTGGGGCCCGGTGATGGTCTGAGGTGGGGCCGGGCTGGGGCCACTCTCTCGGGCGTCTTTGAATCTCGGGACCGGCAGGACCCACCGAGTCTGAACCATACTGAATGGCCAAAACTCGGGAGAAAGCTCGTGATAGAAAATATAAGCTGGCACCCAGCGTAATGCCCGAACGAGCTCTCTGGAGGCTGCCCGAACCACCACGAAGCAAGCAAAGCCCAAAACCGGGAGTTCCTTTATTTGTGGCCCAAATGGCCACTGGCCCAGGAAAATGAGGCTCGATAAATGTCGGAGGAATCTTTGGGCGGGCACCTGCGAGCAGAGGTTGAGCGGCAGCGATGGCTCGGTATGGAGAGCTCAGAGGCTTCGGTCGAGTACGGTCGTGGGGCTCGAAACTCTGGGCGGGGTGCGGGCACTCCTAATCAAGCGCGATGGCGGCGGCTCGGGACGGCGCGGCGATATGATCGCGACGCGGGGCGGGACTCGGGCCCATTTGGGAGCTCGGGACAGTGGGAGGAGAGGAGTGTGGTGGCATTCCTAAACCAACCCCTCCCTTGTTTAGTATAAAAACTATGTGACAGTAGAAGGAGTCATTCACCTTGGTGCAGCTATTTTTAGCGAGATTTGGCTCCTACTAGTACGCCACACACGAATTGAATTTTCGAGTTAAAATAGAAAATTAATATATTACTAAAAGTGAAAATTAAAATTAAAATTAGGAAATAGAATATATCTAATAATTTAATATAAGATAATATAAAATACTTACCAACTTACTAAAAATGGAAAGGCGCTAGAATTAGAAACATACTAAAAATAGCTAAAAATGGAAATTGACTAAATTAAAATAAAAAAAAATTTGTTGGTACCCAATTTGGTTTTTGAGAACACCAGCAATTCAATATACCAAGAATACTCAAGGAGGTCGAGGAGGATGATCTCGAGCCTATGATTACTTGGGCTAATTCAAAAAAGTGGTTTTGGGTGCCCAATTGTTGATCTGCTCCTCAGTGACGACTGTTGAATTGAGCAATTGGTTTGCAGTGGGTGTTGATGGCAAGACCAATATATCTTCATCTCCATGGGTAATTACTCCTTGCATTTCCTGGACACTGTGTTTTCCTGCACACTGACCAATTGAAACAACTTCATCAGAAATTTGATTTTCAATTTCTAGCAACTCATGTTTGTTGTTGAATGAGAAGATGTTGACTCCATGGTCATGTTACCAAAAGTTAATTGCATGACTCCATTTCCGGCAATTTATTATTGCATTGCGGTGGCAAATGGTCTTCTAAGATGATTGGTACATGATTGGGTTCCGCCCAGCAATTGGCTCCGTGTCAAGTACCCTGAATCTAATGGGTAGTAAATTTGTCTATCTTCACTAAAGACATCCTCTGACTATCATAGGGATTTTCACTGATCTATCGGCCCGATGAGAGTGTGATGTTGGTAGGTTTAAGTTCACCTAGACCTCTGCTTGCTTGTATCTTGAATACGACATTAGGTTCACAACGGCTCTAAATCAAGCAAGGACTTTTCTACATGCGATTCCCGCTGATATTGGCGAAATTGTAGGAGATCGAGGATCTTTGTATTTGACGAGGGTATTTGCTTTGGATTATAGCACTAATATGTTCGATGAAAATGCTTTCTTCTCAATGTCTAATCCGCTTCTTGATTGTGCGAAGATGCTGAAAATTTTGCATAAGCGGGGACTTGTTTGATTAGGTTCGAGTAAAAGGTATGTGTACTACTTGCCTTAAGACCTCTAAAATGCCTTGTTTGAGATGCCTTCTTCTTTCCTCTAAGTGCTTGTGGAAATGGAGGTGGTATGCGGTATTTGATTGAATCCTCAGCTAAGAAAGTGTAACAGGGCGCAATTCTTCTCCACCTTGGATTCTTCAACAGACTTTGGCATAGGTTGATCAACCTCTTTTTCACTTCTCAGGGTGATTATGGCCTTAACCTCATCCATTCCTGAATTGTTGGATAATCCTACCTCATGGCAAGATTCCTTTGGGGTTTGGAGCTGTTTGGGAAGGGAACCTACCTCTTTCTTTGTACCTCGTGACTTGTTGATCTTGGTAGTGAATACGCCAGGTTGTCAATTTTACGGTTGAGATTGCTCTCAAAGCCCATCTATTCTTTTATTCAATGTATTCTCGTGTATCAATTCTTTGTGCCGAGTTGCACATTGATTCCTTTGTTCCTCGACAAAGTTGCCCTACCACCTTACTCGGTCGAATGGCTTGCTCCACGAGATGAGGATGGTGGTTGTAGTGTTGAGGGGAATAAGGCGAGTTTTGGCTCACGGGGAGTGCATGCGCGGGGGTTAGGTCTCCATGCAAGGTTAGGGTGATTCCTCCCGATTGGAATTGGTATTTCCATATGGAGCATTGGATTGTTGTGGCAGATTGTCTACGGTGTTTGCATTCGACATCAAATCCTTGGCTGTAGGGAGCCATGTGCTATGGATTACTTTTTGGATGCACGAGGATTGGAAATTGGTGCAAAGTTGGGTGACCGAGATTTTCAGTCGCATGCACCTCTTGGAGCTGTTTGCCTTCAAGCTCCTCTACCTTCCTAGCTAGGGTTGAAATCCTAGCTCTCGTCTCTATTTCTTCTGGCAGTGCATACATCCCACCCCTTTGGTTGACTGGTGGTCTCATCCTATCCAATTCTCTAGGGTTAAGCTCATCCCAACCCTTAGAAGTTTCAGCACGTAATTTAAAATCCATGGCTTCATCGGGATCATTTCCTTAAAGTCTCCCCACACATGGTTTCAGTACGCCTCGTGGCGGGAGACATCTCTGCTCATAGAAGTGGTTCACGACATCAAGTATCAAACCCATGATGTGGGGGCATGCGCGATGGTTCCATAAATCTTTCCCGACACTGGTAAAATCTCTGCCATCATGAAATTTGCAAAAGTGTAGATTTGTCTTTTCAAATTATTAGTTTTATGAGCGAAGAACTTTTCGGGAACTTCGGCTGCGGCTCATTGATGATTCCCGAATGGTTCTAGGCCTCGATAAAGGTTGAGCCATATCTTGGCCTTGTCCTTTAGAGTCATGGAAATGCCTTTAACCCCGACAAATCCCATGTCAATCATACCTTCCTTGAAGGTAGTGCAGACCTCCTCAAAATCCCTAATATGAGTGTATGGATTTTCATTTTCCATACCATGATATGTGGGGAGTAGGGGTACCGAATAGGCCTCCGCTGCATCGCCAGCGGAGGTATGATGGAGGATGAGACGACTCTAGGAGAATTGGATGTGATCCCTCATGGTTCTATAAGCATTTGGATTCATGGGGGTTCTGGTTGACTTCTGTTGTTCGCCAGGTATGGGATCCATGGTATCAGTTGGTACCTTAACCTCCTGCGCGGGTCGAGGTGTGTATTCCAGCCCCTATGCGATCTACACGATGTGTCTCTATCAACATTTGCATAAACTTTATTACAAATTATAGAGACAACAAAAGAACTAACAAAGCTTGCAAAAAGGTTTAAGTTAGCTAACAAAATTAAACTAATGAATGAAAAACTAAAGCGGTGCGATTCTTGCTTAGTGCTGGCGATTCTTTGTAGTGACAAAAAGAATTAAAAGGTTGCAACTAAACGTGATGTTGATCACAAGTACCTTCAACTTACCATTAGTAGTTTGGCACCATCGACTTAGCGGCATGCATTTGATTAAGTGCCACGGTAAATTTTGAGCTAAAATCAACAAAATTTATATACACCTAAGTTCCTACTCTTTGTAGTAGTCAAGCTACTGCCGATATAGTGATTAAGTCGAACACGAGATGGGTTTTCATCCACAAAATGGTTTGCATAAATTACTTACGAAGATAAGAGCTTTCTATTTGGACTCTTTGGAATTGTGTTTCAAAAAAAGAACGATTAGAATGGTTTAAGCGAAGTATAAAAACTGAAAGTAAAATGTGAAAAAGTTAACTTTGAAAGAATTAGGTCACTAACTTGTGAGTTAGGGCAAACAAGTGTCTCGGGTTTTATCACCGCGTTATGACATGCAACCCTATAGTCCATGGCATATAGGATCTCTTTAACTAGCAAACCTCACCCATGAAGCAACTCTTATTTGAGTCAATAAAGTGGCATCTTGGTTATGGCCCCTTTCTTGTTTGAAACTAACATTTCCAATATCATCTCGAGAGGCTGTTAAGACCATCTAAAGAACAACAGTACATCTATCACTAATTATGCACTGTATTCTAAAGCATGGAGAGTATTGGCCAAATCAATAGCATTAAATGCTATGCAACCCTAATTTGAGAAACCCAACATATAAATATCATTTTAAAGGCACCGTAAAGACCATCTAAAGAATCAGTACCTCTCTCCTTTGAATATACCTTGGATCCTAAAGCATGGAAGTATTGGCCACATTAATGACATTCAATGTTATGCAACCATGTTTTGAGAATATAAAGGGCCATAAAATACACTACCGTAGCTTTTAGTACAAGGCAACATGCATATGCCCCCTTATAAGCTAGCTTATTTCTCTTGAGAAAGGAGAAGCATGAAACTCTTGAAGGGTGTTTGCGACCGAAAGTAAGAGAAAGAGAGGAGAGAGAGAGAGAAGAGAGGAAAGCAAAACCTAAATAAAATATGAGACTTTATTTACAAAATGAAAACTTACAAAATATCTTCTCCTCATCCCAGATTGTTCCAAAAATTGTTACTTAAATTCTGAGAACAAGAGGGGCTTATATGACCACCTCAAGAGGCATAGAAAATACCAAAAAACCTATGAAGTGGCTAAGTTATAGGACAAGATTAAGTAATACACCAAGTTTGGAGGCGGTTTGGCATTAATTACAAAAGCATGAGCATCGATTTTAAGCTAGGCTGAAGGAATTTATTCAATTAGCGAAATCAGCAGTCTAGCGGCAATTCGCTAAGGGTGAAGCGATTTCGTAGCTAGCGAGAATTTACGTAAACTAGCGGAATTCTTGTGAGAAAGCAAATCAATTATTTTTATTTGAGGCAGTGCTAGCGAAATTTGGCATTTAAGCAGGTTGCGAGAATTTCGCTAAGGTTAACGAAATTTTCCTTGGAGTTGCTGAAATTTTCGCAATCTTAACGAAAATTTTTAAATAACTTAGCTAAAATTCTGCATTGATCATCTTCGCACTTCATCACACTTGTTATTTGCATCGAATTTTCTTCACTTGCGCTGTTTTCTCATTGATTCTTGAAATTTGGTTGATAATTTGAGACTTGAATTCAACTTCATGATTCATCCTTTGTATTGAGATTGAACTCCAAAAGTGTGCAAAAGCCTACAAAACAACCACAAATACCCTCTAAATGGCATAAGTGTTACTAAGAAGACTAGAACACTTCAATTGGCATAAATGACATGATTAGTGCACAAAAAGCACTCAAAACCTATCTAATATAGGGTTCAAAATAGCACTTTTTGGGCACTAATCAAAAGCCTCCTTCACCCTATTCACTTTCTCTTGATGGTCATATGGATAAAGTCTCTTATAGCAAAAGCTCAAAAAGTTCAAACTTAGAGCGAGGGATCGAACACATCCAAGTGCAAGAGTGTGGGAATACTACGCTCGATTACTTGCTCAATTTTACCTTCATCCTTGCTTTATATATCTTTGATCACCCGTCTTCACTATACAGGGTTTCATTCAATTTCTTTTCTATACTATAAACTTGTAGGAAATACAAAGTATGGAGGTGGGGTAGATGATCGGATATCAAGTTAGTAATTTGATAGAATGGGGACAAGAAAGCACATCTTCTAAAGCTCTTTCCACTCTTCATTAGATGGACAAAGCGTATAACTTCTATCATTAAAAGTCAAACTATTGAAAGCACGACGGTATAATAGCACTTTCCAAGCATCATGTAAGTAGCATTCCATCTAGTTGACACATCAACCTCAAACTACCAATATCATCTAAATGCACTTCTTGACACATTTATGAAATGTTTTAACCTCCCCTCACGAAGCCTTCACATATTTAACACTTTCTCTTATTTTATATAAAGCCTCTTTAGCCACTTTCAAACCTTCTTGAACTATGAGATTCAATATATGTGCACAACATCTAACATGAAAAAAATCACCATCACATAACAAGCCATTTTGCAAATTAAGCCTCTCTTTCAAAATATTTTGCATGCTATCATTAGAAAGGCATTATCAAAGTCGAGAAAAATATTTCCCATCATTCCCAATCTTTAAATTACTCCAAATACCTTTCCGAGATAATTCAATCACGTATGTGGACTCTCTAACTCACAAAACTAAGTAATTTACTATTTAACTTCCACTTATCAACATAATGAGTTGTCACGATTCATATAACCTTGAAGTAGATTCTGGCTGATCCATACATCGAAGTTAAACAAATTCTACCGGGAATATTAGCTAATAGTACTCTTTAGCTTTGTTTTTCACTCAAGAAGACATCCAACAATCGGCCTTAGTAGTGTTTCTACTAATGGGGTTTGAAATCGAGGATTCAAAACTCACATTCACTACCCCGAACTCCTTCATACTCGTATAGCTAAATGGAAGATCATGCAGTATGTGATACATCTAGAGAGTGCATCTCGAGTGACCTTATGATCAAGTTTAGGGACCTCAATGTCCCCGGAAGTCGGCAATGGCACCCACATCATTGTGCCAGAATCAAATGACACTTTTGGACATGACGTCTTAAATGCGTATTCCATTTTAAATTCTAGTATAAAGCCTCCATGACCCTTGCATTTACATTTTTTCCATGCATCTACTACACCAATCTTTTCATAATTATTCCACCTCAGTGTACGAACTTTCTTAGCAACAACTTCTTTCCTGACATCACTACTAATTCTTTTACCGCTGCGCAACGGACTTAGTCACATCATTAGTACCCGCGACAGCGAAAACATTAGTAAGCGATGGCACTCTTAGTTTAGGTATTTTCAAACATTTGAAATTCACATCATCCGACATCCCACGATTAGATTGAAATCCGTAGCGCAATATAAAATTTATAAATGAATCTGATTGACTTGCATAAAACCCTAGGGCCATTTTCATGAACAAGCGAATCAGGCTTCGCGAAAAACTAGAGACCCGAACATCAGCGGACTAGCAACACCACAGCAACTAAAATGGATTAAAGGTTCAGTTCAAACTCAATTTCAGATCAAATGGCAAGGATTCCAACAATCATTTCATAAATGGAACTGGAGCAATAAGCTATTCAATTGTTTTACTTCGATGTGCAAACGAAATTGACAAAGGGAATGTCAACAGCGACAAAATTAGGTTCTAATCACCAAAAAATCGACAATTTGCATTTGTAGTTAATATTCTTTCTTTTTTCAAAGTGGTATCATTCTTTTATCAAATCATTTTACACTCATATTGTCCGAAGGGACTGTCTAACCTTTGCGTCGATAGATTAGTGGAGATTTGATGCCTTCCGCCGTATCGGAATTTGGGAGATAAATTGAATTAAGTTTAAGGAGACAGGGTTCCTAATGTGAAAGAAATGTCATTAAATTTCTTCAGAGGCTAGTTATTATCTAGGCTACGAGAGATTGCTAAGCTATATTGTCTAAGAAATCCATCAACCTAATCTGAATCAAGGATAAGTCCGGCTTCTTTTCCAGAAATGGAACCCCAAAGAATACGAGATAAGTCCATTTCCATCACTTCAAAAGGAGTTCAGTGCTCTCATCACACCATAAATGGTTTTATTATGAAAAAGCTGGTTTTATTATCAAAAAACTAGTTTTATTACGAAAAAAGCTAGTTTATTGAACGAGGGTTGATGTCAAATCTTGGTTTATTCTAAAAGAAATTTGGTTTCTTTATTTTCATCATTTATTCTAAAGAAACTGAAAATATATTATCTGGAACTTCAATGCATGAACATACCGGCTGACCAACGAACCTTGAGGCAACAAGCAACCACAAAGCAACACTTGAAAAAAACACCTATCAATTTCTTGAAAAACTTAAACCAAACATAACCTCTATTCTAAGGTTGGTCCAATCGTCCTTGAAGTTGAAGATGAAGCCGATACAAGCGCTACCCATTTCCAGCATCAGAAAAAGAAATAAAAGCATTATAAGATTAAGATTTATGTTTCATAAAAAAAAAAAATCAAACAAGAAAAAAAAATTGAAGCAAAAGTAATGGATTTTTACAGAAAAGCGATCTTGAGGTTAACAAATATAGAGAAGGATCAGCGGATCGGAATCACATGGAGAAGGAGAAGACAAAAAAAAATGCTTGGAGGATCGTCGTCGAGGAAGTAGGAGGTGGTTTCTTTGGAGAGTGAACTGGAGGAAGGAGAAGAAAGAGCTCGGAAAATTTGCTGGGAACTTTTCTGAAAAGCCAAAAGCAAAAAAATAAACTAGGGCTTGGAACTTGAAGGATAAGCGGATAAGTAAAGTAAAAATTGGTTTTTATTGTTTCCAAGCAGACCGAAAAAAACCGAGGCTAGCTCGATCCGATACTATTAGGCCAGTGGGTCGATCGGGCGAGGCAGGTGGCGTTTTGGGCCAACAAAATTAGAGACCAGCTCGACCCTAATTTCGGGTTGGTTGGGCTAGCCCAATGGGACGGGCTCAAATTGCCAGCTCTAGCTACAACCCTCTCGGACTACATCAAGATGCATCCTTATCCGGCCTTCGAGGCATCACAATACACTATGTACCTCTGTCCCCTTTCCGAGACTATCAGAATAGGGTGAAATGAGAATCTCCTCTTCAACTCTGGGTGCCTTCCATACGAGGTCTTTCCCTCAAACTTGACCTGTCCACGATTCTGATCCGGCCGATTGGGCGAAAATCAGAACCCGATTTGTGAGTGCGAAAACATATACTGGGACTCTTTGCCTGATTTTTTTTTTTTTTAAAAGTCAAACTTGTACCTGTGGGTATGGCCCACATCTTATAACAAAATCAAAATATCATGTACAAAATAAAAACTACCACCATAGTGGTGTTTACAGTATCTATACATACGGAATTTACGTTTACATATATACAAGCGGCCTTTTACATTTTCAATTACAAATTGAATGCGAAACCTCGTGATGAACCCTTGCAAGTGTTAGCGGTGTATGCGGATGTTTTGAGGCGTCTTCTCACGTGATATTCTGCGGATTTAAAACTGTGCTAAGCTTTGCGCTTAGTGGGGCTTATATCTTATCGCGAAACCTGAATATGGATAACGAGTAACAAATATCATAATCTTCAGGAATTCATATCACATATTTACATACATAATTGTTCTTGTAACTGACTTAAGCTTGTTCAGATCTCTCATCTACGGTACTGAACTTATACTTATAACAATCTTATACTTACTCAGGAATTACACTTATGGCAAACTTATCTTTATTTGGATCTTATACTCATAGCAAACTTATTCTTATCCGGGTCTTATTCTTATAGCAGTCGGATCTTATACTTATAGTAGACTTATTCTTATTCAGATCTTATACTTATTGATTTCTGCGTATGCTTTCTTGAGGCTTATACATGTACTTATACTTATCTCGAGCTTATACTTATTTCGATCTCAGTGAGGTGCAGGCTTATGCTTATCTGGTACTTAAACACGTATTGGTACTTATATCATCTCGAGGTCTCAGTAGGGTTCACAATTGCTTATCTTATCCTGGGTTTACACACTTATTTGGAGGTACCGTAGGTATCACGGAGATTCTGAGCCGTATATTGGTGAGACTTATTCTTATCACGAGAGTACCCGTGAAATCTTGCTTGTTCGAATGTCCCGAGGCCTTGCGGCTTGTGTATCCCGGACATCTTTATACTCATGCGGAAGGTGTACCACGTAGATGCTGCCAGTTTATCTATCCGGGCTTATACGGAGATACCCGTAGGTACTACATAAGTGTCAGTCTGTGAGGAGTACCGTAGGTACTTGAACATATTTATCACGGAGATACTTTGTATCTTGTGCTTGTACTCTCAGGCATATCCTTGTCTTCACGGATCTTATCGCGGTATTACAAAACTTATACTTGTATTTCGGATCTCATACATGTATTACGGAACTTAAACATGTATTTCAGATTCACCTATACTTGTATTCACGGAACTTGCATGTATTTCAGATCTTATACGTGTCTTCTGAACTATATATACTTGTCTTACGGATCTTATACTGGTGTTACAAAACTGATTCTTATATTTCAGATCTTATTCATGTGCGAAGGTACCCGTAGGTACAATAAGTCGGAACAGATCAAACTTATGCAGATACTTATTAGTTATGGGCATTAGTCCATAGCAGGTACAGATCACAACAGGTACATATACCAGATTCATACAGATTCAGAACATATCAAAAAACAAATGGATTTATCGGTTTATATCATAGTCATACTCAGAGTTACACTTGTTCGGAGGTATCCGTAGGTGCTCTTTGGACTTATGCTTATTTTATGCGATCGCGGAGTACCCGTGGGTACTCTTTGGACTTATGGTGTTTTTCTTGTCACGAGTACCCATAGGTCTTATGGAACTTATAACATTTTGCCGATGAGTGCCGTAGGTACTCTTGGTTTATCTTGTTTTCTTGTCACGAGTACCCGTGGGTACTGCGAACTTATACTTATTTTACGATCACGGGGTTCCGTGGGTACTCTTTGGATTTATACTTTCTTGCGTCACAGAGAGTACGCGTGGGTACTACAGAACTTATACTTATAACAAGTTTATGCTTATTCGGATCTCCGTAGGAGTTATAGAACTTATTCTTATTCGAGGAGATGCCCTTGGTATTACGGATGAGCGATACACATTCATTTATTCTTATTCATCATTCGGGTTATTTTCATATAACTAAAGGAATACCCCAGGCTTGATAATAATAAATAGGTAAGACACAACCTGATGAGTATCTAGAAGATACTTCTGATGATAAAGTGCCGTAGCGCGGCGAGTGCGAAACGCGTGGTACCGTCGCACTGTCGGAGAAATCTTGGAAGTACTAATCCCAGTACCGAGCACTAAGCGAGTGCAGGAAATGCTTAATGTGAAACTGTCCAGTGCGGTAGCACGTGAGAGAATGCCGAAATGCTAATGTGCGAGGCTGCGTCAAAGAGTGCGATGCGCACTAGCGGAAGTCTCTCAGAAGTACTAAACGTGCCTGCCCACATAATACAGGTGCCATGTCATTCAATAACTCGTCTTAGGCATTTCTATAATTATATGAGTTCAGTAACTTACTATCTTATAATAGAGGCATTCTTAGCCACATTATGTGTTCATGACATATTGTATTTCACGTTCATGGTCACGTTTTAGTTCGTTTTCATATTTCATAACATATTTATGTTTCATGAACACATCTATATATTTTGCATTTCATATATTTTTCATGTTACCAATACATATGGAATTTCACATACTTGCACCGTATAATGCTATGTATTCATACATCATTCATATATTCTAGTCCCTCTATGAATCTATTTGTAGAAGTGGAATCATTCCAATTGGATCATCAAAGCCCAAAGTTATGGCATTTGCATGCGAGCTAGTCAATTACCGATTTTGAGGGCCAGTTTGAAATACTCATTTCCGGTGCCTTGACTCCATATTGACAACAGTTTCTTCCTTTCCCTTAAAGTTAAGGTGCTAAAGGTTCTCCTCCAATTGGAATCACCCAAATCGGAGCACCGAAACTCAAGATACGTCCGAAACAATCCGGACTACTCTATGAGCAAAACTGAAGCAGAATTTGGCTGGAATATGGCCCCACATTGAGTGAATTTTTTAGGCCACTTAGAGTCAAAATTTGGCGAGGTCTATTTCTGGATGTTGGGTTCTCCTTGAAGTCTAGTTTAATTAGCCACTTGAATCACTCAATTCGGATAAGAAATGAGCAAGTTATGTCTAAAATACGAACACTAGTCAAAGCCGAGGTGTCTTTGGTACATGTCGGCTGTACCGGTACATGTTGTGAAAAAATGACGGAACCCCATTTGTCTTAGAGTACATGTTGGGGTATGCCGGTACATATCCGCAAAAAAATTGCCCAGGAATGTGTATTTTTTCTCATTTTTCATGCACTTTCTTCATAGATCACTCCTATTACATCCTTCATCAAAACTAACATGATCCTCAAGAACAACCCCCGATACTTTTAATTAGGCCAGAGAGTCCGAGTGGATTCTACTGGAAACTTTGGAATTGTGAAGGATTCCATATTTAATTATGATCAAGTAGGGGATTTTCAACCAAACTTCACTTAATTCTAGAGGTTAGGATGTGTTCCTAACAAAACCCTAGAAAAGGGAGCAGAATTTGCTCTTCAGAGTAAACCCTAACAATCACACCCGAGAAATTCTGTGCAAAAATAGCACCAAAGTCATGTATGCAAGAATCCATACAAAACTCTTAATTTCCATACCTTGGCTTGATTTCCCTTTTCTTCCTCTTCTTCTCCTTCCTCTTCCTCATGTAGGCTTCTTGTTTGGAGACCAAAATAATGCATTTTTGGTCTCCCACATCTATTTATAATTAATCTTTAGGTTATTTAGCTTTTAGTCCTCCATCATTCTAGGAATTACACAACAATTCCTATTATTTCTTCTTTGGCCCATAGTCTTTTCAAATTATGACTTTTAAGCCCCCCTTTTGGACAAATTACAATTTTGTCCTTAAGTCTTGTAAATTTCCGGGTCTCTCGTTTCCATGTTTCCCATTTAATTCACGACATTTAAATTATGCTTACAAAATACCCTAAACATGTCGAAAACGACTAGGGTATATTTCAGGGTGTTACATGACCTCCTTTCGGGTCAGTTTTGTCATAAGTACCGCTAGTCGGGAGAAGTGCTCGATGAACCTCCTGTAGTACCCTACCAATCCTAATAAACTACGTATCTCGAAGACTGACTTCGGTCTCTCCCAAATCATCACAGCCTCGACAATACCGAGTCGCGGCCTCCTAAATTTGACACCCGCGTGTCCTAAAACCTCACCTTAGTAAGCAAAACTGCACTTCAGGCTTGGCGATACGGTGATGGTCTCTCTCAGCATTTGCGAGAACAACCCTCAAATGATCCTCATGCTCCTCCTCAGACTGGGAGTAGATCAAAATGTCATCCACGAAGACTACTACAAATTGATCCAAATAGGGTTGAAATATCCTATGCATGAGGTCCATGAATGCTACTAGGCACGTCTCGTCAACCGAAGGGCATCACCGTGAACTCAAAGTGCCCATACGGCGTCTAGCGTTGTCTTAGTGATATACCTCCTAACCCTGGCGTGGTAACCCGTACGAAGGTCTATCTTGGAGAAGACTCACGCTCCCCTCAACTGATCGAATAAGTCGTAATCGTAGTAATGGATCTGGGTCTTGTCCGTAACCCTATTCAACTATTGGTAGTCAATGCATAGTCGAAGGGTCTTGTCTTTCTTCTTGAACAAAGCGGGCTATCTGTGGTGAAGTCTTCAAATCCCAATAAAACCTTTGTCCAAAAACTCCTGTAGTTAGACTTTAAGTTCCCTCTGACTCAGGCTTTGGTGCCATCCTATGCGAAGTCATAGAGATGGGCGTGTGGGAGTGATGTGCGGGGTGTAACCAATCTGAGAAGTCTACATCCCTGTGAAGAAGAGTAACCCCGGTAGCTCATCCGAAAAAACGTCCTCATACTCGCACACCACTCGAGGCAGATCCAAGTCCTATCTCACCTCGTCCTCCAAGGTAAGGCTTGCTAGCCAACCCATCAACTGTCTGTGCCATCTAGAATCGTACAAGGTCTAGGGCAAAGCATCGTGCTTGTCCCCTTGAAATGTAATACAAGTACCATCTGTGTGTGGCGTGTTCAACCTCCTACACTCCTGATCGATGAAACACGTTATCTGATCGTGATCCATCGAGATGACATTGAACTCTACGACATGTCTATGACCCTCCGGATCCACTATTAGCATGTCAAGGGAGATCTCTAGCTCGAAACCTTGACATACCAGATCTATACTCACCCCAGTCCTAGGGAGAACTCACGTCGGGGGCTCACTCCTGAGGTCTCAACCTCTAAGCCCAACTCTCTCACGACTGATGCAACGATGAATGAATGTGATGCACCATAATCAAATAGCACTCTTGCCCATAGGGGAGATAACAAGAACGTACCTTGTATGACTGGTTGATCCAGCCTCAGGCCCAGTGGTATGATGGCATAGACATGCCTAGGTCCACTGAAGTTCCGTGGGTAAGCCTGTCCTCTGACCTGGAGCCTCGACCCCTTAGCTGCACAGCCTCTTTGGCTGTTTGGCGGAGGTGCTTGTATGGCACCTACAGGAGGCCCGATCTTTTAGTTCCACTTTGACCGGCGTCTTGGGGGGTGGAGAAATGGGCGGTCCATGCTGTCCCCACGATGCCAGGGTGCCTATCTGAAACAGGGATCCTTGCCTCTGGAGCAAATCCGCCTCATATGTCGGAGTTGATGATAGAAATAACAATGATGCGTCTTGCACGACTGAGCCACGACGACCTTGTACGATGGTCGTGGCTCTGGAACCCTCGCGAACTAGAAGCCCTTGGCTTCTTTCCCGAAATGGAAGACGAATGGCTCTCCCTTCTCTTACCACTAACACCCACATCTCGGATGCTCCCTGCGTCCTCTCTCTCTCTATAGTCATAGGCGTAAAGCATAGAGCGTATCTTGTAGGCGAGTCTACAATCCTCACATGAATGGACAACTTGACCCTATTCTCAAATCTCCTCGCATAGCCATATCATTGTACGTAGTCATCGTGAAAGCAGTACAACTTCAACAAATTTAGCCACGTACTTTATCACTGTTATCGTTCTGCCTTAGCTCTAGGAACTCCTAGGCCTTTGCATGTCCTAGCGATTGGTGGAAAATACTTAGCATGAAAACTCATGGAACTACGCGAGTCATTGCCTCTACAGGAGGTCTTGAAGCCCATTCCCACCATATCGGGATTCGTCTCACAGCAGGCAGTAGCTAGTCTGATCCTTGTGGCATCGAAGGTGATCCCTATGGCCTCTAAAACCCTCTCGACCTGTCGGAACCAATGGTCGGCTACCATCAAATCCCCTCCTCCCCTGAATGATAGAGGATGGTGTGTCATAAACCTCTAGAGTCCTCAGGTCCCTCCACGACCCTATGCACTGCTTTGTGCAATGGCCGGCGGCCTGCAATGCCGGCCTCTACAAAAGGCCTGCGTCGAAAATAGGTGGTGCCTAACTAGCACCACAAGTGGGCGACTCCCGTCTACAGCCATCTACATGTCAAATGGCAAGTTGAGTTTTTAATGAAGTGCCTCAGGGGATAAATACGGACTTGAGACCTTATTCACACGATGAAAAAAAAATTCATTCACAGCGTGAGGCATTCTAGGTAATACAAGATAAACATTCCATATATTAAGTCATACACAAAATTATTTTTTTCATTTTGTACTTTTTTTTTAAAAACAGTTTCCATGAACAGTGTTCCACACAGTGACCCAAAGCGGTCACTACCGGCGGTGGGTGGGTGTACGCGATGCGTGTCTTGGCTATGACATCTCTTAGCATACTGTGAGCATTAAATGCAGCCATGTAGTGTAACCTCAAGCGTCTGGCCCGGATCACTTGAATTGTGACACCACACAACCTGTGCAATGCCAACACCAGTCCCATGTGACAGAACCCCCACCATGCCCGGAGCTTGGTTTTGACGCAATTTGGTGCCTTGTGACCCCGAAAGGCGACCCGTGTCGACACGGGAATCGTGTCGCGACAGAGTTACTGTCCCATGTCGACACCAAAGTGTGTCGCCTTGACCTCGGCTCCATGCGGCCGGGTGTTGCGGCCAAAGCCAAGTCGCGTGCCTGCCCGGCTACATCGACATGATTAAAATATGTGACCCTTCCGGCTGGCCCAGCCGGCCATGTCACGACACAAGAACAGATGTCGCGACACGGGGCCAAGTTCATGTCGGCGCACGCGCGGGCGCTATCATAGTGCGTTCGGTCAGCTGTCGTGGGCGGCGGCACGCTGGGCCCGCGAGCCTGGCTTGCGCCTGGCGGTGTGCTAGGCTGACTTGAATCCACGACACCGTTTTGGGTCACGACCTGGCGAAAATGAAGCGTGGCCCCTCGATTGGTCCCCTGCACCTTTTCCTTTTTTTTTTTTTTTTTTCAGAATCCTCCAATAGCCTTCCTACCACTTCTTGGCTCTTATAGCCTTTACAAAACTTGCTCTCTAAGATCGAGTGGCTTGACTCTCGAATCAACAGAAAATATTTCTTATTTTCCTGCTTCCACAAATTAAGAGTTTAGTACAACCCTTTTTCCTTGTGTGGCTTGGATTAATCTTCTGGAATCCCACAAAACACAACATGTTTATATTCAAAAAAACTAGAACGATTGTCCATAAATTTTTTTTTTCTTTTTTTTTTCTTCTTATTTACGGACTATTTCTCCAGAAAGCCCTAAGGTTATATTTTCTCAACCCTAGTGTTCCAACATTTTCTATGCCATTTACCAAGCATACAATCACACAGCACATGCAACACGAATCATGAAAGCAATCATCGGAATGCCTGATAGATGCATGATCTAACCCGTGCCCGTCGGAACCAGGCAATCGTGGCACGAACTTCACGATCATAGGCTATAACTCTAGTATTGACATCTAGCTCTAAGTATTTATAAACCTAGCTGCGATGCAAGCGACGCCTAAATGGAAGTCAGGTTGACGATCCGTCCTTTCAGCGGAGATACATGTAGTCGTTAAGTATTCTTGATGCCACAAAATGAGTGTCTCTCTACCCGAGACTCAAACATGAGTAAAAATGGCCACGTTGGGCCTATACATCCATACTCACCCAAATATAACCAACTATATTACAATAGTTTCAAGAGTTAATTACACTCCTATACAAACATGCATCGATCATAATGTTTCATACATGTTTTACAAAAATATATAATCAAAGCCACATGTCGATTTTCTTCTCAAAAGCAGCCTCTAGTGAGTGTCGTCTTCACAGATACTCCATGTGTAGAAAGGGGATCCGCGACAAGGTGAAGCTGATACCCGGTAGTTGAATTCCTCTCAAAGGGCTCTCCCCACCTAAAATGCACATGCAATGACACATCATAACATCCACATTCCATACAATTTACAATTCATACATAGAATGATTTCTATAATGCATGAAATGTTTCCATGCCTATACCTCGAGTCACTCACCGACTCCCTCACACATGCCTATGCCAAGTGTGGCGTAATCTTGGTAATACCATTGACTTGCCGCCCTTATCTGCAGAGCGCATCGGCTCGCCCGACATGATGTAATTCTCTATTGGGTAACCAATCCGAGTCGATCCGACTCCTGTCGCTTGACTCTAGGTCTAAGTGATGCAAAACGCGACCGTGTGTTTCTTTTAGGCCTGACATAGCACTACGCAGCGGGTCTCTTACACCCACATCTACAAATTTTATCATATCCATGGTCTTTTGCAATGTTCGGGCTTTTCACGAAGTTATGACCCCTTCTTGCTTTGTCAAGCCACATTAATTACTTTTCATTTTGCGATTTGAACTATGAGTCTTTGTGGGCGTAGTCAATGACCAAACTCAATCCATTCACGAAGTGGTGAACAACCATACGTGCCCACCCGACTCTAGCGTGTCACCACCGTGCATATGAATGCAATTTATACCCAATTCATATCCAATTCCAATGCCTGTGAACGTTATATTTCATACCAGACCAACGATCATGTTAACACATCAATTAGCATGCATGAACATATTATTTTCTATACACATTGAAATCATTCAATTCAAACAAATATACATGGTGAATTCGATCCAAGCAAATCAGACAGTTTTTCATAGTCTGACGATATGTGTGGGTTGTCGAGGATGGCCCCCTCATGGCTGTCGGTTCACTTCTTGGGCAGGAATCTATATTGGCCATTTAGGCCTCACCACCAAAACCATTTCATGGCTTTTTAGACAAAGAGCCTGTCGAAGTGAAGAAGACCCTATCCGGGAGAAAACTCAAGCAATATTAGTGCCATTCTTGGCACATGTCACATTCTAGCGGCCACCTTGAATTACACCTTATCCTTATCCATCTACCATGGAATTCCACCCAATCCCATGTTGCCATGTCTATCCTTAGGTCCATTCAGACTCTCGATGTTTGACTTGCTCTCAGCTTGACACATGGCACCTTTGTGAGCCACTCATCTCGTCACCCGAAGTGTCCGTACTACTACTCGATTGCCTCAGCATTGAAATTTCGGCTATCTCGGAGTCGGCCGAAATTTTATGTGGTAGCTAGATTGTAATTGAAGTCCGTTTTGTCATCGAGGAGATCTAGAAAAAATTCAGTTACGAAATTTGAAATTACGTTTACTCTTTTTTAGAAAATTAGAATTTTTTGGGGTTTTACAGTTTAGTTTTGATTCATATAAGAAAATAACTTTGTTTCAGGTGTGGTAGTATCTAGGTACTATCTTAATAAACTATAGGTACTACTTGACATTGTTTATTATGGTAGCAATATGACTATTGATGTTGTACTTGTGACATCAAAACTGATCATACCATCTTTAAATGGATCGGAAATATCCCACAGTGGATGTCGTATAGCAGACAACACACCGTTGGAGTCCCATGATAAGGACCCGTGATTTAACATACAAGGTTATTATACAATAATCCATAAGAGTTCAAATTACAACTCTATTATCGTTTACATGCTTGAGCTTAGTTTATTCCAAACATTTAAAATTTAAATCTTCCATAAGCCATGTGGAAGCTTTCTTCATGTACTCATTGGTCCAGGATAGGAGCCACTCACAGGCCTTCGCACTGCACTAAAGTATTTTTCTCATATAGGGTGAGCCACGCTGATAAGTGAAATTCCTACAGGTGCTCCAGCTCAGTTCACATGCAATGCCTACACTTAACAACTCACGACACCAAGCTATGACAACGTTATCAAACACAAGCCTAGATGTAAAAATGCTGCCTATGCTATGGAAGTACTCAGATTAGTGCTAATGTCTGGATCCATTAGGCCCTAGGTTATCATATACTATGCTCGTGCAGTTATTAACAAGAATGGGTTGAGACTCATCTATGCACCATGCTCAGTCTTTACCGACTCTCACACACAATGTAACACCACGATATTACATACAGGGACACATTATCGACAACAATTTCAAGTAGAATGTGCTATTCTAGATTGGAATCTTACGTGCCATGCTATCGAATGAGGTGAGACTTAGCCATGCACCATACCTTAGTCTTTCTGAACTCACAACCACCTGTTGTGCTGATGTATGATCTAAATCCATGCCGTGAAATGAAATGAAGACTCATTCATACCATACCCAGGAAGTCCTTACCTACTCCCCACCTGATGCAATCCCAATGTGTGAAAAATCCTTCATTAATGGATTACATCCAATGATCATTTTCAAACAAAGTCTTTTGTTTCTCAAGCAGATGAGTTGGATGTTACACCCAAGTGATATTTCATATACAAAACTCATGTGTCTTTTTTGTGGGTAGCGGATTTTGGAGTCCCACGGCCCGGCCGCCCACCACCGTCTACACTTTTTGGACTTTCGTCGAGTGTAGTAAAACCCGATCTGAGTCTTTCACCCAGGGGAGAATCACAGCCCTTCTTGCTATTACCCGACCGCAAGTTTCTTTTCCTTTTTCATGAAAATGTGCTGCTCTGTTAGACTTCATCAAAGCGCTCTTGAATCCGCCCATCGAACACCAAGTGAGGTGTTTGATTGCAACTCATACACTCACACGAAGATATGCAATGTTATGTGTGTATGCCTCGCTAATGTGATGAATGTCATATGAACACTCCAACTCATACATTAAGCGAGTGTATCATCGACAACTATATTACACATAATTCCATCAAACAATCACATTACAATGTCAATACATCACACACATATCAACATTCAATCAAGCTGACAACAACTAAGCGGTATTAATAAGACGAAGTAATAACATCCTTCTGTAAGACCATTGTATGTGTAATGCCCTGGCGTTCCACCTGACCTCTGCGTAATCAAGCTAGTATGGCTTGACACGGGCTCCAAACTGACCACAAGCAGGACATGATAGGCCTCAGCAACCGTAGGTGAGGCTAGACACATCTTCAAAAGCCCGACCTCGGGCTCGCCGCCTGGCGAGAATTTCCCTTCGCCTAGGAGAAGCGTCGGGTTTAGGGCATTTTACCTTTGAACGGACCCTTAGCACGTTCCATAGGTACAACTGGAAATCGACCAAAATGGAGACTAAACCATAGTGGGAAGAATCTCTGCATCTTGAGTAGTCTAAGCGCAGGAACCCCTCCTAGGCTTGGGAGCCGATTTCCCCGAATCTTCTCTTTTGGATCTTTATTAAAATCCTTCCTGCTTGTACTGAAACATAGCCTGGAAGTCGTGTGAAGATGAACTATCATTCTTGGCTCGATGAGTTCAAGCAGACGGAATCTGTGGTGTGAGAGAGAAGCCTTGGTCTCTTTCTCCCTCTCTTTCTCTCTCTCTCGGACAAGAACCAGGAAGAATGGGATATTTTTTTTTCTTTTTTGCCCCTAAAGCCCTCACTTAAGGGTTAAGTGAGTGGCCCACATTGCGTCATGTGTCCCAAGCCGATAGGGTCCTTTTCTTGAAACAATTTATTTTGTCCTGGTTAGAGTTTAATCTATTCTAAATGAACTTTACACAGGTTATTTCCCCGTCTGTTTCTTTGGGGGCCCACGGACACTCGATAAATCACCAAGAAATCAAGCCCACCTCGAACTCATGAAATTCGATATGGTGCTTTGGTTTTGCCGAGATGAATCCGGGTGAGATCTGTTTAGTCATCAGAATCTAGAAAAATTTCTGATTTGCAAACTGTATTATACTTACCGTTTACCCTTTTTGGGAATTTTCAATTTACAGTTTTATAGTACTATAGTTTATTAAGATGATACCTAAGTATATTATACATGAAGCAGAATTTATTTTCATACGGTCGTATTGAACTATGTATTTTGCATTATACCGTTTTATAATTATTTTCAAATCAATGTAGGGAAACACAATTGCCCTATGTATGTATAATGTTGTATATTGGCCTAGTCCTGCTCACTGTTGCATTCAAGTATTTTAGAGTTGATTTCTAAGTAGCGCCTGGTCAATTAGCTCCTCCTTGATGGTACGTCCTGCTAGTTAGGCCAGGGTCACCAAACCATCAATATGGCGAGTCAAAAAACCATGCACAAGTCACATCATGATCATTCTCTACTATCTTATTTCTTATTTCTGCTCAATTCCATACATATATATATATATATATACGGTACAATGGTGTATTTGGTATTTGCGAAGAGGTTAAACAAGTACTAAAGTGAATTTGAACTACTGAAGTATATTGTCTAACTCCTGAATAGATCACTGAAGCCCATGTAGAATCAATGTGTTTGCAACATGTTCTAATGAAGATACAAAACAATGGATATTTTAAAGTAAAAATTGAATATAAAGATTATCTGTGTGTATGTTTTAACTTTAAGTCAGCCTTTTTATAACGTTTGAAGCTATCGTACAAAATGTCTCTATCTAAAATAATAAAATCATATAATGCGTTATTCTCACCATCTCAGTAGTTTATAGCATAACTTGTAGCAACGTGTAATGTAGGCCTAATTGATCGTATTACTTGGGGTGAAGCAACAAAAGAATGAAATCATTGATACACTTGGGGCAAAGCAAAATTATATATACTATATATATATATACAACAAAAGAATACCTTAAATCATTGATACACACTTGAGGCAAAGCAAAATATATATATATATATATATATATATATATAAATCAAAGAAATTGTGAAATAATTTACATTTTTTTTTAATTTTGCTTTAGTAATGTGAAAATCATCTACATCCATTTCGTTTTTTTTTTTTTTTGAAATGATAACACTATGTATATAGTAAATTGTCTTTACAGGACTAAGATCTTCACATATCACGTCTTTGAACATTGAAACGCTTTTAACCAAACTAAGCTAGGCATGAGGACTGATTTTGATTTATATAAAAATTGAATGAAATATATAAGAAAACAATATATCCAGAACACTAGAGTTTTGGTCAAAATGATCTCATTTTTTTAAATAGCCTTCTCTTGTATTCTCGAGCTTCTACGATCATTTCTCGCCTTCAGAGACCTAGGAATGTCACATGGGAGAGGTGGGTGTGGCCCCATTCACAGGATGCGTTGACAACCCGTCAACTGCGGAATGCTGTGGATGTCGGAGTAACGAACACCACTCACGAAAATCGAGCGTCTCTCCTTTGTGCAGGGAGCGACCTTGAGTCTGGCTGTCCCAAGCCAAATTTACAATGACCACACTAAGGTCACATGCGGAAGTAAAATAATGGTCCTTTGGGATATTGCATTAATACTCACAAATACATCAGCTATATACAATAGTTCAAAGTTAGCCAATAACTCTTTACCAAACATATCAAAATTTAAAAAAAGTTTTAATATATGTTATATACAAAAGCGAACATAACAGCCACAACGACTTCTTCCTAAGCAACGAAGGCCTCTGAGTGACGTCGTCCTCTGTACACTGCCTGTACCTAAAATAGCGATCCCTCGATGGGGTGAGCAAAGCTTGATAGTGATAATTTCCTCGTGGGTTGCCTCCCCCACCTAGTGCACATGGCATGGCAAACAATCCCACATCTCAAGCAATTGCACCCAGACATACTCGAATGTCTGCATCCGTCCATGTAGGAGTCTATACCGGCCTGCCTACATATGCTAAGCGGAATGCGGATAAAATATTCAGTTTCAAAACAAAAAGTTTTTTGTTCTCGAAAACTTTACTCCGAATTTGAGTAATATATTGGACTACCCTCAGGCGAATCATTGGATAACCCTCGAAACGAATTATGGGCCCCTCGATGCGAATTGTTGGACAATCTCTGACACGATTCTCGAGGAAAATCTTCCGTCAAAATTCCTTTCACAAACATTATCGTTTTTGTTTTCTTTCATGTTATGCACTCACTCCTAATATTCTAGGGTGCCCCATTGCATATGGATTGCATTATGCCAATCCCAAAAAACTTATGCTAATATATAAAACATGTGTATACTAACATAATTAATCCACATAAATCATGTTATTAAATTCACATCAATAACACCAAAATTAGCTCACATGGGCTAATTAGCAAACACAAACAATTCATTTTTTGAATAAGCTCCAACATCATAAAGTTCACACAAGAGTAGTAACTATTTCATATAACTTCAGTGAAACCATCGGGTTAGCCTTTGTTCAGCCCACACAATTAGAGATTTCCGCTCGGTTCAAAGCTTTAAGACCGATATCACGGTCCTTCGAGGCCTCGACAATCCGCATCCATAAAATGGCTCTTGGCAAAGAATAAGCCGTGGAAAAGATCCTACCTCTTGGAGTTGTGAACTCCACCAAATCAGGTGTCCCGCAGCAGCCCTCGCCCGCGTGAGCGACTTTACTTCTTGCTCCATCGAGCGAAGCCGGTTGATCGAGCGGCCCGAAAATCTAGAAGGCCACTTTCTCTCTGAATTTCAAAACCCAACTACGCACCTTTTACCCCATTGCCGTTTTGGCTTTCAAATAATGGAGAAGAAGACTATTTGCATTTTGTCTTATTCATTTAAACATTTGTACTTAATTTCGATGTGTTCTTTTGTCTTGATTTTTGACACTTGGCACAATTTAGGCCATTCATCTCATCCTCTCACTAATCATGAAACATGTATGTATGAATTTTATGTAATAGGTGACTTTGTCATCACATGTCTCGAAGTCGTTTCACGGCACCCTGCTCGAAAAAGCCTTGAAACCGGTATCTAGGTCGACGAGTCGACGTGGTAGCTAGATTTCGCGGGAGTAGTTATGATGAAATCCATTTCCGATCAAGCGAGATCTAAAAAATTTCGGTTTTTACGAAATGACCATTTACTAATTTTTCGGAAAATTAAATTTTCTAAGGTTTTACATTTCCCCTCCTTAAAAGGAATTTTGTCACGAAATTTTGGACTATCACAACAAACCATGCATATACAACATACTATACCATGCATGTAAACTAGTCATTTAAGTATTAAGCGACTAGCCCACGTGCCTTCGTCCCTAAACAAGAGGATGGGTGGCACACATCGTGTCTCGCAGTGGACCCCCTTCTAGTCACGGGAAATCTGAAACGCAGCTCCATAGTAACCTCCCGATGGCTCGCTCGTGACAAGTTACCATGAAGCTAAGTGGATTAAGCGCTAAAGAACGTATTTTGGGCATGGGTTATAAAATTTTTCACTTTTCTATCAAAATCACACCCTTCAGATTCTTGAAAATCCAAACATACTTATTTGCAGTGATCAGTAAAATAAAATCACACCTGTGTAGCAAAATATGCTCCAAATGTTTCCCGAATGTCCAACTGCAGCAATCCAGGACCTCTGATTATAATCAAAATATAAGATAAAGTCGATCGACATAATTTTGTCATGACCTTTTTCTCCAAAACCATGCATGCATATTTTACAAAAGATATTTACATATACAAAAATACACATTTAACTTTTACTATTTTTAATTGCACCTTATCTTATTTAACACATGCGGGTGAGGATCTGGAAAGGTCTTCGACAAACACCTACACCTGAAAATTTGTTTAAAACGAGAAAGCGTGAGCTGACAGCTCAATTAGTACTATAAGTTCTAAATAACATTTGTCTGCTGTTTGTACCTCCCAATATGAAAATCTGTACATAAATGGTTATACAAAAGTAATTTATGAAAATTGAGTTTTGCTATGAAAACCATTTAAGCTGATGCGAAAACTATTTCTCTTTGCTAATGTTGCCTTCTTTATTAATTACGAATACTAATTATCTTCTTGCTTGTTAAACTATTTACCTTTCTTTAGCTATTTGATGGTGGATTAACCTCAAGTGCTATCTTTGTAAATCAAGTACCAACCACTTTGTGGCCATTTCTGAAATACTATCGTGATGCCTCAGGCTTCCGGAACTGCATCGATAGTGAACCTCGAACACTACGGCTAGAATGGTCCCGATGAACACGGCTGGAAGTCTATATAGCATAATGGAACACCGGGACCAAAATGCTGATGGAACCTCGGAACCAACACCTCATACGCTATGTATACTAAGTCCGCGCTAACTTCTCCGCCACCAGCGAATGTGCGGCGACTCACTATATAAATATATACTAGATACCTTTGATTCCGACGAGGCAATATGAACATCATATCCATAACATTGCCATGCATAATCCGAAATACGTGTAGGAAGCTGGTACATGCCATCACAAGAGTTTTGCTTAAACACATGCCAAATGTTTCTTAAGTAAAATCAAACTTGTGAGTATAACAATTGAGTAAAAAAATGCTTTATAAATCTATATTCAAGCACTTTACAAACTTGTAATTTAAACACTTTCGTTTTAGAAAATGATTTTGAGTACTCACCTTTTCTCGACTAATTTCTTACAATTCTTATCAAACACTCCTAGATTCTCGTCGGATGCTCAAATGTACAATCCATACAAAATACGAAAATGCCATCAGTTTAACGTTTTAACCATAAAACATACACAGGGCTTTCAAAGTGACTATATCGAACGAACTTCGATTCTAACAAAACTTTACGTGCTAGTCCCATTTGATAAGGACATCGATAATATGATGTGAAATTGACCAAAATGTCCACACATGTACCCCATAAAAACTATACATTGGGTAACTTTTGGCTGAGAACTTTTCGAGAGAGTCTAAAAATAGAAACATTCACAAGAAAATTCTGTCAGAGCACAATAGGCTACAATCCTGAATTTCAATCCATTTATTCGAAACATTCTCAAAGAAATTAAACCCATTTAATAGAACACAATCCCAAAATTTCCTAAAAATCTTAAACTTAATTAAAAATTTGGGTAGATTTATGATAACCCTCACGCCTCTCAGAAAATTCAAGCCATTATATAGCATTTAGGCTCGAAATAACACAAGTAAGCAAATTTTCTACCTTTTAAAGTTTGACAAAAGGCTAAGATATTGGTACATATACGTGGCTTTCTGGTAGCGATATACCAATTTTTCCTTTTGTAGCGAAACCCTCACGATCAGATTTCCGTGCGTCACGAGGAAAATGGAAAATGACAAGAAAAAATTGTCTTCTCTCTCTCGATTCGACTCGGGTTGTCGGTCCACGCCCTAAGTTTTTATTTTATCCATTTTTTCATTGTTGTTTTTCTTTAAAATTATTAATGTTGTATTATTTAGACCTTCTTGTTCCTTGTCTCGTCGGGTTAATTTGTCAAAAATTTTCATTTCTTTTAGTTCACTTATTTTTAAATGAACTTTGTAACTTAAGGCATTTTTGACTTATGAAGTTTTTGTAAAAATCTCGTCCACTACAGGAATTCTGGCGATTTATCACGAAATTCGTAAATATTCGTATCGGGAGTCAGGTAATTTTACAGTCTATCAGATTGGCAGGCAATTTAGCAGTGCCGATCCGTTTAGATCATCAGAGATCTGAGATTTTCTAGGCTTCTAAGCCATTTTGTAATTTATTATTATTATTATCCTTTAAAATTCCAAAATTGGAATTTCACCCTCGCTTTCATAATTGCAAAGTGTCACAATTCTTTCAAAAACTTTATAATTTCACCTTAAAAGCGACTTTCAAAAATTCTATTATGGCACTAAAATAATTAAGGAAGCCCTTAGTCTATACGGTTACACATACGAAGTACCTCTATAAGATGAGGCGTTCTGTCTTGTCCTCGTGTTATTCACTCATTTCAGCGGTATGTCGCACCCTGCCTAGCCTCACGGTCTTGTGTTCACAAAGCACAGTCCGGTATCCATAATGCTGGTCCCTCCTCGAAGATCCCGCCAGTGTCAGCCTCGATCTCTCCCCGATCCACTACGTAAATTTGGATCTGGGTGGCACCTCAGGCATGGGCGTGAATACCTCGTGGACACGACATCTTTGGCGTGCCTTCTTCGTGCGCTATAGTGCCTACCCTCACCGAGTATCTGAAGGGCCCAATGAACCTCGACGATAACTGCTTGCGAACCCTAACCACTCATCTCTTAGGCATCACCTTGAGAAGAGGCGTGATCTCGACCTCGAACTCCCAGGGTCGGCGTCGTACATCGGCATAGCTCTTACGCCGGCTCACGGCGGAAGTGAGAGAGACGATGTCGTATCAAGCTCACGCTACGAAGAGTGTCTCTAATCAAATCGGGACCGGTGATGGAGCTCTCTCCCCACCTCGATCCAACATATCGGTGATATGCATGGCCTCTATACAATGCCTCATATGGTGCCATCATACTCTCCGTCATTGTTGTTGTAGGTGAATTCCACTAAGGGAAAGTGCTCTTCGGCTACCTATGATCGGGACGCATGCTTTCATGACATGTCCTCTAACACTGTATAGTCCTCGGCCGACTATCCAGATGCAGTAGGTGGAAAGGCTGTACTCATGGTCATTTAGTGTGCCACATGCTTTTTGGAAACTCTTCGAAGTGCGCAGTCAAAACCTCGGGTCTCTATCAGGCACTATGGATACTAGTACTCCTGTGGCCCAGGACTATCTCTCAAATATACAATAGGCGGAATCTCTCAATGTGAGAGGTCATCGCACGGCTAGAAAATGTGCCGACCTCGTGAGTGCCCGGTCCCTTATCCACCCATACGCATCATGTCTGCATTGTGTCAGTGGCCGTGGGTCACAAAATCCATCGTACGGCGTGCTCGCACTTCCACTCGACCACCTCCAATGGCTGGAAGTAGCCTGTGCGGCATACGGTGCTTTCGACCTTAACTTGCTGACACGTGAGATGTCGTAGAACAAAGTCCCCTACGTGTCTCTTTATCCGCTCGGTAATCTGGTGGCGAAGATCACGGTACATCGCCGTGCCACTGAATTAATGCGACCGTCGAGCGGTGAAACTCCTTGAGAATCTCCTCTCTCCGTCGGTCGACTAGGGAACCCTTACAGTCACTCTATGCAAAGACTACCATATGCGTGGGCGGTTGATGAGTCAAAAACTCATGAGATTTTTAATACATTTTTAAGAGTTTATAATGAGAATAATGATGAATTGTTTGCGAGCGATAGTGAATCAAATTCAATTTGCGGGAAAATCTGACCAAAAATCATATTTTAGCAGAAATCTGCCAGAAATCGGCTGCTATTGAGAATTTAAATCAAAGCTGGGCTGAAGTCGCGACGGGAAGTGCGGTTCCGGCAATTCGAGTCACGACCTCGACAAATTTGGTTTGGAAGAAGCCGAAGAGTGAATAAGTGAAGTCGTGACTTGCGAAGGAGATTGAGCAAAATGTGACTTGGTTGAGAATAAGAGAAGCGATCCAAATGAAGAAGTTCAGGCATCGCGACATCATTTGCGACGTTGCGACACAAACGGAATAAATGGCGTCGTGATACCACCATGAGGTCGCGACAAGGGTGACTACAAGGCCACAAGTGACCTTCTCAAGTAAAGGAAGTCGCAGCTAATTTTTTGAAAGAAAAGGACTTGATGTCGCGACCTTGACGATAATGAAGAATAACACACCCGGTGCGAAACTCAATATCAGAGGCGAGGAATTAATAAAGAGCGAGATAGGATGTGGCGACACCGCCCGAGTCGCGGCGAATTGAAAGGTTAATAGTAGACATGGAGGTCGTGACAGCGATGAAGTTGTGACATGATTTTCCAAAAGGCTGAACATAGAGGTAGCGGCGTCATCCGATTAATTGGCGACATCGAGTTAAGTAAAGGTAGAATTCGCGGCGTCGCTTTAGTAGTCGCGACATCGGTACCGCGAAAATGAAGGTCGCGGCGTCCTTTATTAGTCGACATTGAAACTACAAAGAATGGAGGTCAGCGACATCATTTGTTGTCAGCGACATCATACCCAAAAGATGCTGAAAACAAGTCACAACAATAGTAAAACTTACGACATCAAAGAGCTCATAAGCTTAAGCGGTGAAGTAGCGACGTATGATTGAGTAAGCGACCTCGAAAGATCTTACAAGACATAAAGGAAATCGCGCGATGTCCTTGACTGTCGCGACAGCGATTTACAAGGAAAGAATTCGCGGCGTCATTTAGCGGTCGCGACATCGGACTACAAAGAAGTGTTAGAGCAAGTGCAGCGGATAAAGCACGCTCTGGTGACGAGGAAAAAGCGAAGTCGCGATGTATGATTGAGGTCATTGACCTCGAGAAGAGATCACAATGCGGAAAGATGAAGTCGGGCGTATGATTGAAGTCGCGACATCAAAGCGTCAATAAAGCGAGCAGGTGAAGTCGTGACGCTGAAAGAAGGTTGCGACGTAGTCGAGTCATGATGGAAACAAATAGATCGCGACATGAACAAACAATGGGCGATTATTTTAAATCCACAAATAGGTGCATCAAAGTTGGGGACATCACTTCCAAACCCTATAAATACACATTTCGCTGTTGAAGAGGCGACTCTTAGCGACCTGAGCGAAAGATCTAGGTAGCCTAAGGCTCATTTTTGTTATTTTTCTTCTTGTCTTATTATTTTTGGTTTATTTCATTTGTCGTTGGGCATTAGAGTAGATTTTATTTTTGACTACGGATGCGAACGATTAGCTTGTTCGCGAAGCTCAAATGCGAAATTCATTTTTTCAAATTACTATCTGGTTGTTTGAAGTTCGGACAGTGCGGAGACTGGGACTCGATTTCATTATGCAGTGGTTATTTTTATCGAGATAACTATTGCGGCGTGTGTAATTAAGTGATTTAGAAACCCGACTTCCATTGAGCAGGCTTCTGTTGTTAGAATTTATCTCTGAGAATAAATTCAAGTGCTAATGAACTTTAAACGAAAATCTGTTTTTTACGGTTATCGTTTTACATGAGTGATTCCAATATTAGTGTCTTATACCAGCGGTAACATTAGCTACCATGCCACTACGATTTCGGGAGGCCCTCTGGTATTACAGAGAAGGCAATCTGAGAGTGATGAATAATTTCTCAGGGTATATTAACCTAATATTGAAGTCTAACGAGCTTTGTAAGTTTATTTGGAGTAAATCCTCGTCTCACTTGAAATCAGAATGGGTTGAATGAATTATCGATTAAACAGCAAGATTTCACCTCGGTCGAGCAGTGATTTCTAATCTCGTGTTAAATGAGATCTAATCAAGGAAATGATAGAACTATTCTAATTTAGAGGAGGAGAAATGGAGTAAAAGTAAACCCATGCTATACCCATGTCTTGGAGCTATGGTTTATAGTCACGTTAAGGTATTAAGTATTGAAAAGAAAAATATCCGAGAAGGGGCGGCTTACAGTTAAAAGTAGTTATCTAATTCTGTCTTGAAAGAATCGGGGAAAAGAATTAGATGATGAAACGATTAATAGTTTGGAGAGATCTAGCTACCTTGCCATATTCACTGGATTGATTTAAAATCGTAGTTTTTATGAAGCAAGGTTATAAAGTACTCTGCATAAATTGATTTTCACAATAGTAATTAATACTCAATGTTTCGTTTAAAAGATAGTTCGATCCGATTATTTTCATTACTATTCTTTATTCTTTATTCTTTATTCTTTTAAATTTCGGTTTAGTTCATTCACATATCTTAGGCTAAGTATATTTTAAGGCACACAAGCTGATTTCAATTGCCGTTTTAGAGTCCAAATAGTGTGAAATTTGATTAGTTAGGAAGTAGTTGATTGATAATTCTTGAGATCTACGTGGGATAAATGTCTCTGGACTCCAAATCCATTTTATTACTTGTTCGACTGTGCACTGGGATCTTAGATCAAAGTAGAAAGAGATTTATCTAATCTTAAGGAAGCAATTTTAATGAGTATAATTGCAAGAAATACAACAAACAAGTTTCATGGCATTATTAGTGAGGATTGAAGCAAATAGTCCTTTGGTAATGGTGTGTAAAATTTGTATATATCTTCACAGTCCACCCAGCAAGTTTTTATGGCGGCGGATTGCGGATCGTCGAAAAATTTAGTAGATCAATATTGACGAAAGAAAGGAAATACTAATTTGGACATTTAAAGAAAAATAGCAAAAATAGTTTTCAAGCGTGGTTATTTTTAGCCACTAACCTTTATGACCATGTTAAAATATTACGTTGACGACTAATCCTGATAATGTAGTATGTTTTGATTTCGGAAAAACTTTTAATGCATAAGCTGAACACTAATTTGATTCCAGTGAATCTTGAACTAGAGAGAACACTTTCGAGAGAGAAGCTTGAGAAAAGCGAAAATGGCGAGAAAAACTTCGGCTATGGATGGCGAGACCCGGTGAGGGCGAGCTGCGACGGAAGGCCTCGATCAACGTCTGATGGAGGACACGGAACTGTGTCCCGGGATGAATACTCTGCCAATCAGGCGACCCTACGATTGGTGCAAATAACTTTGTTGAAGCCGGCCAACGATTTGTGGTTCGGCAACAACGGTTGCGGTCATCCCCTGAGAAGACCCAAATGAGCACACAGGAAGGTTTCGGGATGGCGAGCACGAGTGAAGTTAGATGGGGTGAGACCGAGGAGGTCATAAAATTGCATTTATTCCCATTTTCTCCTAAGAATCTGGCTGGCCGCATGGGTATGAATCTCTACCATATGGATTCTGTTGATAAAGGAGGAGCTTGTAGAAAGCCCTACTTGGGTAGATTTTCCCCAGTCGCTCGCGTAGAGAGGAGATAATTGTGTTCGACGGGGGAAGATGAGGCCTTTATGTAGCATGGGAGAGAGATTCAAAAGATTCTTTGAAAAGATGTCGATGCATGGAATAGACTTGAAGACGGATGGACATAGTGTATCATGCCTTGATGATACATCTAAGGGCATTATTGATGCTTCTGATGTGGAGCATTCAAGCGTAAGAATCTTTGAAGAAAGCGGGAATCGATAGAGGACTGGCGAAATGCAATATAGAGCTCCATGAGTTTTCAAGAGTAATTAGCAGAGGAAAGAGGAGTCATGGAGGTGAGCAAGATGACAGCCATGGAGGCAAAGTTGGATGCATCATGAAATAGAATGGACAAGCAAGAAGAAGATGCGCCTTTGCTCATGAAATAGGAATGATCGAGAGGAACTGTGAGGAAGTGCTGATGTACGAAGAAGCGTTTTATGATCTTTGAGGAGTTAAGTACTTGGGGAGCCAAGAAGTTATCTTCAAACCAAATCCTATTTGCCGGCCACTATCATCCGGCGCGAGGAACCATGAGAATTTTTTCATATGGTGGAGGGCCTCGTAAGGCTGAGCATGGGCGGAATCCTCGACGGGGATGTCGTGACCACGAGTTCTACTTGGCCCCGACAACGAGGAGGTGAAAATAGAAACTAGTACCAAAGTCAGAGGAGGGCTCAACCATTTGAAGATCAAATGCTGCAATTCATAAGGGGACAATAAAAGAAGTTGTTAAACCTCCATGAGCAGTTTGCCAAGTGGAAGCCTCGAAATACCAATTCTCAAATTTTTAGAAAACCATAATGCCTCCCTTAAGAATTTGGAGACACAAAATAGAGACAATTATTACTAAACACACCAAAACCGGATGAAAGATGCCTTTCCTAGTGACAGAAGAATCCGAAGAAGCGCATTCTTTGTGCGGCTCGAGAAGTGGGAAAGACTTGAGTGGAAAAGGCAGAGAGAAAAATATGAAAGCGACAAGGAAAGGAAGGCTGGGCAATCTTTGAGCTCTTGGAAGGAAAGAAAGAAGGAGCAGTGTCGGAAGAGAAGGAAGCAAGAAGAAAACCCAGAACAATCTGCCTGCAGTCCCATTTCCACGAGTTGCGAAGAAATCAAAGATAGAGGAACAGTTTGCAAGGTTTTTGAAAACCTTTCAGGAAGGCTGGAGATCGGTATGCCTTTCACGAGTGGTGACTCGAGATGCCTTTATCTGAAAATTTTGAAAGATGCGAGTAAAAAAAGAAAAGATTCTTGAAGAAGGAATTGTGAACTAAGCGCAGCTTCTTGATCTTTGTGATCAAGAGAGACTTACCGAGAAAAGATGAAGGATCGAGGAGCTTCACCATTCCACTGCCATTGGAAGTTTGAGTTTGAGAAGCTCTGCCTTATTTCGAGTGCTGATATCAATTTAATGCCCTGATACATTTGCCCGAAGTTAGGATTTGGGGAGCTTACTCCCCCTCTTTATTTACCCTCAAATGGGAAGATAGAACCCTGGCAAAGCCTGAAGGAATCATAGAAGATGTGCTGGTAAAGGTGGGAAAATTTATTTTTCCTGTTGACTTCATCATACTGGACATGGAGGAAGATTCACAAGTCCCTCTGCTGCTGGGAAGGCCATTCCTTTACCATTGGGCGACTCTAATCGATATGTAGAAGGGAATTCTCACTCTTAGAGTTGGAGAAGAGGCAGCTGACTTCAATTTAATCAGAAGTCTGAGAAATTTAGACATAGAAAGGGAAGATATCAAGTCAATTGAAGATGTATATGTCAATAACTCTGATTTTTACTATGATTGTAATGCCCAAATTTCAATCAATGAAAAAGAGATGAATTTCGATTATCTTGAAGGTTTTGATTCGAATTTTACGCACATCGGTTTACATTCTCTTTGAAAAAGTGATGAGTCTTGAGCAATGGGATAAAAAGGAGACAAAAATGAAGAAAGAAATTTCATCAAACCGGTGAAGGAGTTAGTTTTAAAGGAGTTGCCAAGCCATTTAAGTATGCTTACCTTGGTGCCAAAATCAAACCAGTAATAATTTATGCTAGACTTAGTGATGAGGCAGTTGCTGGAAATTTTAAGGAATCATAAGGAGTCACATGGCAGTGCATTGAAGAGTTAAAGGTGCTCCCGACCCGTGATATGCATGCCTGAAATATTCTTTGGAAGAAAATGCAAAGCCAATTGTTGAACATCAAAGTGAATCCGATAATGAAAGAAGTAGTCGGGAAGGAGGTGCTCGAATGGTTAAATGCTTTGGTTTTATTTATGCAATTTCGGGGCCGGTCCTTGGGTTAGCCCGGTCCATGTGGTTCCCGAAGAAGGGTGGATTCTTGTGATCATGATGAAATGAATTCCAGCAGAATAGTGACGGAGGATGGAGTATGCATTGATTACGGGAAGGCGAGATCGGCAACCGGGAAAGATCATTTCCCTTTGCCCTTCATTGATCGGATGTTGGAGCCAGTTCTTGAGGACACCCTCATTTTTGTTTCTTGGAGCGGGTATTCGAGCTACAACCGGTTGCAGTGCACACGATGATTAGTACCAAAGGAACTATTTTGAGCCCTATATCGAGATAGGTTTTGAGTGCTTTGCGCACTAATCATGCCAATTATGCCAGTGAAGTGTTCAAGTCTTCTTAGTATCACTTATGTCGTTTAGAGTTATTTTTGGTTGTTTCGGGTTTTGCGTACCTTGAGAGTTGATATCGAGACATAACCTGTTCATCAGCCATCAAACATACCAAAAAATCAAAGAAAAATGAAGGCAAAGTGATAAAAGTTGAATCTTGATATAGAACAGTATAGGCCATGCAGTGAAGATCAGCAATTCCAGGGAATTTCTCTAAGATTGCGAAAATTTCGCTGGGATTGCGAAAATTTCGCAATCATAGCGAAATTGTGAAATTTCGCTAAACCTAAAATTTCGCTAACCACTGTTCCTAGCGAAAAAATGCAGTTTCGCTATCACCTAAAAATTTCGCTAAGCTAGCGAAATTTCTCTAACCATGAAAATTGCCGTGCCTAGCGAAATTCGATTCGTATCTCATGCAATTTAAGCTGGCTAAGCGAATTTTAAACTACCTAGCCCAGAAATTTTTACGCTAGCGAAATCTCCTGCATTGTCATCCTTTTGTAATTAATGCAAACTGACCTCATTTTGGTGTATTACTTCCTTGTCCCTTATTTTAGCCAAAATGTTAGGCTTTGTGTAGTTTCACATAATGGGTGGCTATATAAACCCCATAGTTTTGTAACCCAAACAAGCTAACTTGGAGCAATCTTTTAGCCTGAAATTTTCACTTTATGTAAATATCTTCGGCTTTCACTTATGGTTTGGTTTTCTCTCTTCTCTCTCCTCTTTCTCTCATTTTCTAGGCTGCAAGCAGCCCTCTTGAGGATGACAACTCGAGGTCTTAGCTAAACCTCTTTTCTTTGAAGAGGAAGAAGCTAGCTTGGTTGTAGAGGCGATTCTGAGTTAATCCTCATGTGTTGAATCTTCTGATCTTTGTATTTATAGGCTCCCATCTTCTCAAACTAAGGTTGAATATCATTTAATGTCATTAATTTGTAATACTTACCATGCTTTAGGATCTGAGTGTATACTTATTGCTAGATGCCTTTGTGTGGTTTTTTAAGATGATCTTTACGAGCCCTTTGAAATGATGTTGAATGTTAGGGTTTTAAAGCGAAAGAAATTTTGTAGATGCATGTTGCATGTTGACTCCAAATAGGAATTGATTCTAGGGTTAGGTTTGCTAGTTAAGCAAGATCGGTTATGGCTTGGACTATAGGTTGCTTGTCATAATAGGGATAAAACCCGAGACACTTGTTTGCCTTTATGTTGTCAAGTTAGTGACCTAAATCTTCAAAGTTACCTTTTCACACATCACTTTCAGTCTTCCTGATTGTCGGTTTTCAAACTTCTCACCTTTGTTTTTGAAACAAATCCAAAATCCAAATAGAAAGCCTTACCTTTTCACACTTATGCAAATCATTCCTCAGGATGAAAACCCGTCACGTGTTAGAATACTGGGGCTATCTTTGCGGTAGCTTGACTACGTGGGAACAGGATATAAATTTTGTTGATTCCGCTCAACCTCTTTGTTGCCTGCGAATCACGAGGACCAGAAAAGACCACATTCACATGCCCGCATGGTACCTTTGCCTTGAAGGATGCCATTTGGGGTACATCTGTTTCCGGCCACTTTCAGTGATGTATGATGTCAATGTTCTCATATTTAGTTGAGTCATGGAATTTTATGGATGACTTCAGTGTATGGAGTCGATTTTGAACAATGCGAACAACTTTTGAAGCGGTACTTCAAAGAATGCAAGGACAAGCATTTGCCTTAAGTGGGAAAAATGCCATTTCATGGTAACGAAGGTATTGTTCTTACAGTGCATGGAATTTCTGCTACGAATTTAGAGTGGACCCGATCGAAGATTTCCATTATCAAAACCCTTGCACCTCCACAATGATAAAGGGGATAAGGAGTTTCTTGAGACATCTTGGATTTTATAGGAGATTCATCGAGACTTCTCAAAATAACGGACCACTATGCGATTCTTGGAGAAGGACTCAAGAGTTTAATTTGAACAGTTCTTGCAAGCGCCTTTGAAGAAATCAAGATCGGATTAGTTCGAAGCACCTATCATGTTTGCACCGTAATGGGATCGAGTTGAAATAATGTGATCTGATGATTTTGCAATGGGAAATTGTATTAGGGCAAAGAAAAGAAAATATTGACCATATACTATGCTAGCGAGAACCTTCAATGAAGCACAAAGAAAACTATTCCACAAGCGAAAGAGAAGTGCTAGCCATAGTATTTTCTTGTGAGAAATTAGTATTTATTTGGGATCCCCATGTTATAGTTCACACGGACCATGCGGCCATCGAATATTTGATGTCAAAAAGGAAGTTAAGCCAAGGCGTGAGTGGGTGCTGCTACTGCAAGTTTCGTCTGGAAATTAAAGATAAAGGGATGTGACAATGTGATAGGCGATCACTTGTCCGAGTGAAAAGGAATGAAGCAATGAGAAGGGGCGAAATTAACAGGAGAATTTCCTAGATGAACATTTGTTTCTGAGTGTCATTCCAACTTCCATGGTATCTTGATATTGTAGATACAGCTTGTGGAAGTAGTTCACTCGAGAATTGACTACAGCGAAAAGAAAGCAAAGTGACGGAGTACTATATGCGGGTTGACCTTTGCTATTTAAAGAGTCTTGACATGATTATCAGAAGATGTGTGCCAGAGAGTGAACAATGTAAAATCTTGAATGAATGCCATGCATCACCATATGGGGGGCATTTTTATGGAGAAAGAACAGCTCACTAAGATACTCCGATCTAGTTTTATTATTTTATCTTCGGAGATTGTCTTCAGATAGATTGAATTATGTGATAGATGCGAAATGACCAAATATCGCGAAATGAAATGCCCCTAAAGGTATAATGGTGGTGCAAATTTTTTGATGTATGGGGGAATAGATTTTATGGGACCATTCCCACCATCATTTGAAACCTGTATATCTTTTGTTGGCGGAGTGGATTATGTTTCAAATGGGTGGAAGCATTAGCTTGTCAAGGAATGATGCTATCTGATTGTGAGTTTCTTACAAAGAATATTTTGGCTTGATTTGGAACACCCGGAACTAACGGTAGTGATGGAAGCCATTTGCAAACAAAATATTTGCAAAACTCATGGCAGTATGGGATCAAGCATGGGAGTCTGCTTATCATCCCCGGACAGTGAATGATGGAGATTTATGAGGAGATTAAAGAATCCTGGAAATGGCGTAAGTTGGCAGGAAGGATTGGTCTTCGAACTTCGGCCTCTGAGGTATTAAAACTCCCATTGGAATGTCCCCATCTGAGATCTTATCTTTGGCAAACCATGTCATACCTCTTGAAGCCCGGAATACAAAGCTATGTGGGCCATGAGAAGCTTAACTGATTTTAAATTTGCCAAAGGAAGAAGCCTCATTTGAATGGCTGGAAGCGAAATGAAGCCTACGACAATGCTAGAATATACAAAGGACAAAACAAAGAAATGGCATGATCGGAGGATTACAGAAAAGAGTTGAGGAAACGAGGAGAAACGGGTTCTTCTTTTAACTACCAGTTGAAGTTATTTCGAGGGAAGTTAAAATCGAGATGGAGTGGACCATACACGGTAGTGTCGAGCACTACATTTGGGTGATAACATTAAGGCGATCTTTGAGGAAGGAATTTAAAGATCAATGGACAAAGACTGAAGCATTATCAAAGCAGGGAGGAAAGAAAGGAAGAGCTCAGTGGTTTATTGAGAGAGAGAAAGAATCAAACGACAAGTCCGGCTAAGGACTAAGCGAAGCCGGCGATGGGAGCGACCACTTAGGGTTTTAGTTACGATTTTAGACTTTGAAAATTTTTTTATAAGTTATCTTGATTTTGTTTTCTTTAGTTTTTTATAATGATTAGATTAGTACTCAGAAGCTAATTTTGTTTAATTGAATCCTTTACGGAAATGTTGCGAGTACTTATGCGAAATGCAAGGGAAGGAGAGAAAGAGTAACAACTTCGGAATGACTCGATTCACGGGAAGAGCTATTTGAAAAGGGAGCATTCTTTTCCTTATACAAATTCTGTGAAAAATTGAATAGTATACATGTTTGAATTGCTTTGTGTGAAATAGATTTATTTGATGATGAGAATCACGCTAATTAATCAAAGAGTGAAAAAACTGTCTGTTCATTAAATTTGGGGCAATTCTGCAGTTAGGTGGCGACAAAACTTATGTGACGAGTGATATTCGCTGACGAGTTGATGTCGATGACTCGATCGATATCTTGAAGGAAGAAAGAGCGTTAGTGGCGACCAAAGGTTATGTCGGCGAGAGGGAGTGGTCAGCGGCAGAACAATTGGAGTCGCGACAAGAGTAATTCCTTGAAGAGTGATGAGGTCGCGACAACAACAATGTCATGTGATGCTGATGTCGCGACTGTTGTCTCGACGCTTGGGATGACTTCTCCTCCGCAGTTAACTATTGTCGCGACAAACAATATTATCGACATAAAAGAAAAAAGTTTGCGGTTGGCTTTAGTGCATACTTTTTAATTTAATGACAACACCTGATAAGCGGCATGAATTGAAGTAAAGCGACAGCGCAAATAAATAAAGCAATAAATAGCCTGATAATAATTGGTGCATTTGTTGAGAAACTCTCTTCATTATCATCCTTAGTGGCAAATCAAACTTATCATCTTAGCGTTCTCTCGATTTCTTGATTTTGAAAACCTGGGCAATCCCTTCATAAAACCCTTTAACTAGCAAATGGTGACCCTTCTACCCTAGTCCCAAACACGAGCGAAATCATGGAAGAGTATATGCAACTTCGTAGAGGAAGTTCGTGGGAACCTACCATGGAGAACATACCGCCAGGCTTACGAAGCATCAGCAATTTCGAGGCGACAAGCATCTGAGGGAAAGACGGGTGGTAGAAGAAGAAGAAAGGCAGTTCGTCTCGGAGGAAGCTTTCTCCGTGCGGAAAAGCACTATCTTTGGAAAGGGATTTGTAGGAGAAAGAGGTTTAAGCCAACTCATCTCTGCCAGATTGAGTTGATAAACTGACGAGGGTGGGGAGAGTGCGAAGCATCAGGTGCAGTTATCGACGATCGTCGAAATTTACTCGTCTGGTTGGAAGGAAGAGAACTTTGTTTATGTCGGAGATGCAGGTTCATATGGAAGCGAAGACTATTAATGAGATGTATGGGATGGAAGGACGAAAATGGACCAAAATTGAGAAGGCGTGAGAAACCACGCAGTGAGAAGCTACGAGAGAAAATTAACAGACGGTAAGAAGCGATGGAAGAAAGAGAAGAATGAGGCAAAAGACCACGACGGGGAGATTGTGAAGAGGCAAAGGTGTGGTTTATTTCTTATCCTCTAATGCAGATTTCTAAGCACATTTGCCTGATAAGATAACAAGAAGCGATCATACATGCCATCTTTGAAAGGATACAAGATTGATCTTTGGGACGAGTTATTGAAAATTCTATAATGAGGTATCATGATGGTAATAAATGAGGTTTAATCCATATCCAGCAACCATCACAAGGTTATGTATTAGAAATTTGGGTGTGTAGAGGAACATGGGAAGAAAGAAAGAGGAATGCTAAAATGTCACCACTCACTCTGCTGGGAGTGTGAGGGCGAAGAATCAAAGAAGAGAAGGAGGTCATGGTAGACGGATTCGAGAGATGTAAGGAGAAGAGTGCAAGACAAGAGAGGGCATTACGATGGTGGAGAAACCAAGAAGAACAAAATCGAAACACGACTTAATAAAGGGAACACCTCTATTTTTCTGAGGACATGGAAGCATATGAAAGAAGTCTATAGATTTCACCACACGCCCCGACTCCACGATAGAAACGAGGGATTTAGGAGAACCCGGGAGAAAGCTCTAGAGGGCCAAGAAAATAACCAAATAATGGAGATGCTCATTTCTATGCAGAAAAGTATGGAAGAAAGAGAAGAGAAATGGAGCACTCAACAGAAGTCCAGAGAAGAGGTTTATGAAAGAGAATTGAAGAGAAGGGATCAAAATTGGGAAGAAGAGATGAACAGAAAAGAAGAAATACATGAAGCTGAGATGAAAAGAAGAGATCAACAATGGGAAGAGGTAATGGGCGAGAAAGAGAGGAACGAGATGAAGGAAATTTGAAGCTTCAGGAGATTCGAGAAAGAAATGGAGGGCGGGATAAAATCTCACTGAAAAAGAAGCTAAAAGCCCAGGCCATAGTCATTGCAATAACCGATATGATTGTGATTCCCAGCTCCTCAAAATCATAAAAAGAAGAGATTCAGAACAGGAGGCTAAGACTGTAGAGCAGATTAAGGGGTTCAAATTCCTATACAAGTCACTGCTCAAGGACTTTGAGAAGAAAATATAAGAAATAGATAAAAAGCTGGAGGAAAATGAAAAATACAAAGAGAAAATCTGGCTAGAAAATTTGGACTTGATTAACAATAATCTCGCCAAATTTTTAGAATCTGGCTTGAGATGGAAGAGCAGTGAACACATTAGGGGCAAGACAAGATGACCTGAACAAGAAAGTTGAACTCACCAATGAGTTAGTCCTTGAAGATCAGATGGAGAAAGAGAGTATCAAGAAGAAGAGGAGAATGGAAATGAAATTCCCTAAATTCTCTCCAAATTTGGCTACTTTGGATCTAGACCCCCCCAACATTTTTGATGCTCCCTCCAAAAAGAAAAAATAAACCTTACCATTGACTGATCTTTCTCTTCCTCTCTTCCCTAATGTTGTTCTCCACACTTGCAATTTGATCATCAATAAAACAAGAAAATTGTGAAAAAGGAAATGTTTGTTCTTTATTAGTTAACGTGTTTTACTTTTTGCTTGACTTGTTGGGAAAATAACATTGATACTTAGTTCAAGAATGAAAATGTTGAAATGTCATAATCACGACTAGTTAAAGTAGTTTAACTAGGGAGATAAATTTGAACACACAAATAAGTGCAAAATCGGGGCATGAATAAAGCTGGAATTAGGAACATTTGCGTACTGATTGAATTGATTTAGTTGCAAAGTGGAAAATTGGTTGTTCAGCATTAAGGAACAAAATACTTGCTTAAAATAATGTAAGTATACAGTGAATAAATGTGAGTCTTGAAGAAAATAATACATTGGTCAACAAAACTTATGAAACTTTTGAGAGAATTAGGAACATCTTAGGATCGGGGATTTAAATCCACAGTGCAGAACTTGTTTGATTTATTGATTGGCGAAATCTAGGTGAAAACAACCAGGAAATGATAAGAGGCCATTCTTAGCGGTTGGAGCCTTTTAAGCCTACCCTCAAAATATGCTTAAGCATATTCTCTAGTTCACGATTTGAGCGAATAAGCCTTAGTTCTTCAACAAGCGATGGTGGCCAAAATTCCGCTTCCTTCTTGATAAACTTTAGAGTAAAGAACCAAAAAATTATCCGGTTCTAGTTCGGAAAAGTGTAGTAGTAAGGAAGAAACAAGTTTGAGAGATAATATTCTGATTTTGACAAGAAGGGGTTGAAGTAAAGAAACGGTAGTGAAATAAGGAATAAGTTTTTGTCTTGTGGCTATTTCCCTTGAGCAATTAAGCTCGTAGGGAGTGTTTTAACACCTAGCACCACTGTCTGGCTTGGTATGGGGAGTTGCTAGCCCAAAGTTCTCGAGGTAATAGAAAGCCTAAGAAGACAAAACATTGCACTATTCCAAATCATAGAGAAGCAAAGGCAAAGAGTTAAAGAACAAGGGATGCGCACAAATCAAGTACATATGGAAAGTGAATCCGCCAAAAGAATTCAAAGAGGAATCGGTGAGATTGGGAGAATCGAAAGGAACAAGAAGAAAAATGAAGAAAGTTGGGAAGCAGCAATGTGGGAACTAAGATAGGCGGGTAATTTACAACCTAATTTTTCCATTATCTGCAATTACCTAAGCCCAACATTACTACAAGCACGAAGACCTCATTGATTTTGGGGTTGAATTTACCTACATTAGTGGAGATCAATGAAAAACAAGCATATGGGACTTTGATAAGCAGTCTAAAAAAAACTCCGGAATCCAACTAAGTTTCATCATGAAAGTTAAAAAGGATTGATGACCTGCACACACACACAGAACAAGACTTGTTAAATAAACTGTTTAAATACATTAGTTTATCAAGAAATTTTGTAATATAAGTACACCATGCCTTGTTCTTGCATAAAAACTGAAATTTGAAATAATAGTGATATCTCTTAGTTCCAGATCAAAAGGGTGGAATGAAAAAGAATGTGGAATAAATCAGAAAAATGTCCTTAAAAAATTTCTAAGCCTATTTGTTTGAGGACAAACAATTTCTTCTTTTCTTTGCTTGGGAATAGAGCAAAATTTTTAAGTTTGGGAATTTGATGAGTCGAAAACTCATGAGATTTTAATACATTTTTACGGAGTTTATAATGAGAATAATGATGGTGTTTGCGAGAAAACTGATAATTGAATCAAATTCAATTTGCGGGAAAATACGTGAGAAAATCCATATTTATTTTTTAGCAAAATGTAGAAATCGGCTGTGAGTTAAATCAAAGCTGAGCCCCGGAAGTCGCGCGGCGGGAGTGCGGTTTTCCGGCCAATTCAAGTCACGACCTCGACAAATTTGGTTTGGAAGAAGAAGCCGAAGAGTGAATAGTGAAATTAAGTGACTTGCGAAGGAAGATTGAGACAAAATGTGACTTGGATTTGAGAATAAGAGAAGCGATCGAATGAAGAAGTTAATTTGTCGCGACATCATTGCGGCGTTGCGACACTAAGCGGAGATAAATGGCGTCGTGATACCACCGTAGGTCGCGAAGGAGAAATTTATTTACAAGGCCACAAGAGCGGCCTTCTCAAGTAAAGTCGCAACTAATTTTGAAGAAAAGGACTTGATGTCGCGACCTTGGCGATAATGAAGAATAACACCCAGTGCGCGAGAAACTCTCAATATCGAAGACGAGGAATTAATAAAGTCACGGATGGGATGTCGACGCCACTTGATCGCGATAGAATTGAAAGGTTAACGATGTAGACATGGAGGTCGTGACAGCGATAAAGTTGTGACAGCGATTTTCAAAGAAGGCTGAACATAGAAATTCGCGGCGTCATCGGTTAGTCCGCGACATCGAGTTGAAATAAAAGGTGGTCGCGGCGTCCTTTGGTAGTCAGCGAACATCGATTTGCACGCAAAGAATGAAGGTCGTGACGTCCTTTAGTAGTCGCGACGTTATTTTGCGAAGAATGGAGGTCGCTGACGTCATTTGGTACATCGCGACATCATACCCAGAGATCTTTGAAAACAAGTCACAACAATGGTAAAACTTACGACATCAAAAGAGCTCATAAAAGCTGAAGCGGTGGAAGTCATGTATGATTGAAGTAAGCGACCTCGAAAGATCTTACAAGGCCGAGAAGAGGAAGTCGCGATGTCGCCGGTACATCGCGACAAGCGATTCTGAAGTGGGTCGCGGCGTCATTTAAGCGGTCGCGACATCGGTCTAAAGGGGTGTTAAAAGCCGAGTCTGACCCGGATAAAAGCACGCTACGAGACGAGCGAAAAAGCGAAGTCGCGATGTATGATTGAGGTCGTGACCTCAGAAGAGATCACAATGCAGAAAGATGAAGTCCCGACGTATGATTGAAGTCGCGACATCGAAATTGACTCAATAAAGCGAACGGAGTGAAGTCGCGACGTGAAGAAGGTTGCGAACATGTGAGTCGGGGTCGCGACAAACAAATGGAGTCAGCGACATGAAAGACGAACAATGGGCGATTTTATTTTGGGAAATACGATAGGTGCATCGAGTTGAGACCATACTTCAAACCACATCAAATACATTTCTTTGTTGAAGAAGAGCGACTCTTGGCGGCCTGAGCGAAGATGCGGGGTAGCACAGGCTCATTTTGTTATTTTCTTCTTGTCTTATTATTTTTAGTTTTATTTCATTTTGTCGTTGGGCATTAGAGTAGATTTTTATTTTTACGGATCTGAGCGATTAGCTTGTTCGCGTTGAATCTGAAATTCATTTTTTCAAATTACTATCTGGTTGTTTGAAGTTGGACGATACCGAATCTGGACCTCGGAGTTTCATTATTATTGATGGTTATTTTTATCGGATAACCATTCTTTGTGTAATTAAGTGATTTAGAAACCCGGCTTCCATTGAGCAAACTACATTTGTTAAATTTATCTTTCTACTTGAGAATAAATTCGGGTGCTATTGAACTTTAAACTGAAAATGCGCTACAGTTTATGCGTTTACGTAATTGATTCAATATGGGTGTCTTATACGGTAATAGCATTGCTTCATACTACGATTTCGGGAGGCCTACGAGTGACACGGAGAAGGCAATCCACGAGGTGAATAATTTCTCAAGGGTATATTAACCTAATATTGGAGATCTAATGAGCTTTAGTTTATTTGATAAATCACCTCGTCTCCCTTGGCGTCGAATGAGTTGAATGAATTATCAATTAAGCAAGCAAAGATTTCACCTCAATTCGAGCTTGATGATTCAATCTGTGATGGGCGAGATCTAATCAGGAAAGTGAACTATTCTAATTTAGGAGGAGAAATCAGTAAAGAAGTAAACCCATTACTATACCCGTATCTTGGAGCTATGGTTTATAGTCAACGTTGCAGGTATTAAGTGAAAGAAAAATATCCCGGAAACGGGGCAACCTGATTAAAGTAGTTATCTAATTCCTGTCTTGAAAGAATCGGAAAATTAGATGATGAGCGATGTAGTTTGGAGAGATCTAGCTACCTTGCCATATTCCTGAATTTAAAATCTCTGGTTTATGAAGCAAGGTTATAAAGTACTCTGCAGAAATTGATTTTTCACAATAGTAGTGTACTCAATGTTTCGTTTAAAAGATAATGGTTCAGTCCAGTTATTTTCATTACTATTCTTTATTCTTTATTCTTTATTCTTTATTCTTTTAAATTTCAGTTTAGTTGTTATTTCATTCCACGTATCTTAGACTCGTATGTTTAAGACTACAAGGCGATTTCAATTGCCGTTTAGAGTCGAATAGTGTGAAATTTGATTAATCGGGGTAGTTGATTGATAATTCTTGGGGATCTCGTAGGATCGATATCACGGACTCAAATCCATTTTATTACTTGTTCGACTATGCACTTGGGGATCTTGGATCGAAGTAAGAAGATTTATCTAATCTTAAGGAAGCCAGATTTAAATGACTATAATTGCAAGAAATACAACAAACAAGTTTCATGGCATTATTCTTTGAGGATTAGACAATAGTCCTTTGGTAATGGTGTCATAAATTTGTATATATCTTTGATACCAATGAGAATTTTATGGCGCCGTTAAGTGATCGAAAGAATTTAGTAGATCAATATTAGTGAAGAAGGAAATACTAATTTGGACATTTAAAGAAAAATAACAAAATAGTTTTTCAAGCGTGGTTATTTTTAGCCACTAACGCTTTGCGAAGCCATATTGAAAATATTCGTTGGCTTGACTAATCCTATTAATGTAAGTATGTTTTGATTTCAGGAAAAACTTTAATGCATAGGAAAGCAGAACAGGATTTGATTCGGCGAGATCTTGAACTAGAGAACACTCGGAAGCTTGAGAGAAAAAGCGAAAGGGCGAAGAGCTCGGCGGCTATAGCGGATGAAGGCAAGACCCGGGCGAAGGACAAAGAGCTGCGGCCATAAGGCCTCCCGATCAGCGTCTGATGGAGGACTTTTGGAACCTATTATTATTCGAGGGATGAATCTTTTGATTAGTGCCCAAAAGTGCAATTTTGAACCCTATATTAGATAGGTTTTAGATAACATTGCACTAATCATATAAATCATCACCAATTAAGTCAATTCAAAGTCTTCTTAATTTTTTTTTCATATGCCATTTAGGGTATTTTTAGTTGTTTTGCAGTGTTTACGCCTCTTGGAGTTTAATTTCGAGTCAAATGATGAATCATGATTGATTCCAATGTTCGATCATCAACTTGACCCAAGAATCAATGAGAAAACTAAGGCAAAGTGAAGAAAATTGGATACGATGAAGAGTGGAGTGAAGATCGACAAAGCGAGGAATTTTGCTAGAGTTGCGAAAATTTTAAGCTAGGATAGAAAATTTCGTAACCTTAAGCGAAAATTCATAACTGCTTGTCTCTCAAATTTCTCTAGATCACCCGGTTTAAGCTAGGCCTTGTTCTTAGCGAAAATTCCTATTTTAAGCTACTCCTGTATTCGCTAAGCTAGCGAAATTTGTATGTAATTACAGCCTTAAGCGAGAATTTCCCATTTTCGGCTAGGCCTTGTATTGATTTCGCTACCTAGCCAAATTCTTCGACCCTAAGCGAAATACCTTTGCCTCGATCATGTTTTTGTATTTAATGCCCAATGACTTCAAATTTGGTGTATTACTCTCTTGTCCTTTAACTTAGCCATTTGTGGGTTTTTATTATTTCATGCCTTGAGGTGGCCTATATAAGCCCCTCTCTTTTGTAATAGATATAGAGAATTTTGGGGAGAATAGTGGAAGGAGAGAAGATTTTTTGTAAGTTTTCATTTTGTAAATAAAGTCTCGTATTTTAATTAGGTTTGCTTTTCTCCGCTTCTCTCTCCCTCTTTCTCTCTTACTTTCTTGGGCGCAAACACATAGCAGGGATGACAACTCAAGAGATGCTTGGCTAAGCCTCCTTTCTTTGAAGAGGAAGGGCTTTAGCTTAATTGGTGGGGCATATGCGAGTTGTCCTCTTGTATTAAAAAGCCATAGATGCGTGTTTATGACCCCATCTTCTCAAATTAGGGTTGATAGCATTGAATGTTATTAATTTGTGATACTCTCCATGCTTTAGGATACAGTGCATACTTAATGTAGATGCCTTTGTGGTTCTTTAGATGGTCTTCTGAGCCTACGAAATGATATTTAAATGCTAGGGTTTCAACGTTAAAAAGGGCCGTAGATGCATGTTACTTGTGTTGACTCAAATAGGAGTTGATTTCAAGGGTGAGGTTTGCTAGTTAAACATAGATCCGATTATGCCTTGGACCTATAGGTTGCATGTCATAGTGAAGGTAAAACCCGGAGACCTTGTTTGCCTAACTTACCAAGTTAGTGACCTAAATCTTCAAGTTAACTTTCTCACCTTTAACTTTCCGTTTTACAATTCTCGAGTTTTCAAACCATTCCCCCTTTGTTTTGAAACACAAATCCAAAAGTCCAAATAAAAAGCCTTACCTTCATGCAACGATGCAAACCATTTTTAGGATGAAAACGCCCACGTGTTAGACCCTAGACCCCTTATCTGCGATAGCTTGACTACGTGCAGGAGAACTTAGGTATATAAATTTTGTTGATTAGGATCACCACTATTGGCCTGCGAGAATCCCAAATGGCGCCGTTATAGGGGATGGTGTAAACATACTAATGGTAAGGATTAAGGTGTACTTGTGATCCACATCACAAGTGAAGGTAACTTTTTACCTCTTTTTGCAACTTCGATTCACGAGGAAGCGCCGATTTTGACTTGGCGATGGCGCCTTTGTTAGTTTTTCATTGATCATTTTTATTTATTTTGTTGTTAATTTTAATCTTTTGCAAGCTGTAGTTGCTCTTTGTTGTCTCCTAAATTTTGTACTTGATTGTTTATGCAACGATGGGATAGAACATCCCGGAGTGGGTGCATAGGATAAGTACACAACCGGTATTGGTGAAGTTAGTGTACGATACCATGGATCCCGTACACGAACAACAGTCTGACGAGGAACCCCCGTGAATCAGGAGAATGCCTATAGAACCATGAGGATCCACATCCACCCTCCTAGAGTTAGTGCCTCATCTGTATCATTCCTCTGTTGAAGATGCTTGATGAGGCCATATTTGGTACCCCCCTACTCCCCACCGCTATCATGGTATGGAAAATGAAAATCCATACGCTCATATTAGGGGATTTTGAGGAGGTTTGCACTACCCCAGGAAGGTATGATGGACATGGATTGCTGAAACTAGCTTTCCCATTGACCCTAAAGGACAAGGCCAAAATTTGGCTAAACTCATGAGGCCTAAAACCATTAGAAATTGAGGTGAGGCTGCGGTGAATTTACGAAGAGTTCTTGAGTGCTCATAAGACGATAATTTGAAAGACAGAATTTATGCCTTTGCTATTTCGGGATGTGAGAGATTTTACCAGTGTTGGGAAAGATTTATGGAAACCATCAGTGCCTGTCCACATCATGGGTTTGATACATGGATGTTGGTGAACCACTTCTATGATGGAATGTCCCCACCTATGAAACAATTGTTGGAAACCATGTGTGGGGGTAACTTTTTGAGTAAGCATCCCAATGAAGCTATGGATTTTATGAACTATGTAGCTGAAACCTCCAAAAATTGGGATGAACCTAGTCCTAGAGAAGCCGAAAGATTAAGGCCATTGAACCACCAAAGG